>LR749769.1:248920-304497 GCA_902729485.2 Mus minutoides
ACACACACACACACACACACACACACACACACACACACACACACACACACAGGATGGCCTTAAACTTCTGATTTGCTTTCCTCTACTTCACAGATGCTAGGATTGCAGATATGTTCCACTGTTCCCAGTAGTAGCATGTTTTAGCATGTTTTAAATTTTGTGATTATTTTGTTCTGCATAAGCCTCATTTCTGACCTTTATGCATACACTATATATTATAGTTATTTTGATGAATTTGATAGTGATAGCAAATCCTTGATGAATAAAGCCTATGAAAACAGGAGTATAAGAAAATAGGTAGCTCACAATGGATTTTTCCCCTAATCAATATCGTGAATTATTTCTTACATATCCTGTATTCTGGTAATAGGAAAGATAGCCTTATTTGTTCCTGTAGTAACAATAACATCTCTTAGAATCTTCAGGTCAGACATGATGTCAGTGTGGTCAGTGTCATAGAAGAATGTTGAGAAGCTAGAGAGAGCACAGAAGAAGGTAGTCATTGGGAATGTTGTTCAAACCCAGTTCACCCTGGAGCTGCTACCTAATGAATAGTGAGGCTTTCTAATAAGACCAAACAGAAGGATACTTTCCAAGGAGACAACATCACCTGTAGACACATTATAGGAATAGCAGCTTGACACAACTGGCAGAGTCTAATACTGGTATGAAAAGGACAGAAGAGGGTCAGTGTGTTAGGTGAGGTCCTCGATGTCCTTCCCAGAACCATGAATGCAGAGTTGAACATTGAGTAAGGCAATGGTTGGCAAGTAAGCAATGGCAATCACCAGCCATGCTTGGTGATCTCTTAACAATTCCATATGGCCTCATCTACTTCAATTCAGCTTTGAACATAGTAACTACGTGTCTGAGCTTAGGAAATTGTCGTGATTTGAATGAGAAGTGCTTTTCATAAGCTCATGCATTTCAACACTCAATTCTCCTGTTGGTGGTCCTCTTAGGAAAGGTTATGAAACCTTTAGGAGTTAGAGTAAGTACATCACTAGGTGTGAGGTTTGAGGTTTTATAGCACTGATCTTCCTGTAAGGCTTGTGTGTAAATGAAAATGTGATCAGCCAACTACCCACTCCTGAGTCCATGTTTCCCATACCTATTGCTATGCCCTCTTAGCCACAATACTGTCTATTCTAGAACAATACAACAAACAAACCCTTATCTCACTTAAATTGTTTGTTTATAGCATTTTTATCACAGTAATAAAAACTACCTAATATTACTATTGCATTCTACTTTGGAAATAGGAACTTCCCTTCCACTCAGGATAAGGCCCCTGATTCTATGAAGCAGACTGAATTCATGCCAAAGGAAAGAAAGACATCTCCCTTATGTCCTTGTCAGCAGCAAGAGAAGGAGAAAGTGTATAGTTATTCTTTTCTCTCATGTGTCAAGGCCTGGGCCAATTCTTCACAGGATTTTATCTAATATATCTAACTCTAGAAGTTGTTATTATTATTCCCGTTTGTAACTGAGAAAACTAAAGTTCAGAATGTTATGCAACCTTAACTTTCCTAAGCTCCAACTGAGTGTGGCCTGCAGGAAATGCAGTGTGTAAATGAATAATATGTAAATGAGTAAGATGAGAGCAACCTCTACCTTTTGCCTTAGCTTCTATTCAGATCCATAAGATTAACAAAGTAAGGAGAAGGTGAATGCATGTAAAAGCCTTTTAAAAAGGAAAGGGAACATAGAATCCTGGTAGTACTTAGATGCCAGTGTTGTACAGTGAAGTCCTCTGAATGCTACTTTGCTCCTGTCTGTTTCCTTTTGGTTCCAATGCTAAAACAGTCTGGCCAGAAGCAATGTAGTTAAGCAAAGGAATTGCTTAGCTTACCCTTGCAGCTCCGCATCCATCATTGGAAGAAATCCTAGCAAGAACTCAAGGCAGAAACTATTAAGAAATTGTGGTTGCTGGCCTGTTCTCTCACTTGCTCGGTTGCTTATGCTTAGCTAGCCTTTGTACACAGCCCTGGAGTACATGTTTTGTTCATCATGACAACTGACATCCCTTAAAACTCTGAGCCGAAATAAGTCAGTCTTCCCATAGGTTGCTTCTGGTGAGTATTACGTTACAGCAATGAGAAAACTGTTACACAATATATCCACCCAGGCTAGAGTTCCATTTTGTGAATCTTCCCTAGTCTCTGATGCCATTCCATGAAGAATTGCTTACTCTTTTAGACTGATTCTGGGCTTGTGGTTTCTTGTGCTTCTATAGCACTTATAACCTTGTTTTATAAGGTTGGCCTTTCTTCTGCCTCTGTGCTGCACCGCAGGCTTGGGGAAAGCATAGACTGTCTTGTTTGTGTTTGTATGCTCAGCATGGAGCCTGGCAAGTCAGTGAAATATAGTGCACATTTGCCAATTAAGTGGTTTATTGATTGAAAAAATAAAAAGATCGTACTGGTATCTGAGGTGAGTACACCAAGAGGGCACAAAGATAAAGAAGTTTCAATTTAGAATTTTCAAAATAAACCCCAGCTGATCTTTACGCCTATTACACAAACACAGCATTGTTTGTTGGCTCTTCAGAAGCCAGACTGATGGCAGAGCTAGGAAATAGACCAGAGCCATGGGAACCTTAACTTTCCCTTGTGTTCTTCTATGGTGAAAAATGACTTTAATTAGAAGGATTCTTGCCAATTATCTCAGAGAATCTCTAACACCTAACAGAAACCTCTCTAAAATGTGCTGTGTGCTGGACAACTTACACTTCTGTAGTTGGAATTGGTCCTCACCTGTGGGTGACTGGAAAGATCATTGCAGTTATCTGGCCTCCAAACCCAAGTTTTCTCTGATATTCACTGGCTAATGTGACTGGGGCCAGAAACTTCAGAAAATAAAACTGTAATGGAATTCCTGCTCATCACCTTTTGCTAATCCAAATATAGTTCTGTGGCTTTTAAGCCCTTGGAGTTTTGAGTAGTATAGGACCTAAATGCAAACTGCATTTCACTGTTATGAAAGTGTGTGTGTGTGTGTGTGTGTGTGTGTGTGTACAGAAATTAGTAGTTTTGTCATATTGATATAAAGTATGTGGAAATCTCTATTGACAAAATTGTTCCATCTGATTGGCCTGAAGGCAAACTTTTATGTTGTTTTGTTTTGTTTTGTTGTTTTAATTAATGATTGATGGTGGAAGACCCAGACGCTGTGGATGGTGCTATTCCTGGTAAGTAGTCTGGGCTACATAAGAAGGCAAGCTGAGTAAGCGCTGATTGCAAACCCATGAGCAGCATCCCTTCATGGTCTGCGATTCAGTTCCTGACTGTAGATTCCTGTCTTTAGTTCCTTCCCTGAGTTCCCTCTGTGATTTACTTTGATTGATATGTAAGCCAAATAAAGCCTTTCTTCTAAAGTTCCTTTTGGCTATGGTATTTATCACAGCAATAGAACCATAACTAAGAATCACTGGAGTGGGGTGGGCTGTGTTACCTTAAGACTAAGCTTTTATCATGTATTTGCTTCAACTTTGATGTCAGCACGTGATTCCTCTGGTATGTATATGAAGTATTAATATAAATCACATAACATCTTTCTTAAATGATGGAATAAATTCACCAATGAACTCTTCCAGATGTGAAATTGTGTATGTGAATGTTTAACATTATGTATTTAAATTAGTTTATACCTTTTTAAAAAACAGTTGATGGAAAATAAAGAATAATAAGATTACTTTCAATGTTAGCTTTAAAAAATGTGTCCTTGAGGGAATTTTTTACATGTCCAACTATTCAGTTTTACTATCATAATATTTTTCTTTTTTTTAAGTTTATTTTTTATTAGATATTTTATTAATTTACATTTTGAATGCTATCCCGAAAGTTCCCTATACACTCCCCTCGCCCTGCTCCCCTACCCACCCACTCCCATTTCTTGTCCCTGGCGTTCCCCTGTATTGGGGCATAAAAAGTTTGCAATACCAAGAGGCCTCTCTTCCCAATGATAGCCGATTAGGCCATCTTCTGCTACATATGCAACTAGAGTCATGAGCTCTGGGGGTTCTGGTTAGTTCATATTGTTGTTCCTCTTATAGGGTTGCATACCCCTTCAGCTCCTGGGGTACTTCCTCTAGCTTCTCCATTGGGGGCCCTGTTTTCCTGTGAACATCTACTTTTGTTTTTGCCAGGCACTGGCATAGCCTCATATGAGACAGTTATATCAGGGTCCCTTCAGCAAACTCTTGCTGTCCTATGCAAGAGTGTCTGGGTTTGGTGACTGATTATGGGATGGATACCCGGGTAGGGTAGTTTCTGGATAGTCATCATGTTTTTCAAGTATGTCATTAGAGATTTTATTATCTGTACTGAAGGTAACTTTTTCAATCTCTACAGAAGTAATCATGTGGGGATTTTTTCTGTTTTATTATTTTTTCTTAATTGGTTTCTTAAGGATTTGTCTATTCATTAATCTGTTTTAAAAATCAACCTTTGAATTCTACCATGTTCCTGCCTGTTAGGCATCCCACCCACCAGCCATTCTAACAGCAAAGAGTGGAGTCTAATCTGGAACCCCAGGTAGATTCTCCAGGCCCTTTCCACTACCTTATTGCCTATCATTCAATCCACCCAATCTGCCTCTACTACACAGATTAGTCCCTACTCAAACCTCGAAGCAGGTCTCTCAGACCAGTTCTATCTGTCTTTCTGCATATCAGCACTGTACCCATCATGGTTCCTGATATCATGTGCAGTATAACCCAGAATATTATATAGGAACCCATAGAACCAGTGTTATACACAGCCTACCAAGAGGCCCTGGGATCATGCAGAAACAGGTACCCCTGATACATATAAGGATTTTGGATTCACCGCATTAACCTCCACTATAAAACAGTGTGGTATCTTGCATCCTACCACCATGGAGCACTGTCTACTCTCACAGTGCTTCCAGCTCCTGTTACTCAAACACCACCTTAAAAACCTTATTAGTCCTTTATAAACTTTTGAAGACGGGCAGAAAACACTTCTTTTTGAGCTAACAATATGTGTGCTGGTTTGAACAAGAATGGCCCTATAGGCTAATATATTTGAACACTTAGTCACAAAGGAGTAACACTGAAAACAATTGGGAGGTGTAGCCTTGATGGAGGGAATGGGTTACTGGTGTCTGGGCTTTGATGTTTCAAAAGCCCAAATGAAGCCCAACAGCTCTCTCTTCCTAATCCCTGTTGATACAGATGTAGAACTCTCAGCAATTTCTCCACCACCATGTGTATGTGTGTGTATATATATTTATATATATATATATATATATATATATATATATATATATATATATATATTCAGTAAGTGCCCTGCCATGTGCCGACCATGATGACAATGGACTAAATCTCTGAAACTGTAATCAAGTCTCAATTAAATTATTTTCTTTATAATATTTTCTTTGGTCATGGTGTCCCATCACAGCAACAAAACAGTAATAAGGCAGTAGGTTTATTCCTAGACAGAGAAGTTGCAGCTACCCTGAGTCAAGTTGATGCCTCTTATGAGGCCCCATTTTCACACCAACCTAGAGAGGTTCCAACACTGAGTAGCAAGTAGTATTCATCTAGCCCACAGCATGACACATTTTTGGAATAGCAAACACAGATCCAAGCACCCACTCAGCACAGGCAAGTCCAGATACTCCCACAAAAAATACTACCAACCACTTAACTTCTGATACCTAAACCCCTCTACAAAAACACAAACAACACAAATAACCAAGATAATATATCTTCTCTGAAAGATAGCACCTTAATTGTAATATTCCTCAACAAAAGCAACTTAGGTGGTGCATAATACTGCTATAATTTCCATTTAGATACAACACAACTCAAACACCGAGCCAATACAGAAAACAAAAATCCATTTTAATCAAACACTATTGATCTTTCAAGGATGCAGAGCAGACTTGGGAGCTGTGACACTGAGCAGAATTATAACAGAGCTTGTAAGCCTGAAAACCATAAATATCTATGCCAAGTGACAGTAACATTTTCCCACTAATCAGGATTTAGGGATAGGGGACATTCCCAGGAAGATTTTTTTGTGGTACACATATCCTGTTGTCATTAGTTGATGTATTCAATTGTGGTAGGATGATTCGCCCAGCATTCATTACTCAACATGCCACTAAGGATGTCAATCACCCAGCGAGGTCTTGAGAATTTATACTTTACTTGAACCCTATTCAAAAATGAAAGTTTTTAAAAAATGTTTTGAAAAATTATTTCAAAACAGCAATTATAAATATGTTTGAGGAATTCAAAGAGATATGAACAAAAGCCTAAAAGAGGACAGGAAAAATTCAAACAGATGAAACAATGAAAACTATTCAAGATATGAAAAAAGAATTTAATAAAGACACAGAACCTCTGAAGCAAACCCAAAATAAAATATAACATAAAAAATCTTCTATAAGTCAAGAAAAAAAAAAGCACAAAAGAAAATCCCATCAACAGATAAGATCAAGTAGAAAAGACAATCTCAGGTCTCAAAGATAAGGTAGAGGAATTGGATAACTTGACCAAAGAAAAATTTAAATATAAACAAGCAAAAATCAACTGAAGAGTAGAACATGCAGAACATTTTGGAGTATATAAAACAAACCAACTAACAAAAACTTAATAATAGGTATAGTAAAAGAGGTTTCCTTAGTCAAAGACACAGAAAATATTTTCAACAAAACTACAGGAAAAAATATTCCCCAAATCTCTGCAAAGAGATGCCTATTAAGATGCACCATCGTGGTTATTTGGAGCTTTGGGGCTAATATCCACTTATCAGTGAGTGCATACCATGTGTGTTCTTTTGCGATTAGGTTAATTCACACAGGATGATATTTTCTAGTTCTATCCATTTGCCTAATAATTTCATATATTCATCATTTTTATTAGCTGAATAGTACTCCATTGTGTAAGTGTACCATATTTTCTATATCTATTCCTCTCTTGAAGGACATCTGGGTCCTTTCCAGCTCCTGGCTATTATAAATAATGCTGCTATGAACATAGTGGAGCATGTGTCATTATTACATGTTGGATCATCTTCTGGGTATATGCCCAGGAGTGGTATAACTGGGTCCTCAGGTAGTACTATGTCCAATATTCTGAGAGACCACATGAAGCTCAATAAAAAGGAAGACCAAAGTGTGGGTGTTTCAATCTTTCTTAGACTTCCTTCCCATGATGCACTGAACCATTAATTGAAATTAAAAATAAACCTTTCCAGATACATTTTTGTCAATGACCACTAAAGAAACTGGAACAGGAGATATACTGGAAGGGCAAACACCACTGTGGATATACCTTAAAATTTAGCCAGTACTGGTGATACACCTTGAAATTTAGCAAGTTATATTTGCCATAATATTATTCATACATAGCTATTTTATCTTAATTGAGGAAAAAGAAAACAGTTGTTGATAATATTGAGAATTAGAGATATTTGGCACAAGAGAAAGAAGGAATTAAAAGTTGATGAGGCAAAGCAGAATGTAATGAATTCCTGGTGTGTTTGATCTTTTAAAATTTGCATGCCACGCAGTTCTAAACACTGGAAAGGCCTAAAGACCAAAAGCAATAAACATCATTGTAACAACCAGGATGCTTGAGTAAATGTTTAATTTTAGATTGAAAAATAGTCCAAAATGTTCTGCAACATCTTGTCAAAACAAATAGCTAGGAAGCTGGCATGATTACCAACACTATGTTAAACTCTGGCATCAGTCTGAAGAAGTTTCTCTGAACAAAGTTGGGACAGTCTGAGCACCATACCATGGCAGATCAATATACATCAATTATTTAAATCCAGGAGTGCTTAACAATATTGTAAAAATATGCCTAGTATTTTGTTGCTTGCCTTTATCCCAGCAGTATAGAGAGAGAGACAAGTAAATTTCTGGGAGTTCAAGTCTAACCTGATCTATACATAGGTTCCAAGCTGGTCAGGAATACAGGGTGAGACTTTGTCTTTAAAAAGCAAAGGTTGTTTGTTTGTTTGTTTGTTTGTTTGTTTGTTTGTTATGTTTATGATGTTCATAAGTAAATGCAGGCAAACTCTCACACACAGAAAATAAAAATAAATTAATACTTAAAAGCAATAATACTAACAACAAACAAAAATCTATACAGTATACAGTAACCATCAGATAACATTATTAAACCATGCAAAATTTCAAAAGCGTTTATCCTGCTTTTTAGATGCTTTACTTAAAAACTTAGATTAATAACTAGAATTTAAGATGCAACCAGAATCAGACAGCCCACCTGTTCTCAAGGGTAGTTGGCACCAGCAAATCAACTCCCAGAATTCTGGCAGCGTAGTTACGATGAAATGGAAGAGATCATGTGGCAAACCATTAGAAGCAGATGGATCTCTGACATGCAGCCTATTTCCTTGCTCTGAGGGCGAGGCTGACTGCCCAGTGCATTAAAAGATGAAAAGAGCATGGAAAATGAAATAATTAGAGGCTAATCTAGAATCATGGGCACAAGGATAGGGACTAGCTATGAAAATTTGGGCATTAACAAGCCCATCCTATCTTTTCTGGCATGACTTCAAGGCTGTGCTGGAGAGAGAGGGAAGAAGATGCAGATATAGCATCCCATGTTCATCTTGAATTTGCAAGGCATATGGCAAGCTTGTGACAAGACAACTAATTTGTGAGATCAATTTATTTTCTGAATGAATCTCACTTAAATCTACATATAGGTGCCTATAGAAACTATGGTGACACAAACTCCAAACTTGGAGCATGAATCAAAGTTCTCTTTGTCTTTATTTGACGTCTAATGTATTCTGATCAGAGACTGGCAAGGATTTGGAGGTTCCAGAATGACATATGATCCATAGCAAAAAGCTTTAATCCACAGTCCTGACCTTGTCCAGGACAGACTGTCTCAGTTACCAGATCCTTAAAAACTATTGTGCCAGTGTTTGGAGTATTATAGCATCTCATATACCTTTGATTTTGAAAGAGTTTGGAACCTAAGTAAAAATTAAAATGATAGCCGGGCATGGTGGCGCATGCCTTTAATCCCAGCAGTCGGGAGGCAGAGGCAGGCAGATTTCTGAGTTCGAGGCCAGCCTAGTCTACAAAGTGAGTTCCAGGACAGCCAGGGCTATACAGAGAAACCCTGTCTCGAAAAACAAAACAAAACAAAATAATTAAAATGATTTGACATTATCTGGCTTATTTTTGTCATTTTAAAATCTATTTCCAGTCCTATTAACAACCTCAAATGTCCTTTATCTAATAAACAAGAAGATAGAGAATGAAACAGAAAAAATGAGAAGGGAATACAGAGAAAGAGAGGTGTGAAACTATTTGTGCAAAGAGAAGCCTATGCCTGACCACCCTGCCCCCTACAATGTATATGGTAATGTCAGACGGCAGAGTGGCAGCAGACTGGTGCCTGAATGACATTTCTTTTTCTTCCTTGATGACTACAAGCCTTCTACGACGGCCATGAGGCATGTCCCATGCCATCCTACTGTGGGATATAATAACAAATTATGACAGTCATTTGAACCAAAGCAGCAACAATGACTGATAATTCTAACTCGACTTCTCAGGAGGAAGATGGACAGCTACATCTGTAGAGTGATCTAGACTAACATAGCAGTTGTAGATAAATGGATTGAGTCTCTTACAAGTCCTCTGTTCAGGTATGGCATACTTGCATTGTTAATTCTTTTTGAACCTTTTTTGCAAATATGAGTATGTGTGCCTTGATGACCAATAAATTTTAATAACAATTTTCCCATTGCAATCTCAATAAAAAACCTTGAAACCATATTTAATAAACAATATTTATGCTAGTAATAAAATTTAAATTAGCCATGGTTGTAATTTTGAATATATAAAATTTAGAAATTAAAGCATAGTATTCTGCCAGAATAAAGAATGACAGGTAACTTAGCATTTATCACCTTTAAATACTCTTTAAGTTCAAATGCAAGATGCTTAATATAATGCACTTAAGCCTGGTAACTTTGTAGGACAGAAAACTCATTGTTATACTGAAATAAGGAATTAGTCTATTAGTACGTTTTTGAATCACTTTCATGTCAGAATATCCTATATTTTGTGGCTAGAGAACAGAGCAAACTCTGGGAATTACTGAGCAGGATGACTTGGAGTTAAAAATCATTTCTGTCTAAGGAAACCGTTCTTCCTTGGTATTTCTTCTGCTGAAGTGTTGCAATATTTTGCCAAGGTCTTCTTGTCCTAAATTTTGTTCTCAGACTGGAGAGCAACTGTGAAAGTGATTTTTACTTTTGCATTTTATTACATTTTATTCATTATTTTTAACCTTTTCATGCAATATATTCAATCATATTCTTTCAGCTACTTCCAGATTTTTTTCCTCACTACCCAGCCAATTTCATGCTCTTTCTCTTTCAAAAAACAAAACAAACAAACAAAAAACCAAACCCCCAAAACATCAAACCATAACAATGATAGAAAAAGCATGCACACACACACACACACACACACACACACACACACACACACACACACAGGATATGCAGAGGCATGCGTACAGGCACATGCACACAAACATACACACCGTATAGAACGTTTTGTGTTGATCAACTATTATATAACACGAGCATCTCCTGGAGTCTCATTGGTATATTTAGTACCATGCCAGTGCAGAAAACTAATTGTCACTCTTTCAGAAGTCATCAATTGCAAATAACATCTTGACTAGGAAGGTGAATTTTTGCCCACTTTCCCCTTCTCTATTTTGAGATTTTTGTCTGCCTTGATTTTGTACAACTCTTGTGAATGCTGCCACAGTCTCTCCGAGTTCATATATAAATCTTCCCTGGTATGTCTTGAAAATAATATTTACTTGGAGTCATTACTATTTGGTTTTTAACTTCTTTCTGCCTCTTCCAAGTAGACCCCTGAGCTTTTAAGGGAGGATTATCATAATTACATTCCATTCATGATTGAATGCTCAAAAGCCTCTCTCTGTCTGAAAACTGTTTGGTTATGAATCTTTGTGATAATTCCTATCTACTGAGAGAAGAAACATATCTCTCATGAAGGATAAACAATGCCCTGACCAATGAGCATACAGTGTGTCACCAGGAGTCATTTTATTGCTATATTTATTTATTAGAATTCTAATAAGTTTTACCCTAAGGCCCATGAGTTATCTAGTCTCAGGTTCTTAACCTTATTGAAAGGATCAGGTGTGGGTTCCATCTCAGGTAGTGGGATTTAAATAAAATAAAAAAGCAGTTGATTACTCTCATAACGTTTATGCCATGGTTGTACCAGTATATCCTGAGGCAGGTTGCTTTTGGAGGCCACAGAGTTCATGGCTGATTGAGATTGACAACTACATTTCCAGGAGTGTTTTCAGTGCCTTCCAGCACTAGGGGCCCTTGTCAGCAAGTGTGAAGTTTCAGTGCCTTCCAGCACTAGGGGCCCTTGTCAATAAGTGTGAAGTTTCAGTGCCTTCCAGCACTAGGGGCCCTTGTCAGCAAGTGTGACGTTTCTAGTTGGGCTCCAGCTTGATCTGCTCATGTTCAGTGACATAACTAAGTGGTGTTGTCAACAATAGGGCCTTACAGTCATGCTGTGGAGGCTCATTAATAGCATCGGCATTCACCTGTAAAGTTTGGGAGGATCTATGGAACCCCTTTAGCCAATAGCTCAGCTAACTGTAACTCATTCTTGGCACTAGGTATTTTCCTTGGAAGCATATGACTTGAGGGTATTGTCTCTCCTATTACATGGTAACTACATTTAAAATTATTCCATGTATTTTAGGAAGCTTCTAAAATAGTAGGCTCCCATATGGCTTTTAAAAGGCCTTTAGGTTAGTTATATTTTTCCATACCCCACCTGGTAACCTTCTTCCCCATCCTCTTGTCCATTTTACTCTCTTATTCAGATGGAGACATAACTCCAAACATCTATGGGTATCTGATATTTTTTTAACTAAGAAAACCAAAAGTACTCACTAAAGAAGAGACAGCATCTTCAATAAATGTTCCAGCTGGGGAACTACTTGCAGAATAATGGATACAGATTTAATAACTATTATAATACATACCTGCTATATTCTTCTGTATCTTCTGTGGCCTTTCTGTTTTTTGCGAATGAAGAGCTCTGTTTAGTCTCAAGTGGGCTACAGGATTCAGTTATAGGAAAGGACCAACTGTCGGGGCAGCATCTACTTGGCTGAAGAGCCCAGGATCTTGTTAGCAGAAATTTGTCATCCAGTGAAAAAGATGAGGTTTTGTTTCTGTTAGGCAAGAGAGACAGGGCCAACTTTAGTGAAGAGGTAGTCAGAAAACCACGGTTTGCTCTTTAATAAAAAAAATGTCAACTTACAGGTTGGGGAAGGATGTTTACCAACCCTATATCTGACAGAGGACTAGTATCCAAAATTTATAAAGAATGGAAGATATTAGACACCAGCAATCCAAATAACACAACTAAAAAACGGGATACAGAGCTAAACAGAGAATTCTCAGCAGAGGACTCTCTACTGGTTGAGAAACACTTGAAGGCTCTCAGAGCAGGAGAACATGCAGGACATGGACCTAGACCCTGTACACATTTGTAGCAAATGTGCAGCTTAGACTTTGTGTAGGTCCCATAACCAGTGTTTGTCTTGGTCTCTGTTCCCTGACATTAGGTCCCTACTTGGACTGCCTGGTTGGGCCTCAGTGGAGAAGGATGTGTCTAGTCCTGCTGGGACTAGATGTCCCAGGGTGGAATGATACTCAAGTAGAAATCCCCTTTTCTCAAAAGAAGGAGGATAAATAGGGGAACAGATTTGTAAGGGTGGGGCTGGGAGGAGAGATGGGAGGAGGTTGTGATTGAGATGTAAAGTGAATAAAAATGAATAAATTTTAAAATGAAGTTGAGAAAGGAAGATATAGAGGGAGAGGCAGGAAAGGAGGAAGGAGGGTGTCTATAGGAATTGTTCAGAGTGCTAAACAAGAAAATCATTTAAGTTTTTTTTTAATGGTTTTAGGGCTTAGTGCAATGACAAAGGAGTTACAGAAATTTCTGAGTAATTAGAAATACATCTGACAGTATTTTGCAAGCTCAGAACGCAGAGTTGTTGTTAAGAGAAACTCAAGCACTCTTGAACAAGGAGATGTTGTCCAGCATATCTACAGTTATGACTAGTCTCTTCTTGGTCTCTGCCATGGGCTTTACCATTCTCTCTTCACAAAGCACTTCTTAGGAAAGAAAGCCTTCCCTGATGAGAAAAAGAGCAGGATCTCTCTGCCAGACCACTAGCACAGACATTCAGCTTCTGTGTATCTCACACTTTCCTGCTGCCAAGGACAGCTTTGTTGCTTCCATTGTCCTGTAGAGGAGTGAATTCTGGCTTGTAGGGGGGGAAAGGACCATCTTATCTTTTAAAGCACATTTTAGCCAAGAGTACTGAAAGCTTTCAGGCCTCATTTGCACAATAAACTGCTCTCAATGTGAGAATTCATGAAAGAAAACTGTAAGCAGACTTTTAGAAGGCGAATAAGTGTCACTAGTAGGGTGATTATTATAGACAAGAACAATGTCCCTGTGAGAGGGGCTGCATAAACAACTTCCTTAGAGATGGAAGCCCAGGCGAAAGAGGCAGGCTGTAGCCTGCCAGCCAATTTGCTTGCTGACTCTGATTTCTGCCTGGATCACAATGCAGAAGGCTTCAGGGGGCTGCTACCCTTGACCTGGATTTGAGTTCTACCTCTAAAATACTGGGTATGTGTGATCATGGCGAGCTCTCATCCTCTCATTTGCTAAAAGGAGGTTAAAATGCCTACTATGTCTGGTCCAAATACTCGTGTGTGTGTGTGTGTGTGTGTGTGTGTGTGTGTGTATGTGTGTGTGTGTGTGTGTGTGTGTGTGTGTACTTTTCAAATAATAAATATAAATATTGTTATTGTTTACAATGCACTGGGAACTGGGGTCCTCTCTAAGGCCTGGAGAGGTCGCAGCAGCAGATTCCTGATGCAAACCTGAAATTTTTAACTACAAATAAATAAAAAAAAGACATTCAAAAAGATGAATATATATCTTTTTGTTGTTGTTGCAAGTGACAAAGATTTAAATTAAAAAATTTTAAATGCAGAGTTTTTGCCAATGGACTTTCTGGAACTTTTGTGTAAACAAAAGTAACTTTGGTGTTGAAGAGGAGATAAAAAAGGAGAACTTCAAGCTGGGGGCTGGAAGGGTGGGAAGGAAAAGAAATGACTCCTATACCTGGAAAAAGTGACATTAGAGGAAATGTGGGCCACAGGTGGTTGTACCCAAGCTAAGCTATGTCCCATGAGAGTTTATGGGAGAGGGATATGTGGCCCATCAATTGAGTCTGAACCCAGTCTTCTGACTGAGTTAGTCATAGTCCTGAGCTCTAGCCCAGGGATCAGGGGACCCCACAGTCTCCATCACACAGAGAAATGAACATTTGAGAAGGACTTCCTACATGTTTTAGGATATTTTGATACAGATGATGAACAAAAACCAGCGTTTTAATATGGACTCTAGAACGAGGCTATATTTCATTATTATGATTACAGGATGCTGAAATGGTTTAATCACATTAGGTCTTGAAATGGCTGGTAGAGGCTGTGACATTTCTAGTAGCAAATTTTTTCATTTTTACTGTTAAAACTTGTTAAGATAAAATAAAAAAAAAATCCTCTAAAGCTTTAGAGTTCCTGTGAGGTCTTTAAAACCCTGATCCAAGTTAATCTTTTCCAGATCCTTCCTCTCAGGCCAAGCTTAGTTTGGCAAAAACAAATGCAGTCCTATTAAAGCTGCTTGACTTTTCAATACTTAACAGGATATAATATATGTAATCAATTTAATTATTTGCATAGTAAATGTGCCTGTAAATTATCATTGCTGTATGATCCCTAGTGTTTTGTTATTAATTATAGATTTTCAAAATTAAAGAGGAAGAACACAAATGTGGATTTGTTTAAAAAGCAAAGCGATTATTCCTGTCCATCTAAATTCACTTTGGGATTGGTTGCTCTTGGCAAGGCATTACGAATTCACAGCATACCATTAGCTTCGGGGATGAGTTGGAGAAGCTGGGTGCTAAGCTTAGCAAAGCCTCTTGGGTATGATAGACAGGGAATGCAGGCATCCTGAGCTCTCCCCTGGACATCCCTGATCATAGCTCCTAGCCCTGAAAGCTGGGCTGTGAGGACACAGGGATGGGGGTGGGCTCATTCTGTACTCTTTGCCCAGCCCACCAAGGAATTCCCTAGAATCTCAAGCCCCATCTCACTCCATCCTTAGACTACCTGCTCCTCCACAGACCAGTTCACTCAACACTTTTAGACACACCATGGTTATTAAACTTTATTGGACCTAAAGTAGAAGGAAGTGAATTAAAACATGTCCCTCACCACAAAAACAAAGAGATTTGTACAGTAACCAAACTAAAGCAAGGCCCACCATTCATAATCCCACAACAGAGAAGACCATTTGAAGATTATTGGGAATTCTTGGTTTCCCTTACAATGTCATTTCTGTGGGCAAACATACAGAGAGACCTGCGCTGTGAAGGCTCTAGAAAACTATACTGATTGATACTCACTTGGCTGCTGCATCTTCGTGTTGTTGAAGGTTTTATTATATGAGTCATACATAATGAGAGCCATGCTCATTGTTGGCAGTGACCCTCAGATGCTGTCTCTCTTGGCTTGTGAGCCCGACTGTGGTATATCTTAGTGGTGTATTGTAGGAAGCCACACCTGGGCCTCCCCAGCAAACGCCTCCGAGAAGCCCAGGGCTCCGAGAGGCCCCGCCTCCAGGGATCCCCGGGCTCTGAGAGGCCCCGCCTCTGAGAAGCCCCGGGCTCCGAGAGACTCTGCCTCCAGGGAGCCCCGAGCCCCGACCGCGGCCGGAGGCGAGAGCCGTCGCCCGAGCCCCGACCGAGGCCCCGACCGCGGCGAAGCCGCCCGAGCCGGCGAAGCCGCCCGAGCTCTGGGAAGGCCGTGCGGCTCCGCCCCATTACAAGATGGCACAGGGCCGGCAGGCTGCCAGGGAGGAGAGCCTAGTGCACATGCGCAGCTCTCGCCTCAGGCCTCCTGAGGCAGTAGCCCCTCCCGAAGGGAAAATATGCTAATGAGGCACTGCTTGTAGTACCAATGCAGGGAAAATATGCTAATGGCTGTGGCTTGTGGCACCAATGAATGGGCCACATGCAAATGAGGTATGGCTTGGTGCACCAATCAGCAACCACTATGACACCCCTCCCCCTTCCCTGGGAGTGTATAAAAGCAGCAGCTCTGCTGCTGTCCAGAGTCCTGGGAACTACAAGCAAGGCACTCCAGAATAAAGCTGACAGAGAAGATCCCGGTGGTGGCGTGTCTTTCTTGCTGGTCGATGGAGGCAGGAAGGCACGCCACAGTGTATTATCCTGCTGCAGCTATTATTTCCTGTGACCTTCACAACAAAACTGGGTGTTGCTCCACCTGGCCAGAGTGTCTTTCGCTTTGTATTCATCTGCTGTCTCCTTTTTCAAGGACCCCCTAGTATATGGATCTCTCTGCTATCCATACCCATTTCTATATCCTGTCCTCCATGGCACTTCTTACAATGTGCAGCCAAGCATATGGTTATTCAATCACAATTTGTATCCTCTACAAAGCTTTGTATTCCATAAGCAAGAGAGCAAATTTTCTTGTTACTAAAATGCCATAGTTTCTGATATGACAAATGTCCTCACAGATGTTGATCGATGAAATAAATTTCATCTCAACTCATATAAGTCTGCCTATGCAGTAACAGTGGGAGGTATGTGCTAAATTTGAAAGATGTGGCACCTAATCCTGCCATAGGCCTTGACTTTGGACAGATCATTGTACTACTCTGAAGCCATGGTCTTCACTGGTATGTGGGAGTTTAAGTGCTGATGCTCATAGCTCTGCAGTTTATAAATGTAAAAGGGATCCAGGTCCTGAGATTTCCAGTGCTGACCCTTTATATAGAGAAGAAGACTTTGTGCTACTGGCTTGTTCTGCTCTTCCTTTAGCTAAAAACTTTTAATTCTTTTTTTTTTTTTGGGGGGGGGGGTTGAGACAGGGTTTCTATGTATAGCCCTGGCTGTCCTGAAACTCACTTTGTAGACCAGGCTGGCCTCGAGCTCAGAAAAAAAAAAAAACTTTTAATTCTTTAAAGCTTATTTATTAGGGATTATAAATAGAAGAAAGTTTTATTTATGTGATTAAATATAATATTTTGAACAGCTTGTTTATTAAAACTTGTGATATCATAGAATTATTATCCACTAATCTGATAGTGGTTAAAATGTAGACACCTGGCTGATATGCATATTTTTCTCTCTTTGGGGATCAAAAAATATGTGAGTGTAACCCACTCATACTGCTAATAAAACATGTCTGGAGGTGAAGCAGAAAGGTGTTGCATATTGCTGATTATGATTCTTCAGCTTTGCTCCTATGATTTCCTTGGTGTCTGATCAATTGAGCATTCAGACTGAGGGACAATAAGGGATCCAGGTTCTGAATGTGAATAGCATCCCCAAACACTTGGCAACTTGCAGAAGAATGTAAGGCTAAAAAGCAACTGCGGTGGGTTGTTATCAGGCACGAAGAAAAACCACATGTTGAGCAAAGAAATAAATTTCATCTCAACTCATATAAATCTGCCTATGCAGTAACAGTGGGAGGTATGTGCTAAACTTGAAAGATGTGGCACCTAATTCTGCAATAGGCCTTGACTTTGGACAGATCATTGTACTACTCTGAAGCCATGCTCTTCACTGGTATGTGGGAGTTTAAGTGTTATCAACTGTGGATTCCCCTAGGGATTCCAATTGAGCAAATAGTGACAAGATGAAATACCCAAGTGGGGAAGTGCCAGAGGCATAGCCTTGTGATGTCCTTCCCTGGTGCCAGATGAGACTAATGGACATGCTGTAAAATGTTGACTCCTCTGCCTTTTCATTGACAGTTAGTATTCATTTCTACATCTCTATGCTGGGAAAATCCCTAATAATCTTGATAGATTTGCCCTCTTCCCATCTTTCTCCCACTTCTCTTGTTCTTACATCATTTCAGAGATTGTCCCCAGGGCCCTCCTGCTCCAGTCACTGGAAGGCAGGCCAAGAGCGTTGCCCTTTTTATAGTATATATAAATAAGGAATGTATAAATGAGGAATATAATATGGATAGATAAGGAAGAGAGTCACAGTCAGGACTGTGAGACAGTTGGAGACTGAGGCACTGGAGAGGTATGTGGGAGTGGGTGAGAAAGAGGGAATGATGGATAGGTAAGCAAAAGCTCCTTTAATGATGGATGGGCTGCCAGCGATGGTAAGGTAAGTGGGAGAAAGGGACTTGGAAAATGGTTTTCCTGAGGGTACCAGCTATGTAGACCATACCATACAATTGGACAGAAGCATTTTGTAAACCCAAAGTGTTTGATACTCATGATTAAAACATATACACGCCACAGACACACTTAGAAGGCTTCACAGAAGCAGGAACAGATCACAAATGCAGAGAAATGCTAACATTCTAAGTCCTGGGGCTTCTTTCTAAGTCCTAAGAGAATTTGTGCATTTCTAGTTTCATTTTGAACAAGGTCACTCTCTCTCCCTGAAAAAGTGTGTCATGGAATCCTAACAAGAGAAACTTCTCAGTCATCGTTCTAAGTGCTGCACAGAGGCAGATATGTTGTGTTTCCCACTAACAACCAGCCAGGTCTGTACAAAGTGCCCCACTGCTCTCAATTCCTTCAAGGATATTACTGATGCCCTTGTCTAAGGCACACTTAGCATTTATCCATGGTGCTGAGATGCATTATTCCTCACAAAGTCAGGGCCATGCAAGTGGTGCTTGTACTCCATATTATGTATTTGGAATTTCCTATTTCTAGCACAGTGACGTATCCCTTATGCCAAGGTCATCTTCACAAAACCGATGGATAAGATGATTTATGAATTACTTTATAACAGTGTGTGTATGAGTTATCAAAATGTTTAAGCATCATGTATGGTCATACCATCATAGACTGGCTGGGCTGTCATCATAGCTAATGTTACCCAGGAGATACCAGTTTACATCTCTAGTACAGACTCACATTTTGCAGTATTGTCTTGGCTTATGCTGGAAATTCTTCTCTCTGAGAACTCCTGAGATAATGTGGCCAGAGTGTTTCATCTGACCCAAATCTTACAGAGTCCTATGTGAGCTTCAAAAACTATATATTAAACTATGCACAATGTAAGGACACAATATGATGTATATGAGGGGCTTCATAGACCTGAAAAAAAAAATAGAGGCAGCTGTACTAATCGGTCAGCTTAGTGAGAAAAGTATTAAGGAAGGAGACATGATTTGGTTAGCAGAGGAAAAAAAAAACTGGTCAATAGGGAAATAGATAGAAAAAAAAACTGGATCAAGCAAGAGAAAAGAATAGTTAAAAAAACAAAGCTCAGATAAATGGCTATATAATATTAGTGGTAAAATGGTGGTCTCCTCCATGAAAGCCATCAACTAAACTTGATCCAGTTACTCTCCCTAAAGGAGGTAGTTATATGGTCAATCCAAATAAAGGTTGGGGATGGAAAAAAAGTATGTAAAAGTCATGATGGTTTAATGACATCCTTGCTTTCTGGGATTACTTAATACTTTCCAATAATAAGCCTTGGAGTTGCTGAGATATAAAGAGGATTAAAAGAATACATTGAGGTAAGTAAGAGTTATAAAATGAGTTTAATGCTGTTTGCACCGGCATATAAAAAAGCTTACTAAATTGCAATATATATATATATATATATATATATATATATATATATATATATATATATATATATATNTGTGTGTGTGTGTGTGTGTGTGTGTGTGTGTGTCTTAAAGCTAACTTTCTCACATAAAAATAGCCTCTATGTCTAGACTTGGCAACCACAAGCCCAGTGAATTGCATAGGACTTGCTATGTCAAAAATGTATATTTGCTGTCTGGTTCATTTGCCTCGAATGTGCTCTGTATTTCAGTTTCTATTCCTAAGAATCAAGGAGCTAAGATCATAAAATGCGGATTTATGGAATAATCAAAAGGGCACCTGGGGTAAATAATTAAACTGATTTCTAAGGAAGTAGATTATGCAAATGAAAGACTGGGCTTTGGTCTGCAAGCAAGTGCTGTCTCAGGGAGCTTGCATCCTTCAGGGACTTGGAGTCATTCTTCTGTGGTTCCCATTCACCCCTTTTTCAGGACCTTCTCTCAAGCTGGGGCTGGAACTTGGCACAGTACTTTTTCTTACATATGGATACATCAAGAAATTGACCTTCATTAACAAGGAAATAGATCCTCAGTAGACACTGACCATTTATTTAACCACCTTGATTTTGGACTATTTGAACTGTGCACAGACTACTTCGACTTCTTACTGTATGCCTTTTCTATCTACTTATCACTAACTTATCATTCACAGTGTCTTCTTACAACTTCATTCAACACTGCCTCTAACCTTATATCAACAGTATTTTACCTTACAGAGTCCAACTTAACTCAAAGATTTAATCCTACATCAATGCTATTTATGCTTTTTGTAAGTGATAGCTTTGTATGTTTCTAATATTTTGAAAACATGTTTTATGTGAGTACTAAGTTTTACCTTTGTTAAATTAAAATACTTCCATACCACAATACACATCCAATTACACACACACACACACACACACACACACACACACACACATCCACTTCCCTTCAAGTAGAAAAGAACAGTTTATAAATGATGTCTCATAGATACTTAGAGAAGTAAGATTATTTTTTAAGAACTGGTATATACAGACTTTGTTCTGTATCAGTGGTCTGATAGGTAAAAAGGTAGGTGGTGAGAAGACAGTAAAGGAGGATATGACAATTTGGTATTAGATAACCAATTAGGTGTCTCATCCTGGGGAGGTCTGACTGTTCTTTCAGCAATCATTAATTACCTGTAGCTCTTCATCCAGAGGATCAGAATATTGTAACAGCAGATTTAAGATGATCAAAGTATATTATACGCATGTATAAAATTCCATAATGAAACACATTATTGCCGGGGGCCTGCCCTGGCCTTTAGGGGAATAGTACTGGATGGGATACAGCATTGGATGAAGGTTAAAGACTGATGGTCTCTGGCCTTATAATCTTATTATTTGTGCTTTAATAAGTGCTGGTTTCTTACTGTGTAATGTTCTTACTATTCATACTTTAGTAAGTTCTGGTTTCTTTCCTCTCTGGCTTAGGAACCTCTCACTGGACAGGGGAAAGGTTTGGAATACTTTTTAGTCTTTGTGAACCAGAGAGAAAAGAAATGAAAAAGAATTAAAATCCTTTAGGCAATATGCACACAGCAAGGGGCCTCTCTCCCCAGTGATGGCTGACTAGGCCATCTTCTCCTACATATGCAGCTAGAGACACGAGCTCTGGGGGTACTGGTTAGTTCATATTGTTGTTCCACCTATAGGGTGGCAGACCCCTTCAGCTCCTTAGGTACTTTCTCTAGCTCTTCCATTGGAGACCCTGTGTTCCATCCTATGAGCATCCACTGTGAGCATCCACTTCTGGAAATCAGTCTGGCAGTTCCTCAGAAAATTGGACAGAGTCCTACCGGAAGATCCAGCAATACCTCTCCTGGGCATATACCCAGAAGATGTTCCAACTGGTCATAAGGACACATGCTCCACTATGTTCATAGCAGCCTTATTTATAATAGCCAGAAGCTGGAAAGAACTCAGAAATCTCTCAACAGAGGAATGAATACAGAAAAAGTGGTACATTTACACAATGGAGTACTACTCAGCTATTAAAAACAATGAATTTATGAAATTCCTGGGCAAATGGATGTATCTAGAGGATATCATCCTTAGTGAGGTAACCCAATCACAAAAGAAGTCACTTGATCTGCCCTCACTGATAAGTGGATATTAGCCCAGAAACTTAGAATACCCAAGATACAATTTGCAAAACACAAGAAAATCAAGAAGAATGAAGACCAAAGTGTGGATACTTCATTTCTTCTAAGAATAGGGAACAAAACACCCATGGAAGGAGTTACAGAGACAAAGTTTGGAGCTGAGATGAAAGCATGGACCATGCAGAGACTACCCCACCTGGGGATCCATCTCATAATCAGCCACCAAACTCAGACTCTATTGCATGTGCTACCTTTTCAACTAGTCCATATCATCAATAAAAGAGAAATTTGGATTAGCCCACGACTAATATGGCAAACTAAGATTAAGTATATAACAGTCACCAATTACACAGTTGTCTATGTGAATTATGTTTATATATTTTATCTACATAATAGAATAAAATCAACATGATTGATAGTTACAATAGTATCTTCTAATTTATAGAATAGCTTGACAAATAATTTTAATATATTCATAGCAGTCGTTTCATGATGTATAACAAAGAGAGAAATAAATTCATCTTTAGTGGCAAATGTTCAGGTTATGCCTCATGACTACTTTAGATGTCATCCCATTGAGTCATTGGGAGAATTGTGGGAGGCAGTCATATTCCTTTCACAGAAAAACAACCCGAGATTCTTTTTCAATGCTGTCTTATCTTTTCCTAAGCACCCTATTTTCCCATTTAATTAATTCTATTTATTAGAACTCAGGATATAGATCCATGATAGAATGTTTGCTTAACACGAATATGGCCCCTATGGAAACATATGTAAAAAGTTTAAGGTTGATTTCACCTCACTAATTATTTTTATAGCACTTATTCTCTCATTTGAACTGATTTTTTTTATTCACTAACTCACTGTAGACATCCAACATTTGCTATTCATTGACATAACTGTTGGTCTGAAAATACTAAAGCACCTGGCCACATGTAGGGCTTGTTATAAAAATCTCATATGTGGGTGAATCCCAAGGTGTATGCATGAAGAAATTATTCGGGAGAGATGAATGAGTCTTACTTCTGTAGTTTTCTGGGAACTTTAACTATTGTCCACAGATACCTTTGGAAGATAATACTCTTTGAACCTTCCACTGCTTCTTCCCAAGATCACCTCAGTTCTTGTCTTGGCAAGATCTCAATTTATATCAATGTCAATATTTTTTAATATTTCCATTTAGAAACATAGCCTCGTGCCATATGATTTGGGATGTCTGATGCCACTAATCTTACTTATAAATGTAAATTTTCTTCTTAGCATTTTTTTAATTTTTAATGACTTTAGTATGAAAGCATTATTTTAAAAATGCCCTTCTAATGACATTTCTAAATATTTTCTCTTATAAATCAATTATATAAATCACAATGATTTTATGTATGCATTATAGAAATGACACAATTAAATACCAACCTAAATTATATCTATTAAAAGAATTGTTTTGTGATGGCATTAGAGAATTCACTGGAGTAATATCTTTTAAATTTCATCCTTTTACAAGAACAATAAATTCTGACTAAAATAATTAGTTACATATTTACGATTCTGAAGATTTAAAGGCTTATAGAAACTTTGCTATACACATATCTAAGAAAATGACTGGATTCTTAAAAATAAAAAAAAAATCACTGCACTTCATTTTAAACACATTTTCCCCCATCTAACAAGCTCAGTTTTAGTTTTGAAAAATAGACTGAATTTCTGTTACAAAAATAATAAGGCATGCAGATATAGTTCAAAGACAAAGCCATTACTCAGTATTTCCTGGACTTGACTTTTTAGTCCTAGTGTTTATAAAATAGAGTCAGGTCTTGGTGTCTTTTAAAGCACATTTCACATACAAAGCTTAAGCTAAGCCCAGATTACTCTCAGATAACAAAACCAGATGATAACCTAAACAAAACAAACAAACAAGCAAAACAAAACAAAACATGATGGAGCAGTGTTCCTGATGAACACACACACACGTGTGTGTGTGTGTGTGTGCGTGTGTGTGTCTGTATCCTATATAAGAACCTATAGTAAAAGTGATCCTAAATGTGGAAAAACAAAAGCAGTGCCAACAAAATCATGGACAATATAATTATTCCTTGCTCCAGTTTTACTCAAATCTCAATATGGTGTAGATTTTACTCAGAGAAAGAATGCAAGAGAAAGCAACCAAATAAACACATATAAAAAGAAATAAGTCCATAATCTCTACCCAGGATATTATATTGTACTTATTTTTCAGATTCCTGGCATGTCTCAGACTCTCTTGCCTACTCTTGAGTTTCTTTACCTAATATTGGGTCATCCAGGCTTTATATGAGGTCTTTTGTCTTCTTTTATTATACCTTGTTTTGTGTTTTGTTGTTCTTCATTGGAGACTTGCTCTTTTCTGACAGGAAGAGAAGGGAAGAGGGAGTGGATCTCAGGGAGACGGAGTGGGGATGGGTTCAAAGAGGAATGGAAGGAAGAGAAACTGGTTGAGATATATTGAATTAGAGAAAAATATGGTTTTGATAAAAAAAAATCCAAAATTCGCCGGGCATGGTGGCGCACGCCTTTAATCCCAGCACTCGGGAGGCAGAGACAGGCGAATTTCTGAGTTCGAGGCCAGCCTGGTCTACAAAGTGAGGTTCAGGACAGCCAGGGCTATACAGAGAAACCCTGTCTAAAAAAAAAAAAAAAAAAAAAAAAAAAAAAAAAAAAAAAAAAAAAAAAAAAAAAAAAAAAAAAAAAAAAAAAAAAAAAAAAAAAAAAAAAAAAAAAAAAAAAAAAAAAAGTTAAAAAAAAAGTTTAAAAAATCCAAAATTCTAACAAAAAACCTTAGTTATGAAAAAGCTTTCAAGAAGTAGTATAAGTAAAAGCAACACATGAAAATCAGTAGATTTCAATATGCCAATGACAAAGACATTTTGAAAATGAAGAAAATATAATATCAATTTTAATAATGCATAATATACCTTGGAATAAACTGAGGACGCAAAAGTAAAATTTTCTCTGTGCTGAAAGTTTTAAGATATTGACAAAAGAATTTTAAGTGAAGATGGAAATAATTATGCTTATGGGCTGCCAGAATCAATTTGTTGAAAATAGTTATGTTATTTAAAGGGATCACCAGATTTATTGCAATGTCCATCAATATTAAAGGAGCTTTCTATGTAGAATTAGTAAATAAAAACCGAACATTCATGTGCAAGCATAAAATACTGTCTAGGAAAAACAGTCTCAGGCAGAAAGATTAACATTGAAGGTAAAAATGCATACGCACGCCTTTAATCCCAGCACTCGGGATGCAGAGGCAGGCGGATTTCTGAGTTCGAGGCCAGCCTGGTCTACAAAGTGAGGTCCAGGACAGCCAGGGCTATACAGAGAAACCCTGTGTCGAGAAAAAAAAACAAAAAACAAAACAAAAAAAAAAAAACAAAACAAAACAAAAAACTGTTTCAAATAGCAATTCAGATCAACAGTAGCCAAAAAATAAAATAAAATAAAATAAAATAAAATACTTAGACAAATAGGATAGAATTGAAGGCCTAGGAGAAAAGTCACACAGCTACCTATTGTCTTACAAGGGCAGCAAAATTTTATGTTGGAGAAAAGATAGCCTATTTAATAAATAGTAATGGAAAACTGGCTATCAGTATATAAAATAATGAAACTGGATCCTGCTCCCTTAAACAAAACAAAAGCCAATGGAAATGGATCAGAAACGTTAGCATAAGAGCCAAAATGCTCAGGGAAAACACCAAGATACAGGCATAGGCATGGGCTTTCTGTAGCATCTCCAATACCTCAGAAACTCATAGCAAGAATTGATAAATGGTGTGAAGTTAAAAGGCTTCCTTGGAACAAAATCTTTGGAGATAATCATGAAATTTAAGAAAAAAGAAAGCAAAAATATTTTGTAATCTTATAGCAGAGGAGATTAATACATTGGATTTGTAAAGAATTCAAAAATAAACATTAAAAGCTAATTAGTTTGGTGTAACGTTTATTCTTTGATGTATCATCTTTTCTATTTTCTCACACTGGTCTCAGACTTCTGAACTCAAATGATTTTCCTACTTCATACTTGCAATTAGCTAGAAGTACAAGTAGATTCCTCCCAGCCTGCTTATAACACAGCCATCCTTTTCTTTTACTAAGACAGAATCTCACTATGTATCTCAGACTGGCTTCAGTCTTGTGATCCTCTGTCTTAGTCTCCTAAGTGTTAAGATGATAGGTGTGTGTGTGTCTGCTTAGTTTAAATCCAGATATGTTTTGGAAGGATGTTGCAGGAATTTCCTAGCCTGCTTAGAGAACTCATTAGCAATTACTGGGACCTTTCTTGGTCCTTTATACTTAAAAAAATATATCTGTATAGTCAGGTGACAATCTAATTGATGACCACCATAACCAAAGCAAATGGACACTGTACAGAGAAATCCAGGAAAGTCACTGCACAAACAGAAGCAACAAGGGACTAATCTACAAATCCCACAGGAAAATATGATTTCCAGACTTTAGTTGTTTTATTAAGTGGAGTGGATGATTTCTAAAAAACAGCAAAAGAGACATATGTAAATCAAATCATATCAAAACAAAACAAAACAAAAAGCCACTGATGTGCAGAACAAAATGTCAAACGGAAAGAGATCTGAGTACACCCAAATATTGGACACCCACATACTAAACTTTTCGTGATTTTAGTTATGTTCAAACATCATATCTAAGTAATAGAAGAATATAGTAGAAATCTAAAAGCTGCAAAGTTGAAATATCCACTAGAAGTACTTCATAGTATATTTAGCCATGCAAAGAGAACAACTTGTATGTGTGTGGGGGTGGGGGTTGGGGGAGCATTTATGAAGTGGACTAAAGTTTACTTACCAGCCTGTAGAAAGAAGATAAACAGGAAAGAATTAATAAAAATGAACAGAGCCAAGCCGGGCGTGGTGGCGCACGCCTTTAATCCCAGCACTCAGGAGGCAGAGGCAGGCAGATTTCTGAGTTCGAGGCCAGCCTGGTCTACAAAGTGAGTTCCAGGACAGCCAGGGCTATACAGAGAAACCCTGTCTTGAAAAACCAAAAAAAAAAAAAAAAAAAAAAAGAACAGAGCCTTGGAAAACTGGTCGACCTTTCAATGCTCCAACACATGTCTATGGTTGTCTACAGAGAGAGGAAATAATAAGCAGAAATAAAAAGAACTTGGAGGCAAGAGGCAGGTGGATTTCTGAGTTCGAGGCCAGCCTGGTCTACAAAGTGAGTTCCAGGACAGCCAGGACTACACAGAAAAACCCTGTCTCGAAAAAACAAAACAAAACAAACAAACAAACAAACAAAAAAACCAGGACATGTGCCAGGTGTGGTGGCGCACGCCTTTAATCCCAGCACTTGGGAGGCAGAGGCAGGTGGATTTCTGAGTTCAGGGCCAGCCTGGTCTACAGAGTGAGTTCCAGGACAGACAGGGCTATACAGAGAAACCCTGTCTCAAAAAACCAAAGGGAAAAAAAAAAAGAACTTGGAAAGGTAATGAACATTTCCTAAGTTTTTTAATTCCATTTACATCAAAGATTCTCAACTAAGAAAAAATATTAACTTAAGATGAAACACAGTGTACAAACGCACATTATAGTCACATCACCAAAAGACACATAAAAGGCTCGAGGAGATGGCCTACAGGGTAAATTATCTCCTGTCCAAGCATGAAGATCAGGTGCAGACCCCCAGCATCCACTTAAAGACTTGCTGTGACAGTAAATGTAACCCAAGCAAGGGGCACGGCAGAGTCTGCTGGAACACCAGGCTTTGTGGTCACTATTTAGCTGAAACGGAGCTAGCTCCAGGTTCACTTAGAGAAGATAATTCTAGGCAACAATGTGAAGAGATTGAGAAGAGGAATTGAACACAAAATAGTATATATTTGCACACTGGGCAGGTTCCTTTTATGTTAATTTGATATAAGCTAGAGTCTTCTGGGAAAAATGAGCCTTAGGTGAGATTATGCTTCTACCAGACAGGCCTCTTGGCAAGTCTGTCAGGCATTTTACTGATCAGTGAATGATGTAGGAAGAATCAGCTCACTGTGGTGATGCCAGCTCACTGTGGTAATGCCAGCACTGAGCAGGAGGTCAAGAACTGTATAGCAAAGCAGGCTGAATAAGCTCTGCTGAGCAAGTCAGTAACTAGTGTTCATCCATGGTCTGTGTTTCTGTTCTTGCCTCTGACTTCTCTCATTGACAGACTGTAATCTCTGCGGTGAAAGAAGCAGCTCCCCACCTCAAGTTGATTTTTGATCACGGCATTTTGTCACAGCAATAGAAACTCCAACTAAAATATATGTAATATACATGCACACAGGCACAGAGACAAATGAGGAATTGTAAAAATAGCAAAGGAAAAGTTACTCATCATGCCTAAGGGCTCTTCAGTAGCTGTAAAGATTAACTGATCCTCCAAAATGCTGGAAGCCCTAAGACAATGCTGAAACAGTTTTTGTTAATGGAGAATTGTCTCTAATCAGTGCACTTCACAAAGGCCAACACTTTTACTTGGTACAAATACTCAGTAAGTTAGGAGTAACAAATACTCAGTAAGTTAAGGAGTAACAAAGTTTGCAGTTCACTTGCTTAATTATTATAAGATTTATTCTGAAGACAGTATCATCAGGTGATTTCCACTTTGTGCAGTGTAGTAGAGTTTACTTGGATAATTTAAAATGGTTGGACTACCCTTTGATAATATTCTTGCTATCTTATGTACAACTGAATATATTAAATTTGACAAAATACTCTCCACTAAGGTCTCACTGCTATAAAGTACCACTAGTTGAATTTAAAACCAAATACAAACCACTCAAATAGGTTTTCTTGAACAATTGATATCTGTACTACATTTTAAATTTTGCAAAGAACTTCACATGCAACATTTTACTCTAATTTAATAACAACCATAAAAGCAAAGAGAAGAACAGAAGAATCACTTCTACTTTACTGATGAGATAATGAAGATTCAGGGATCTTAAAGTTACTTTCTGGAGATAGTCACTTGGCAAGCTACAGAATAGGATATGAACCAAGTTCTATTCCAAAGCTACAGCCATGCTACTCTTAAGTCATACTCTCTGCTAAACATACCAAAGTTCACAGCTCCTTGTTGTAAGTATCTAGAGGATCTACATACTAAGCAAGATGTTTATTCTAGTCTATATTAACCATGGAATCTCAAAACCCTCTGTACAAATTCATTTTTAATCATAGGAGACTCATTCAGAAGCTGTGTGACAACCTCAGCCACAATGTGTCTTGAAGATGTAAAGAAAAGAGCATTGCCTCTTAAAGTGCTTTTTGTATGGACTGGGGACCCCAGTGTGTCATAGGGAACAAGTAGGAGGTTGTAGCTTAACTTAGTCAGATGGTTTTGAGTCTGTCTCCTACTGTCTACATTACAATGCTAAGCATGTATGAGCAAAGGATCCAACAGAAATTCAAAAAAGGCAGAGATACTTCTGTCTTGGAAAAAATAACTGAATTATCCTAATGGCTCATAAATAAAATAGAACCATTGGAGGACATTCCTCCTGAATACATTTTCTAAAGCTTTGCAGAGAATCTTCTTAATGTCCTGACCTCTACCTTGTAATTCTCCTGGTAGTCCTCCCCGTTTACAGCGGGGTTCACTAAGTGCTCTTATGGGTATGTCTCATGAGAAGCCTACATCTTCAGCAATGTTAAGGGCATTTAACAATGTTAATAAACTCGAGACACAGAATCTGCTCTAGAAGTTGTGGCTTAATTATGATCATTCCCATTTGGATTTGAGATAATGATTTGGAAAATGCAAAGTGTCTCTTGCTTCCCATAGTTTAGGCCACCACTTGACTAAAATTAGAAATATTAAGCAATGTATTCTACCTTTTCAAATGGAACCCAGGAAAACAAACTTATTTACTTGTGGTCATGGCCAAGAACACCAGTTCTACAATGCAGCATGGGCCTGAACCTTTCTGTTTGGGAAACTGCTGTTACACTTTATTTACTTGTTCCTTTTGACATAGTGTCTGACTATATATAGCCCTGGGTGGCCTGGAATTTGACATATAGATGAAGCTGTCCTTAACCTCAAAGAATTTCACCACCTGCCTCTACCTCAGGAATGTTAGGATTAACAGTGAATTCCACCATGGCTGGCTAAGTGCCATTTGGAAAGGGCATTTAGTGCCTATATTGAACCTAGACTTTGTGTCAGGCTATAGGCTCAGGTTTTGGCATTTTGCTTAAAGGATGAAATTTTATGTCTGTGGGAAAACTGAGATTTTCAGGTCCTGTTCATGTAAATTAGTGTGGACACATCTCACTCAGGGGGAATCTGGGACCCAGCATTGATTAGATCCAAACTAAGGCACCAACCAATACAACTTCCATGCATGTGAAGAGCTCCTGGTGCTCCCTTCTAGGAATTTGTTGAGAATATTTTTCATTAGGCTAGGACATGGAAGTAGCCTCAAGAAAAACACAGCTAAAGACTGTGTTCCTTGAATTTTTATCATCTTGACAAGTCCCTAGAAACAGTAACCATTGGACTTTTGTTTTGCCTTGTTTGTTCCTTGGCTAAGAACTAACCCCATACTTTGACGTTTTTAGAATGGTATAAAAGCAGCTTAGGAAAAAAAAATAATAAACTTGCTCCTGTGCCTGCTGGAGTCATACTATTGTGGTGTTCTAATTGTCTTTTCTTTCTTTAATCCTCACTCCTTCTCTTGAGACCCTGTTGACTGACTGAGTGGGCTTGGTCATATGCACTCTGGAAATTTAGCACTTTGTAGTACTATGAGTATAAATGTTTTATCCTAATACTCTGTGTGATAGAACTGGGGCTTCCCGAGGTAAAAATTCTTGCATCAATTTCCCAAGCTAATAGCTGACAAAACCATATTGTGATTAACTGACTGATGTCAACATTTCTCAATCAGATCATACATCAACCTAACTTCCCAGAGACTCAAAAATCTCTCAGTGGAAATTTAGGAAAACTAACCATGGAAAGTACAAAATACAACTGTCTTACACGTGTATGATATTTCTACTTTTTCTTAGCAATAGGCATTAAACCCCCAAAATATAAGGATTTATTATACAAATGCATATATATTATATTCTTACTAGTTTCAGAAAGTACCAAAGTCAATTACCAAACATAAAGAACCAAGATAGAGTAAGTACTGTCCAACAACTGAGTTAGCCCATTCATGGTACTGGGTTTTTGTTACTCTATGGTGTTTAGTAGGGACATTTTCACCCCGACACAAGGCAGCTCAATTTAAACTCCTTTTATATATGTATATACATATATTAAGCATATGAAGTATTAGATTTCCAGATGACTTCAGAAAACAGTGGGTCTTCCTTAGTAGTTACCTGTCATTATTGCTATATTCTTTGTTTTCATGGTTTCTTTGTTTAGTTTTTTTTTTCCAGAATGTTCTGTCTATTGGTGAGAATGAATTATTGAAATCACCACTATCACTGTGTTGGGTTTAATCTGTGGTTCAATATATATATATATATATATATATGCTTATTTTATGATATTAGGAATGGCTGTGTTTGGTGCTTATATGTGCAGGTTTTCTAATATCCTGTTGGTAGATATTTTTCCTTTAATGAATAGAAAGTTTCCCTCTCTATCCTTGTGATAGTGACTATTTGAATAGTCATGTTTGCTTTTTTGTAGTTTCATTTGGTTGAAATACCCTTTCCAGCCTTTTACCCCAACATAATTTCTGTTGTTGATGGTGATGTCTGTTTTTTTTTTTTTTTATGAACATGTTTTCTAATTCAGTCTTTTAGGCTTTTTCTCACTATTTGAGACCATTAGCATTGAGAATTCTTTTGAGTAAATGCTCTCAAATTGTCTGTTTATTCCACATGCCTTTTCTTGGGAATGTTAACCTTCTCTTTAGACCAAAATATTCCTTCTTTTATCCTCTACTGAGGTGAATTAGTAGTCATAAACTAGTATGTTAAGCCTTTATTTTTTTTTTCAATTTTAGAAGATGATTTTCCTGGGTATAATACTCTGAATTGACAGTTGTGGCCTTTCAGGACTTGCCATTAAGCTTCCTACACCCTTATGTTTTAAAGGTGCTATTGATTAATCTGCAGTCCTCACAAATCAAGTGTTGGTGGAAGCTGGCATCTTTATCCAACTAAAAAGTTTCTTTCAAAGTAGAGGTGGCCAGTAGGGGTAGAGTTTCTGAGTTCTAGGAGTAGTAATCTCTAATCAAGCATATGAAAAGATTGGACTCATGTGGAAACTTGTGGGTTTTGTTTTTTGGCTTTTTTTTTTTTTTTTTTTGGAAAGTCAGTTATGTCAAATGATGGTTTGACAGGACACACGGGTGAAAGGATTTTTGTTAAAGCAGATATATGAAAATGTTTCACTGAAGCAGACACAGTTTGAAAGGATGTTTTGCTATACCAGACACATGAAGGATCTGTGATGTTTAGGAAGAAAATAAATATGACCCTGCAGACAGTGGGACCTAGAGAACTGATTTGCCAGTATTTTCAGCTACAACATCCCTTTATTTCTTTATTTTAAGATTTATTTATTTTATTTATATAAGTATACTGTAGCTGTCTTCAGAAACACCAAAAGAGGGCATCAGATCCCACTATAGATGGTTACAAGCCACATGTGGTTTCTGGGAACTGAGTTCAGGACCTCTGGAAGAACAGTCAGTGCTCTTAAAGAGACCACCCCCAGTAGATGGGCATGGCTCCCAGTTGAGGGATGGGGCCACGTACCCATCTCAAAATTGTTTTCCCATTATTATTAGATCTTTTCTTCATTTACATTTCAAATGTTATCCCAAAAGTCCCCTATACCCTCCACCATCCCCCGCCCTGCTCCCCTACCCACCCACTCCTACATCTTGGCCCTGGCTTTCCACTGTACTGGGGCATATAAAGTCTGCATGACCAAGTCGCCTCCCTTACCAATGATGGCCAAATAGGCCATCTTCTTCTATATATGCAGCTAGAGACATGAGCTCTGGGGGTACTAGTTTGTTGGGAGCCGCGTCCGAGCCGGTTACCTAGGAGACGCAAACAAGTTCAGTGTGTATGCATTTGTGACGAAACCACGTAAGTCACCGCCCATCCCGCGGCGTAACTTGAGGTAATGGGCAGTCAGCCAATCCTGACGACACACGTCACACTGAGGTGTAACTAAGCGAAACTATTTCTAGAAATGCTTTCTCTTTCTCTTTCTCTCTCTCTCCACATGGTGTAATAAAGATATGCTTGTAGAAGGATTCTATTTTTGTGTCCATATCCGTTTCTTGCAGGCAAGGCGGTAACGTGGGCATTTACACTAGTTAGTTCCTCTTATTCTTCCATGTATAGGATTGAAGACCCCTTCTGCTCCTTGAGTACTTTCCTAGATCCTTCCTTGTGAGTCCTGAGTTCTATCTAATAGCTGATTGTGAACATCCAATTCCATGTTTGACAGGCATTGGTATAGCCTCCCACAGCTATATCAAGGCATTTCAGCACTATCTTGCTGGCATATGCACTGGTGTCTATGTTTGGTGGCTGATTATGGGATGGATCCCCGGCTGCTGCAGTCAATGGTTGGTCCATCCTTTGGTTCAGCTCCACACTTGATCTCTGCAACTCCTTCAATGTGTGCTTTTTTCTTAATTCTAGGAAGAGGCAAAGTGACCACATTTTGATCTTCATTCTTCTTGAGTTTCCTGTGTTTAGTAAATTGTATCTTGGGTATTCTAGGTTTCTGGGCTAATATCCACTTATCAGTGAGTACATGTTATGTGAGTTCTTTTGTGATTGGGTTACCTTACTCAGGATGATACCCTCCAGATCCATCCATTTGCCTAAGAATTTCATATATTCATTGTTTTTAATAGCTGAGTAGTACTCCATTGTGTAAATGTACCAAATTTTTTGTATCCATTCCTCTGTTGAGGGACATCTGGGTTCTTTCCAGCTTCTGGCTATTATGAATAAGGCTGCTATGAACATAGTGGAACATTTGTCCTTCTTACCTGATAGTACATCTTCTGGATATATGCCCAGGAGAGGTATTGCTGGATCTTCCGGTAGTACTATGTCCAATTTTCTGAGGAACAGCCAGACTGATTACCAGAGTGGTTGAACAAGCTTTCAGTCCCAACAACAATGGAGGAGTGTTCCCCTTTCTCCACATCCATGCCAGTATCTGTTGTCACCTGAATTTTTGATCTTAGCCATTCTTACTAGTGTGAGGTGGAATCTCAGGGTTGTTTTGATTTGCATTTCCCTGATGATTAAGGATGTTGAACATTTTTTCATGTGCTTCTCAGCCATTCGGTATTCCTCAGTTGAGAATTCTTTGTTTAACTCTGTGCCCCACTTTTTAATGGGGATATTTGATTTTCTGGTTTCCACCTTCTTGAGTTCTTTATATATATTGGATATCAGTCCCCTATCTGATTTTGGATTAGTAAAGATCCTTTCCCAATCGGTTGGTTGCCCTTTTGTCTTGTTGACAGTCTCTTTTGCCTGACAAAAGCTTTGCAACTTTATGAGGTCCCATTTGTCAATTCTTGATCTTACAGCACAAGCCATTGCTGTTCTATTCAGGAATTTTTCCCCAGTGCCCATATCTTCGAGGCTTTTCCCCACTTTCTCCTCTATAAGTTTCAGTGTCTCTGGTTTTATGTGGAGATCCTTAAACCACTTAGACTTGACCTTAGTACAAGGAGATAAGAATGGATCAATTCCCAGTCTTCTACATGATAGCTGCCAGTTGTGCCAGCACCATTTGTTGAAAATGCTGTCCTTTCTCCACTGGATAGTTTTAGCTCCCTTGTCAAAGATCAGGTGACCATAGGTGTGTGGATTCATTTCTGGGTCTTTGATCCTATTCAATTGATCTACCTGTCTGTTGCTGTACCAGTACCATGAAGTTATTACAATTGCTCTATAGTACAGCTTGAGGTCAGGCCTGGTGATTCCACCAGAGGTTCTTTTATTGTTGAGAAGAGTTTTTGCTAGTCTAGGTTTTTTGTTATTCCAGATGAACTTGCTAATTGTCTTTTCTAGATCCTCGAAGAATTGACTTGGAATTTTGATGGGGATTGCATTGAATCTGTAGATAGCTTTAGGCACGATAGCTATTTTTACTATATTGATTCTGCCAATCCATGAAATCTTCCTCAATTTCTTTCTTCAGAGACTTGAAGTTCTTGTCATACAAATCTTTCACTTCCCTCGTAAGAGTCACAGCAAGATATTTTATATTGTTAGTGACTATTGTGAAGGGTGTTGTTTCCCTGATCTCTTTCTCAGCCCATTTATCTTTTTTGTAGAAAAAGGCCGTCGATTTGTTTGAATTAATTCTATATCCAGCTACTGCACTGAAGCTGTTTATCAGGTTTAGGAGTTCTCTGGTGGAGTTTTTGGGGTCACTTATATATACTATCATATCATCTGCAAATAGTGATAATTTGACTTTTTTCTTTCCAATTTGTATCCCCTTGACCTCCTTTTGTTTTAAAATTGCTCTGGCTAAGACTTCAAGTACTATATTGAATAGGTAGGGAGAAAGTGGGCAGCCTTGTCTAGTCCCTGATTTTAGTGGGATTGCTTCTAGTTTCTCTCCATTTAGTTTGATGTTGGCCACTGGTTTGCTGTAGATTGCTTTTATCATGTTTAGGTATGGGCCTTGAATTCCTGATCTTTCCAAGACTTTTATGATGAATGCGTGTTGGATTTTGTCAAATGCTTTCTCAGCATCTAAGGAGATGATCATGTGGTTTTTATCTTTGAGTTTGTTTACATAGTGTATTACCTTGATGGATTTCAGTATATTAAACCATCCCTGCATTCCTGGGATGAAGCCTACTTGGTCATGATGGATGATCGTTTTGATATGTTCTTGGATTCGGTTGGCGAGAATTTTGTTGAGTATTTTTGCGTCCATGTTCATAAGGGAAATTGGTCTGAAGTTCTGTATCTTTGTTGTGTCTTTATGTGGTTTAGGTATCAGAGTAATTGTAGCTTCATAGAATGAGTTGGGTAGTATACCTTCAGATTCTATTTTGTTGAATAGTTTGAGAAGAACTGGAATTAGGTCTTCTTTGAAGGTCTGATAGAATTCTGCACTAAACCCATCTGGTCCTGTGCTTTTTTTGGTTGGGAGACTATTAATGACTGCTTCTATTTCTTTAGGAGATATAGGACTGTTTAGGTCATTAATCTGATCCTGGTTTAACTTTGGAACTTGGTATCTGTCTAGAAAATTATCCATTTCGTCTAGATTTTCGAATTTTTTTTTAATATAACCTTTTGTAGAAGGATCTAAACGTGATTTGAATTTCCTCAGATTCCGTTTGTTATGTCTCCCTTTTCATTTCTGATTTTGTTAATTTGGATGCTATCCCTGTGCCCTCTAGTGAGTCTGGCCAGGGGTTTTTCTATCTTGTTGACTTTTTCAAAGAACCAGCTCCTGGTTTGATTGATTCTTTGAATTGTTCTTTTTGTTTCCACATGGTTGATTTCTCCCCTGAGTTTATTTCCTGCCATCTACTCCTCTTAGGTGAATTTGCTTCCATTTGTTCTAGAGCTTGCAGATGTGATGTCAAGCTACTAGTGTATGCTCTCTCAATTTTCTTTTTGTAGGAACTCAGAGCTATGAGTTTACCTCTCAGGAATGCTTTTATTGTGTCCCATAAGTTTGGGTATGTTGTGGCTTCATTTTCATTAAACTCTAGAAAGTCTTTAATTTCTTTATTTCTTCCTTGACCAAGGTATCATTAAGTAGAATGTTGTTCAGTTTCCACGTGAATGATGGTGTTCTGCTACTTATGTTGTCATTGAAGAACAGCCTTAGTCCATGGTGATCTGAAAGGATGCATGGGACAATTTCAATATTTTTGAATCTGTTGAGACCTATTTTGTGGCCAATTATGTGGTCAATTTTGGAGAAGGTGCCATGAGGTGCTGAGAAAAAGGTATATCCTTTTGTTTTAGGATGAAATATTCTGTAGATATCTGTTAAGTGCATTTGTTTCATAGCCTCTGTTAGTTTGACTAAGTCTCTGTTTAGTTTCTGTTTCCAGGATCTGTCCATTGATGAGAGTGGGGTGTTGAAATCTCCCACTATTAGTGTGTGAGATGCAATGTGTGTTTTGAACTTTACTAATGTTTCTTTAATGAAAGTGGCTGCCCTTGCATTTGGAGCATAGATATTCAGAATTGAAAGTTCCTCTTGGAAGATTTTGCCTTTGATGAGTATGAAGTGCCCCTCTTTGTCTCTTTTGATAATTTTGGGTTGAAAGTCTATTTTATTCGATATTAGAATGGCTACTCCAGCTTTTTTCTTTGGCCCGTTTGCTTGGAAAATTGATTTTCAGCCTTTCACTCTAGGGTAGTGTCTGTCTTTTTTCCTGAGATGTGTTTCCTGTAAGCAGCAAAACGTTGGGTCCTGTTTTTGTAGCCAGTCTGATAGTCTATGTCTTTTTATCAGGGAATTGAGTCCATTGATATTAAGCGATATTAAGGAACAGTAATTGTTGCTTCCTGTCATTTTTGTTTTTAGAGTTGGTATTCTGTTCTTGTGGCTGTCTTCTTTTAGGTTTGTTAAAGGATTATTTTCTTGCTTTTTCTAGGGCAGAATTTCCATCCTTGTATTGGTGTTTTTCTGTTATTATCCTTTGAAGGGCTGGATTCAAGGAAAGATATTGTGTGAATTTGAATTTGTCATGGAATAATTTGGTTTCTCCATCTATGGTAAATGAGAGTTTTGCTGGGTATAGTAGCCTGGGCTGGCATTTGTGTTCTCTCAGTGTCTGTATAATCTCTGTCCATGATCTTTTGGCTTTCATAGTCTCTGGTGAGAAGTCTGGAGTAATTCTAATAGATCTGCCCTTATATGTTACTTGATCTTTTTCCCTTACAGCTTTTAATATTTTGTCTTTATTTAGCATGTGTGTTGTTCTGATTATTATATGTCGGTAGGAATTCCTTTCCTGGTCCAGCCTATTTGGAGTTCTGTAGGCTTCTTTTGTATGTTTATGGGCATCTCATTCTTTAGGTATGGAAAGTTTTCTTCTATAATTTTGTTGAAGATATTTGCTGGCCCTTTAAGTTGAGAATCTTCATTCTCATCTACTCCTATTATCCTTAAGTTTGGTTTTCTCATTGTGTCCTGGATTTCCTGGATATTTTGCGTTAGGATCTTTTTGCATTTAGCATTTTCTTTGATTGTCATGTCTTTGCTCCCTATAGAATCTTCTGTGCCTGAGATTCTCTCTTCCATCTCTTGTATTCTGTTGCTGATGCTCATATCTACAGTTCCTGATTTTTTTCCTATGGTTTCTATCTCCAGGGTTATCTCCTTTTGGATTTTCTTAGTTGTTTCTACTTCCATTTTTATGTCCTAGATGGCTTTGTTCAATTCCATCACCTGTTTGGTATTGTTTTCCTGAAATTCTCTAAGTTGTTTATCTGTGTTTTCTGTATTTCCTTCTTATAGTCCTCCATCATCATGACGATTGACTTTAGATCCATGTCCGGCTTTTCCGGTGTAATGTTGTATCTATGACTTGATGTGGTGGGTGAGTTTGGCTCTGGTGATGCCAAGTACCCTTGGTTTCTGTTGCTTCTGTTCTTAAGTTTGTCTCCTGCCATCTCTGCCCGAGGAGACCTGGCATTGGTGCAGACCAGAAGAAACCTACTGCCCTGGTCTGTCCCTTTATTTATCTCCCAGCTGCAGTCTTGAGTTCCAAGAGATTGGATTGGAACAGATGTTGTGTCCCACTGCTCACCTGTGTTCCCAAGATAGCCCGGGGATTCCCGCCGGGACCTTGGAAGAGTGCAGAGCGCCTGCATCTGAGACCAACAGGAGCTGGTGCAGGGCATACCGGAAGGCCCATCTCAAAATTTTACCCCAAAATTGTTCCTTTCTAATGAAAACACAGGGGCAAATAAAAGTGGAGCAGAGACTGAAGGACAGGCCATCCAGAGACCACCCTTCCTTGGGATCCATCCCATCTGCAGACAATAAACCCCACCACCATTGCTGATGCCAAGAAATGCTCCCAGACAGGAGCCTAGGATAGCTTTCCTCTAAGAGGCTCCACTAGCATCTAAGATAGATTCAGATACTCACAGCCAACCATTAGACTGAGCCCAGGAAACCCCAATGGAAGAGTTAGAGGAAGGACTGAAGGAGCCAAAGGGGATTACAACCCTGTAGAAAAAAATAACAACAAATAATTGACCTCCCCCAGCCCTAGCTCTCAGGGACTAAAGCACCAACCTAAATGTATACATGGATAGGTCCATGGCTCCAGCTACATAAGTAGCAGAGGATGACCTAATCTGACATCAATGGGAGGGAAGGCCCTTTGTCCTGTGTACGTTTGCTGTCCCAGAGTAGGGGGATACTAGAGGGGTGACAAGGGAGTGTGTGGGTAGTTGTGTTAGCATCCTCTTAGAGGCAAAGGGGAGGGGCTAAGATGGGGGTTTGTGGAGGGGAGACTGGGAAGGGGGGCAATATTTGAAATGTAAATAAAATAATCAATTAATTAAAACACAAAATAATTAAAATAAAATATATAGAGAATTGGTTTGCCTTGCTCTACCTTCCTAGTCTTTGCTGATGACACACATGTATTGCTTCACCTTACGTTGTATTGTTGAGCTTTATTTATGGTGACTTCATAGAGAAAAACTCTCCAAAGAACTTCTCATGATATTCCTGCTGCTTCTTGTGGCTTCTTGCAGCCTTGCCACTTCCGTGGACATGGGCTGGTTGGCAAGCCTCAGAGTTTCTTCTGGAGTGAACCACCCTTCCTGATTCATGTGTAGTATTTGCTGAATGGACTGGATTGTAGCTGCCAATTCATGTTCAGTTCTTTGCGTAGACTGAATTGCTGATATCCTGACAGTAAAGTTTAGAATTACTGCCCAAAGTTCTATGTCTAAACAAGTCTACTTCCCCATATCTTAAGAACCTTTTTTTCTATACTTCTGGTAGGTGGTGGGCTAGAGGGGGAGGTTGAACCCTTATTAAAGTAGGCTGTGAAAAATATAAGCTTATGCAGTGCCAAGGAAATGTTAGTGATCTCCCAAAAAACAGACAGGAGTCGATGATGATCTGATACAACTCACAGCAGGGTCTTTATTCTATTGGAGCCATGCACCACTGTCACACAGGATGGTTTTGGTGGGAGCGGAGCCTAGAATACCTATTGAGGCAAGGCTTTATAGTAAGCAGCAAATGGGAGGGTAAGTGTGTAAGCATCTAATTGGAAAGCTACTGTGGCTTTAACATAATTGACTGGTGCTGGGAATCATACCCAAAACTTAATTTCTGCTCCCATTTACATTAGTGGTCCTTAGGCAAGGGGTGGGCTTGTAACATGGGGGTGCAGGTTTGTTGGTGGGAATAACCTGGAGACACTGGTCTTGTTGAACATGTAACCTGGAGATGCTGGTCTTGCTGAGGATTAGTCTAGAGACTGGAGCTATTCTTGGGCTTTGTGGGGGGAGGGGGTAACTTGAGAACAAATGCTATGTACCAGCCTGCTAATTTATCTGAGTTCAAACTTAGGTCAGGTTCTCTAAAATGGAGTCTGAACTCCAATAGGAAAAGATTTGACCTCTCACCTACATCTTCACTCTTCTAATTGTCTTCCTCATCTGATATGCATCTATAGGCTCACAGATAAAGATAAGCAACACAAGCAGCATATGATCATCCTTCACTAAAATATTAGAATAAAAAGTCTTTCGTGATCTTCCTTGGTGACGCACAATTTCATCATTTATCATGACCAGAAGGAGGCAAGTATCTTCATGACTCCATTGTACTATAAAGCTTGCATTATTTGGACATCAAAGTTTGAATTTGTCATCCTAACTTCACCTACCATCTAATATCACAAGAGAGAAATTAATCACATTTTGTTGTCTGTACAGACAAGTATTCTACCCTCAGCCAGATCAGCCTCAGTTGTATGTCTTACCACCCACTGCAGGAGTCATAAAACGTCTTCTACTAAACTTATCTTTGGTTCTGGTTGTGCTTCTATGGGTATATTTATATTATGTAAATTTTCTCTGAGACACAAAAATGTCTAGTTAATCTTAGATAAGGTTCAGACAACAGAGAAGAGAAATTATTCCACCCAAGTCTAGCTTAGAAGACAACTAAGTTCACCAGGGTTATTCAAGGAGCATAGGTAACGGTTTTAGAAGCACAGATGATTTAAGTATAGTTGCATTACCCCATCCTGGGTGATAACTTAAGACAGCTACATCCATGAAGTTCCCTGCATAATTTATAGGCAGTTTTGATGACATGAGAGTCTGATCTCTGCAGCAATTGCTTGCCACTTCCATAAACTTTGGAGGTATGAGTTTTACAACATTCATAAACTCCCTGAATGTCCCAAGATTCATTAGCTTCTTGAATACCAAGTCTTCTTCCTCCATTTTTTCTTTACCCTATAAAAGACAGTACTTTAATTTAGAGTAAACAGCTGGAACTGCAGGCAAGTGCCACCACACCCAGCAAATGAAGTTAACATTTTTATTCAGTTCTGTGAGTTCTTAAAAAAAAATCATATGAGTAGGTACTCTCAGATAAGGCTTGAAGATGGTTTGGGGAACTGTACTCGCTAGTTTTATGTCAACTTGACACAGATGGAGTTATCACAGAGAAAGGACCTTCAGTTGAGGAAATGTCTCCATGAGATCCAACTGTAAGGCATTTTCTCAATTAGTGATCAAGGGGGGAAGGCCCCTTGTGGGTGGGACCATCTCTGGGCTGGTAGTCTTGGGTTCTATAAGAGAGCAGGCTGAGCAAGCCAGGGAAAGCAAGCCAGTAAAGAACATCCCTCCATGTCTTCTGCATCAGCTCCTGCTTGAGTTCCAATCCTTACTTCCTTGGTGATGAACAGCAATGTGGAAGTGTAAGCTGAATAAACCCTTTCTTCCCCAACAACTTCTTGGTCATGTTTGTGCAGGAATAGACTTGACTAAGACAAATTGGTACCAGCAGAGTGGGGTATTCCTGTGACAACCTGACCATGTTTTAGGGAGGACTGTGAAAGGACTTTGGAACTTTGGGCTAGATGATCCACTTGGTGTTAAGAGCTCTGTGAGATGTGTAGGAGCTTGGAAGATAATGTTGAGAACAATGCAGAAGATGGAGGCGTGGCTTATGAAATTTCAGAGGGACAATTAAAGACTCTTTTCAGGGCCATTGATATTTTGGAGTTTGATTATTCTGTGGTTCTGGTTAGCTGGGGCTGAAGAATCAGCTGTGATTAACAAGATACCAGAACTACTAAAGTAAAACCTTTACATTACTGGGACTATTGATGCTGGTTAGCTGGAACTAAGAAATTAGAGGTGATTAAGAAGAGACCAGCATCATTGAGGTGACATCTTCTGGGAAGTGTTTTTTGAAAGCACAAAGAGGCTGTGTTCCAGAGATATCCAAGGTTGTTGTACTGCTGCAGTGAGACTTGGCAATGGGTAAGAGTTACCCAGGTGGTACTGGTTTTGAAGGCATGAAGGGCTCATGCAGAGCAGCTGAGGTTTAGCACTGTGGGAGGCCATGAAAGACCATTGGTGAAGGTGCAGCCTCAGTTGCAATTGATGGCCAGGACTGCAGGGGTCATGCAAAGGAGTTGAGGCTTGGCACCATGAAGAGTGCCTATGAGAGGCTAGTGTTAAAGCCAAGTTACATTGGAAGACAGCAGCATTTTGGAGATGCCAGTACCATGACATGACTACCAAGAACAGCAGTTGCAGTGGAGTACAGGCAGCTGGAGCCTAGAAGACAAAGTGTATGCTACAAAGGGCATGGCTGAAGAAGTGACCCAAGCTCTTGGAGGAAGCCCAGAAGATCATGAGTTGAATCCCAGACATTGGACGGTTGGAAATTGATTTTTGCTTTTGATTGTGACTGTGCCGTGATATTGTTCCCTCTTGAAGGAAGGTTTATAGTGAAGCCCACAGTTAAGAGACTTTGAATTTTAAAGTACTTTGAATTTAAAAAAAAATACTGGATATTTTAAAAGGATTGAACTTTTAATATGTAAAGACTGTGGGGTTTTTAAAGTTATTTAAGATCTTGGGGTTGAATAATAACTAAGGATTGAGGCTTACTAGTGATGTGTTTGTGTGTCAAGTTGACAAGGGGTCAATTGTACTGGCTAGTTTTGTGTCAACTTGACACAGATGGAGTTATCACAGAGAAAGGAGCTTCAGTTGAGGAAATGCCTCCATGAGATCCAACTGTAAGGCATTTTCTCAATTAGTAATCAAGTGGGCAAGGCCCCTTGTGGGTGGGGCCATCTCTGGGCTGGTAGTCTTGGGTTCTATAAGAGAGCAGGCTGAGCAAGCCAGGGAAAGCAAGCCAGTAAAGAGCATCCCTCCATGTCTTCTGCATCAGCTCCTGCTTGAGTTCCAATCCTGACTTCCTTGGTGATGAACAGCAATGTGGAAGTGTTAGCTGAATAAACCCTTTCTTACCCAACTTCTTCTTGGTCATGATGTTTGTGCAGGAATAGAAACCCTGACTAAGACAGGAACTATACCACATTTGAAATTGGCATTGGATGTAATGAATATCTTTGTGAAGGTAGATCATGACATTAGAAGAAAGATCCGGATGGAATTCAGAGGCAGGAGAAAGACTCAAAACTCCACTTGTTTCAAGATATCACTGCAGAGGTGAGGCCAAATGAGAAGGAAGAAGGAATAGATGCAGTCTAATTTGAAAGGTATTAAAGTAGAGAAATGCAAATTCAGCTTAGGCAAAGAGCTTTTGTCTGGCATAATAAGGCTTTTGGGTTTTATTCCTAACACTGCAACAAATAAGTAAGTAAATATTAAACAATCAAAGAGCAAGAATCACAACATGCACAGACATGGGCAATGACTTACATATGTTTTGCAGGATTTTCCCTGTCTAATTACATTAGGGCAGCATAGGCCTATGATTGGACAGGGAAAGGGGAGGCAGAGCTAAGAGTTGCAGAGACAGAGAGCATCTCAGAGGGAGGAGGAGAAGTCAAAATAGAGGCAGACATGAAGGAGCATGGCTTTAGCAAGCCACGGGTAGTTATGATATCATAAGGTTAGAATAATTGGGATAAAGCTTTTATCATTATCAGTTGGTTCAGATATTATTGTATTGGCATCTTGTAAATTGTGATTTTGTTGATATATACATCTGATTGGTTAATTATAAGCTTTAAGAGTTTTGATTCTACCAGGTAAATGGGTGTTGTGGTGGCTGACCATGGAGTGGATGGTCGATGCATGGGGCTGAGGTGGCAACGAAGAGAACTCAGGAGCTCTGGCCCCACCAGAGAACTGGCAGGTAGAGAGAGAGCTGGAGAGGTACCACAGAGAGCCTGCAGAGTTGAGATCACTCAGCTGGAGCCATATGGTCTGCTGTTTGCTAGGTGGTAGCACTGGAAGCCTGCAGGTTCATTTCAGGCTGAGAGTTGCTGGCACATGTGCGGAATGTGCGGGTTCTTATTTAATATTTCCTGCAACACCTATGTGCAACAGAGACAAACACACATGCAGTTTGCACTGATGACACAAATTCACTCATGGACCTGTAAATGTATACACATAATCACACACGCACACACACCACCTCAGTAACTTGAGCTATGTGAGAGTCAAGTATGTGATCTGTCCTTTCTTTTAGGTACACATACTGTATAGTATTAGATTGTCCAATGTTGGGAACAAAATAAAAAGGGGGGCTTGTGGCCCTGGGAAAAGTAGGGGAGGAAAGAAGCCCACTGCCCCACCAGAGTTTCCCTATTCTCTGGTCAGTCAGGCATGGGAAGGCTGCTACTTACACTATCCAGTCATCCCTGGGTGGGCATTCCTCTATCCCACTCTTCAGGGGGTGGTCAAGGGGCCACCCTGCCTGGGGACCCCCCTGGAGCTACTTAGCTAAAGCCACCAGGGTTGTGGGAGAGAGGGAATAGGGGAAGAAGTTCCCAACAATAACCAGAGTGCGCAGCGGAACTTGAAGGACAGAGACTGTCTATGGTTTAAGAGCTTTATTATAGAAATGCAGGGGAAAGAGAGAAAATGGAGAGGAGAGGAGAGGAGAGGAGAGGAGAGGAGAGGAGAGGAGAGGAGACAAAGAGAAAGGGAGAAGAGAGAGAAGTGAGAGGACAAAGGAAAAAGGGTAAGAGAACAAGAGTAAGAGAGCGAGGTGTGGGCTGAACACCTCTTTTTATGGTCTTCACTGTTGCTAGGTTACTGGGGAGGAGTTTAGCCTGAAGGTCAGAAGCTTGGGCCATTGCTTATGTGACCACTGACCGCGCTGCTCTTGTGGGGGCTGTGGGAGGTGGTACCTTAGGCACAGGCCGGGGTTCCAGGAGCATGAGGGAACGCCTACCATGTCATGTAGGTGAATTATGACCATCGGGGTTCAGACCTCAGCTCGACTGGAGACCAGCCTGCAATTCACCACAGTCCAAAGCTTCATATGAGACTTTCTAGCATAGAGACTTTCTAGCATAGATGTAGAAGACTTACCCAGAGGAAAACAATAAGATGTCATTAAGAATTAAACACTTAGCTATGGGGGTGGTAGGATAAGACTAAATATAACAGAAGTAGTAGCTGCAATATTAGAGCTGGGCAGGCTCTACTAACTATTATCACAACACAAAAGACATTTACCTACCTCTGCAGAGCTACATCCAGTCTGCCAGACCCGGGGATGAAGTCAGTGAAGTTTCTAGGCTCCCAGTGAGAATTAAGGCTACTTTTTCTAGGCTGGAATGGATTCTGTGGCTAGAGATCATGGGAGCCCTGCAAAACAATGGTAACTTAGAACACTAGTCAAGGAGGCATGAAGAAGAACCCAAAGTTTCCAACAATTTGGATGTTTGTTTTGTTAATCTTTGCTCACAAATGCTTAAACAAAAGCAGTAAAAATAACATCACTAATGTATTCTTTTCTGCAGAGATGAGGGCTTTCTCTGATGGGGCTTTATCAGCATAATCTCAGGATGCCTGGAAACACAGGGTTGTTTATGTTTATATGTGTGCATACATATATGTGTACATGTAAATATGTATGTGTGTTTCTGTGTGTCTCTGTGTGTGTCTGTCTGTGTGTTGGTCTGTGTGTGGATTGAGGAGGTATGGATTGTGTTCCATTGGCTTTACAACTGGGAAGGACTGTTGATTGCTTAAGGACTGTTGATTGCTTCTGTCCTTTTAATAACTTACATAGCACCTTTGGAATCTAGAGCACAGGTTATCCAGAATTAAGTTTCCTGGTCAGTTCCAGCCAATATTGCAATGACCTGTGCCTGAAATGTGTGGTATTTTCAGAGATAGGGTCTTCATTTCAAGTTCTTGGAGTCAACAATGGGCAATGGCAATGAACTACATCGGGGTGTCTTTCTTGGTTCTCCCAACCAGCCACTCAAAAGGGAGTTTCTCTTGCCTGGAGCTGTGGCTTTGTGAGGTGGTCTACAGCTCTTGCCTGGAGCTGTGGCTTTGTGAGGTGGTCTACAGCTCTTGCCTGGAGCTGTGGCTTTGTGAGGTGGTCTACAGCTCTTGGGAGGTGGCATTATCATCCCCTGTGATAACTCCAGTAAACTATGCATTTTTCCTTCTTCTTTCATAATACCCATGTTCTATTATGCTCCCTTTAGAGATCCTCCTAACAGCCTTCCCGATGGCCTCTTCCTATTTTCCTGGCTCCTGAAGTTACTCTGCATGTTCAACAAATAAGAGATGATATTTGGCATTGGCTTTCTAGTAGCCTCACTCAATATAATATTTTCCAGTTGCATACATTTGCCTTCAATTTTTATAAGAATTATTTAAAGCTGAACAAAATTCCATCATATATATATATATATATATATATATATATATATATATATATGCCACATTATTCATTAGTCAGTTGAGGGACATTAAGGTTGTTTGTATTTCTCTACTGTGAAGAGAGTGGCAATAAGGATGGTTGAGAAAGTATGTCTGTAGTTAGGTGTTGAGCCCTTTGGGTAAAAGTCAGTGTGATTAAGCTGGATAATTTGGTAGATCTATTTTTAGCTTTGTAAATAATTTTTCCCATAGATTTCCACAGTGGCTGCACCAGTTTAGATTCCCACTAACTGTGAATAAGTGTTTCCCATTTCCCCATACTCGACAATATTTGTTGTCAGTTGTTTTCTCAAACCTAGCCATTTTTACTGAGGTGAGATTAAATCTTCAAGTAGTATTAATTTGCCTTTCTCTACTTGGCATGAATGCTGAACACATTTTACAATAGATTTCATCCCCGTTTTTATTTTATTTTATTATGCTTTCGAGAACTCTGTTGTTTAATTCAGTAATTTATTTCCTTGGTTCTCTGTTTTTGTGTTTTCTTTGTGGATTACTATTTAATACTCGATTGGATGTGCAGCTGGATAAGAGTCTCTCCCACTCTGTGGCCCTCTTCACTTCACTGTTTTCTTTGAGTTTAATGAGATCCCACTTGTGGGTTCTTGGCCTTAATTCCTGAACAAATGTAGTTCTCTGTTCTACTGCAAAATCCTCTCCACATATAAGTTTCTCAACAACTTCCACTTCTCTCTCTCTCTCTCCCCGTTCTTAGTTTTTTCCTTCTCCGACCTCTCAGACTTCCTCCTGCCTCCCTTTGCATCCCTTTCCCCTCTTCCTTCTACAGCTGAAACCAAGAAAATGAGGCTTCAGGTGAAAGTGGATCTTTCTCAGCTCCAAGAAATACCTAATTATAGCCTTGTGTTCCCTGAAGTTCCAGGTTTCCCTTCAGTCCAAAGCTGAGATGTCATTCATGGGCCCATAGCCTCTGCAGTATGAGAGGGAGCTTCATGGGCCCATAGCCTCTGCAGTATGAGAGGGAGCTTCATGGGCCCATAGCCTCTGCAGTATGAGAGGGAGCTTCATGGCCTTGTGCAGCCACTGCTTAGATGACAGCGTTAGATGAAGCAGGTCCCTGAACTTCTGGTGAGGAGTGGAGGCTTTTTCCTTGCAGGGCATCTTGGTGGCTTGGATTATTTCCATGAACATGACACTGACCCATGATCCTCATATCCCACCTATTCACTCCACTAAGAGGAATGGATGGTCCTTGTAAGAAATACATTGATCTCTGATCCTGGGGTTCCTATTCCCCTAGGATATGTCTTAGAACACCTGGAGAAAATCACTTGTCCAGCATATTTAAGATTATTACATGAATAGAACTGAAAATACCATTTTTACAGATAAGGCAAGTTTGTTCAGACTCACACCTGGTCTTTAATTACAACAAATGTCTTAGCCACACAATAAAATAAAATTGATGACTGGCTGACAGCTAATCTCTTCCAAGAAACAACAGATGCTTTAAAATAAAGATATATTTCACAGCAGTTTCTTACTTTCCCCTCACACTAAAAAGGAAGCACTTCTAGTTGATTGAATAATACATAATAATGATTTAGTTGCTAGTTTCAAATATGTTAAGAATTTATGAGACAACATGCTCTCTGAGGAGCCTTGGGAGGAGCTGGTAACACTGAGATAGAAACTGTAAGCTTAGGTACTTCTGGAATTTAGAATGGGGACATCCTGAGTGATCTCCCTGGATGAGGATGGGCAGGTATTACTGTAATTATGGACCTGGGTCTCAGAGCAAATCCTGAACACAGAAGGAGGAAGATCAATATTTCCACAGCATATTCAGTCAAAAATAACTTCAAAAGTCACAGTCACTGACTGAAGCTATGAGAACCTGGACCAGACTGTGAGGTGAAGGTATCCTCTCCCTATACCTGACTTGTAGTAGGCAAGTGGCTCTTACACAATGCTCAACATGAGTGTTTGTAACCGTAGGCTGGACTGTGAAGTCTGCCTGAGAAGAGTGTTTATTAGATGATATTCGAAGATGCTACTAAATGTACAGCTTGATCTTCATGTGGGTCCTGAACACCTAGAGTGTGGGGCTATCTCAAAAGCTGTTGCCTATATGTGGAATATGTTTTTCTATTTGGGCTGACTTATCTGGCCTCAGTGGGAGAGGATGCAGCTAGCTTGGCAGAGACTTGATATGCCAAGATGGAGGGATACCCAGAGGGTTCCCACCCACTCAGAGGAAACAGGGAGGAGAAGATTGGGGAAGAATTGTGGGAATGGTTGACCAGGAGGGAGGTAGTAAGCAGGATATAAAGTGAGTAGGTAAAAAAAATAATAATAAATTATTTTTTAAAAGAAGATGCTACTGGAAGTATGTTGAGTGTGGGAAAATTAAGTGTATCTTTCATCCACGTTGAAAGCCAGAGAACAGGAATGCTGATCGGGTACTGTGCAGGGGGAAAGCAGGACAAGGCAAACATTTCAAGTCACACACTCAGGCAGAAACAATCTGTTCTGCCTTAAAATATTGTATGATACTATCTATAATGGGGTACCTTTTTATTATTCAGTTTGTCAGTTCAAGGTTTCATTTCATCTAGAAATTCATGGACAACTAGTAATGATAAGAAAACAACAAGTACATTATTAGGACACCCCATGGTCCAGCTGACATGTAATATTTACAATATGCCTGGTCCAGCTTGACTTAGCTGTTCTTAACTCTAAATGTGTTCTCAGCTCTGAATTTCTATGTGTTGACTTTGAGTCTGCAGTAAAGAAATGCTTCTCTTTTGTTTCCTCTTTCTCCCTGAGCTCCCACATAATGATGAGTGGTCCATATCATCACAGCCTGCATTAGCGAGCAGATGATAATGAGCTAGTTCAGATTTCTCTTCTGTAGGCCAAAATTTAATATTTTGAGAGTCAAGAACTTTTAAGTTATGAAATATTGCTTCCTGGCAGTGAAGTAAACCTTCAACAACTTGAAACTCGAGAAGATGAAGTGGACAAACTTATAGCTGTCACTATGACTGTAGCATTAAGAACATACAGGTGTTGATATGATTGTAGCATCAAGAACGCACAGCTGTCACTGACTGCAGCATCAATAACCACAGTTGTCACTATGATAGCAGAATCAAGAACATAAGGGTTTCACTATGATTGTAACACCAAGAACATACAGGTGTCACTATGATTGTAACACAGACACAGATATTGCCATGATTGGAGCATCTAGAACACAGTTATTGCTATGACTGTAGCATTGAGAACACACACAGTTGTTCCTGATTTAAAATTAAATACATTAAATATAATACATATTTATCTATTTTCTTTGAAAAGCCTAGTCTTGTGAATAATAGAGAAGGAAAAAAAATCACCAAAATTAGACATACTGCTACAATCAATTTCTTATCAGAGATACTCTGTGAGAGAAATTGTATGCCCTGTGATACAGCTCTTAACAATGAAAATATATTCCATGCAATGTGTCTTAGTCAATGCTGTCATGCAAAATCTCTGAGTACACTCTTAAAAACTCAGAAAAGTGATTGCCACTGGGTATCCCATAAATGTTAATTTAATTTGAACTTAAATATTGCTGGCTGAACACCATTGTGTGGAGTGTCGCTGTATTTACAGAGACTCAGAGTAGGATTCCAAGTCACAGTGTGTTTTGTGATGTTTCTCTTAGGCCTTTCTTCTACTTAGAACTCTTCTTTATTTTAGCATCTGTATGTGTTATGTAATTTGAATTTAATTCTACTTCTCTCAGCCTTTATATGTACTGTGTGCTAGTCTTTTGAAATGAGCATATATGTGTACACTTAAGTAGGTGTTTGCAGAAGAGAGATTTCTAGGAGAAAAATATGCCTTTCTACCAGTTCTCACAGCCACAATTAGGACTTAGGTTTGTTGATTTCAGGCCATTCTCTAGAGGATAAATCCTAAGGTGAATGACCAAAGACAATTACAGGATTAGAAGGCAGCCTTGTGGGATTAGCCCTGTCCTAGTGTGAAATCCCATCTCCAGTTCTGCTTTTGGCTCTCTTTTTTATTTTACAATTCAATCAGTTGTTATTGCTACAGGAATTTTCATGACATTCCTTATTTCAGAAGTAACTCACAGTACACACATTGTACTGACTAGTTTTGGGTCTCAACTTGACACCAGCTGGAGTTATCACAGAGAAAGGAGCCTGAGTTGAAGAAATGCCTCCATGAGATCCAGCTGTGAAGCATTTCCTCAATTAGTGATCAGGACAGGAGGGCCCAGCCCATTGTGAGTGGGGCTGGTGGTCCTGTGTTCTATAAGAAAGCAAGCTGAGCAAGCCAGGGGAAACATCCAGTAAGCAGCATCCCTCCAAGGCCTCTGCATCAGCTCCTGCCTCCATGCTCCTGCCCTGTGTGAGTTCCTACCCTGTCTTCCTTTGGTGATGGACAACAATGTGGAAGTGTAAGCTGAATAAACCCTTTCCTCCCCAACTTGCTTTTTGGTCAGGATGTTTTGTGAAGGAATAGAAACCCTGACTAAGACACGCTTACACTGCATATCGAGGGTAAACTAATTCCCCTCTTTTTAAATAAGGGACTGAAATGTCCTCACATTTCATATGCATATACATACATCTTACATACACACACACATACATACACACACACACATCCTACACATATACATTTAAAAGGAGTTTAAATGAAGTCACTCAATAACAGAGGACAACGATGCCTTTTCCAGATACCATAAGTTACCAAGTATAAGATACCTCTTTTGAGTAATTGTTAAGTTGAATCCCATAGAAATTTCAAAACATTAAGCCACATAATTGAGTGAGGACATGAAGGAATCAATCAGGAAGCTTCAACTATTCTGCTGGCTTCCATAGTCTTCCATAGTGCTAGAGGTTTCTATTTATACTAGAGAGAGCTGGTCATTCTTCAGTGACAGGCTCCTTAAAGGGAAGAGATAAAGACAGGAAAGTTTGGGATTAGAAGGTCTCAACAAGCTGATGACATATGCAAGTAAGTTTATTAAATAGTACAGCATCCTATATGCCATTTGCAGGGGGAAAATGGGACAGAGTCAGCAGAACACTATCATACGATGGGGCAAAGTTAGCAGGAAGCTAACCAAGCAAAGTTACACAAAGGAAACGCAGGGTATTTCAAGTGCACCAGAGACAAAGCACTCAGCATCATTTGGAAAGCACCTTCTGTTGTGAGAGAAGTTGAGTTCCCAGGATACCCCAAGGCCCTAGCTCCCATTGCTACCCAAGCATGTTCTTGGTTTTAAAGAAGGAACTAAGTTTTTTGTTTGTTTGTGTTTGTTTTTGTTTTTCATATGTCAGGCTCTCAGGAAAAGTGGAAGATGAGCCTGGCACAACAGAGAAATTATTCAACAATATTACCCACATGTGAACCCAGTGAATGATAATAATGACAAGCCTAGTAAGATATGCCTTCTAGTGCAACAGTGGCATGAATGCTCTCTTATCAACCACTTTATAATTGAATTGTCTTCTGCACAAAATAGAACTCATGCCTGATATTGTTAACTGAGTTAAAATTCTATGACTGGCTAGACATAGATCTTAGGAGAGAGACTAATACTGTTATTTTGCTAAAAGAATATAACATTTAGCTGTTCTCTAAGTTCTTATCTTCATACTCATAGAGTAGTGTATCTTTGAACCCCTATCAGAGACACTCCTTTTTGCAGTAGTTACAGAGATCCACATCTGGCCAACTTGCAGAAAATGAGAAACTGTGGGATTCTCAGTTCTAAATGAAACATCTATGTTAAGCTCCCAATATTCCATGAACATCTTACAGAGTGCACAGAAAGAATATAAAAACCAAAAGTAGTAGACATCTACTGTGAAACTTATTTAGGTGACATAAGAGGGCCACTGAATGCATGAACTCACAGTAGATATGATTCCATGCTCAAAATCTGCACAAGATCGAGACAGCTAAAATCCAGTATGGATGGTGGAGGAGCTCTCAAGGTCCCCTCCATAGCTCAGAATCTATTAGTAATTGATGGGAAGGGAGAGTAATTTTTCTTCAAGGATGTGAACCTTTCTTTGGTAGATGATCCTACACACACACATGGGGGAGGGGGGAGATCACATGTAGTTAGAAGGGGAAATAGGGGGATAAAGGAGAGGAATTTAAGGGGAAGGAATGAGGGGTGGGGTTTGATCACACATTTATATATGTGTATAAAGTTTCCAAACAATAAAATATTGTGACATTTTAAAATAGGAAGTGTCTGTTTTGCTGTTTCACAATCTGTTATTGTACAAATCAAAGCTTCCAGATGGCCCTATGGAGTAAATTCAACAACCAGCATAGCTCTACTCTAATGAGGCCACAGCCTCTGGCTCCACTCATTCTTTAACAGAGTGACTGGCAGTTCCTGAACTCCTTTCTATAATTCTACTATAGAATTTTCCTTTCATCTCATCCTTGACCTCATTGTGTCTGTGTACTAGATGTAGAAGAAAATTCTTATGCTTAGCTCTCTCAACACAATGCTTCTAAATGCTTTGTTGATTCCTAAGTATTCCCTTAGCATAAATTTGTATTTCATTTCATTAAACAAAACCCACATTCAAATGTATTTGAGATAATCTCTTATCCATCTTAAATTTCCCAAGAGACTGCAGTGGTTGGTATCCTGAAGTATTATATTTGTTTGTGTTGCTTTTTTATTAAAGCTTTATTATACAAACACTATGCATACATGTGTGTATATATAATATATAACACAGCTATATATATATATGTATATTATGTATAAACACATATATATGCACATCTATGAATTTCAGCCAGTTTTCTTAACCCCTCTGATTACCTTCCCTCATTCTTCTTCCTCTCTCACTGAAAGCCTTCTTGTTCTCGACAATTGCATATATTACATTCATGTCTTTTTTATGTGTATTTGACCCACTAAAATAAACACAATCTTTTATATGTATGTAAACTTCAGTGCTGATGGGTTGGGGACAAGGTAAAAACATCAGGTAAGGGAAAGGCCTAATCAAAATTAAGGTTGTTTGATTTTTGAGACAGATCCTGCTAGCCTAGGACTTATGGTCCTACCATAGCCTCCATCCAGCATAATGGGACTATTGGTATGTACCACCATGCCTAGTTTACCTTGCTGATTTTTAGTCTGCCATCTTTCAGACACATCTTGATATTCACATACTAACCTGAATGGGACCTTAAAGAATTTTATTTTGAAGTCTGAACTGCCAGGGATCCTTAATTTAAAACCTTTTCTACGGGCTACTAGAATAAGAGAATAAAACCCTGAGTGAGTTATCTCAGAAAGAACATGCATGGTATGTACTCGATAATAAGTGGTTATTTGTCAAAAAAACGTGCAGAATATCCAGGATACAATCCACAGAACTCAAGACAGTTAACAAGCCAAAGGACCCAAGTAAGGATCCTACTTGGGAGGGAGAAGAAAATTGAGGGAGAAAACTGGGTGGGAGAGGGAAGGGGGAGAGGCAAGAGAAAAAGGGAACATGATCAGGTATTGGGGCACCAGAAGTGAAGCCCTGAGGGCCAGCAGAATGAATGGGAATCTACAACCTAAGGAAGTGGGAGGTGGGGGCGGGGTCCCCTCTAGAATGTAGCAGAGACCTGGAAGGTTAGAGAATCTCAAGGCTCAAAGGGAAGGACCATAGATAAAATGCCCAATAGTGGAGAGAGGGAACTTGTAGAGTTCATGTCCAGTAGAAAGACAGAGCATCAAGTGGATGGATGAGGTTGCCATACCACAGTCAAAAACTCTGACCCAGAATTATTTCTGTCGAAGAACTGCAGGGACAAAAATGGAGAAGAAAATAAGGGAAAGGAGGTCCAGTGACAGGCCCAAATTCGGACCCATCTCAAGGGGAAGCTCCAAGGTCTGACAGTATTACTGATGCTATGATATACTTACAGACAGGAGCCTAGTGTGGCTGCCCTCTAAGAGGCCCAACAAACAGCGGACTGAACCAGAAATAGGTATTTATATCTAACCAATGGTCTGAAGTCAGGGACCACTCTGGTTGAATTAGGGAAAGGCTGGAAGAAGTTGAGGAGTAACAGGACCCCATAGGAAAACTAGCAGTCTCAACAAACCTGGACCCCCAAGATCTTCAAGACAAGGAGCAACCAACCAGGCAGGTCACACTAGTTAGTCCAAGGCCCTCAACACATATACAGCAGACCACTGCCTGGTCTGGCATCAGTGAAAGAAGATACACCTAACTGTTGAGAGACTTGTGGGCCCCGAGGTTTGGGAGGCCTGGGGGGGGGGAGTTAGGGGTGGGGGTTTGGAACATCCTCTTTGAAATGGTGGAGGAAGAATGGGTTGAAGAACTGTCAGACAGAGGACAGAACTGGAGGGGGATAAGAAATGAACTATAGAAAAAGATTAAAGATTTTTTTTCTTTTAAAAAAGAACCAAATATGGACCCAACGACTGCAGCTGCCAGGGATCCATCCCACAATCAGTCACCAATCATAGACACTATAGCATATGCCAGCAAGATGGTGCTGAAAGGGCCCGGATATAGAGGTCTCAGGGGAAAATATACCAATGCCTGGCAAACATGGAGGTGGAAGCTCACGGTCAGCTATTAGATGGAACACAGGGTTCCCAAGGAAGAAGGAGCTAGAGAAAGTACCCAAGGAGCTGAAGGGGTCTTCAACCCTATAGGT
>LR749769.1:312063-392390 GCA_902729485.2 Mus minutoides
ACACAGCTAGGAACAGATATTTTTAATATTGTATGGAATTTAAAGTTGTATCAATGCAAACTAAATTATAAATTTAAGATATTAATTTTAATCCCAATGATAACATCTAATATATGTATATCACTAACACAAATAAAATTTAAAGGAAATAAGGGTGTTATACCAATTTTTATTCAAATGAAGGCTACATTAGGAAAATGGGGGAATAAAATATATGGCAAATAGAAAATAACAAATATAAAATTCTATTATTTTCTTGCTAGTAACTAATTTAAAGATGAATAATTAAATGTCCTATTTAAAAGGCAAAGAGAGCATGGTGCAAGTACAGCAGTTGAAATCATTTGTTGCACTTGCAGAGTACCCACATTTACTTCCTAACACCCACACAGAGCAGTTCACCACCTCCAGACCCAGTGTTTCAAATTCTTCCTTCTGGCTTCCTTAGACTCTGTGGTGGTTTGAATCAGAGAGGCTTATATATTTGAATACTTGCTCTTCAGGGAATGGTACTGTTTGAGAGGAATTAGAAGGTGTGTTACTGGTTGTCAGTGTTGAGGCTTCCAAGCCTAGAGTCTCTCTCTTCCTGTTGCCAGCAGAGCAAGATGTAGAACTTTCAGCTCCTTCTTCAGTACCATGTCTGCCTACACGGCACCATGCTCCTGCTGTAATGACAATGGACTAAAATTCTGAAACTGTATGGAAGCCCCAGTTATATGTTTTTCTTTATAAGAGTTACCATGGTCATGTTATCTCTTCTCAGCAATAGTTTACTGATTAAGACAGATGTCTACCTAAGTGCAACACACATATAGATAAACAGATATACAAATATACCCTCAAATATTTAATACTTTGTTTAAAAGAAAGCATGATACAATTATATGTTACAAAAGATCATTTTAAGAATATAAAACATAAATCCACTCAAAATGAAAGGACATAAAAAGATATCTCTTGCCAATACTATCTTAAAAGGAGTTATAGCAACTATACCTTAGTAAACAATATAAATTCTAAGTATAAAACTGTTAAGAGATGAAAAAAGACATTTTATGATCCTTTTATGTTGACAAAAGTATGGATTTATGAAGATCATATAACAAATATATATGTACTGAAAAACAAATCTCTGAAATGCCAGAAACAAAATTGAAGGGAGATGTCTTAGTTTTAAAATAACAGTTGGAAACTTTATGACCTCATTTTTAATAATTTGTAGAAGATGCAGACATAAAATCTATAACTTAATAGAGACTTAAATAATACTGTAAACTAAATATGTCTGGAAGAGTATATAAAACTATATATCAACAACAGCAGAATGTACATTTTCTTTGTTTTTGCAATTACACACAAACACTACACCACTTTATTGGGGAGATTTGAGCCTCCACCAGTGTTGGCGTCTATGGAGTAATCCTGGAATCATTATCTTCTGGATTCTGAAGGAAAACAGTACATTCTCCAGTCATCTCTATACAGAAATGAGGGCCCATGTATTTAAGAATGTCTTTCCTTTTCTTTTCTATCCTCCGAAGTCCTTCCAGATCTTCTCCCTAACCTTACCATCTAAATTTAAGTTCTATCTCAACAAACAAACAAAAACCAATACAACATCAACCCCTCCCCAAACCAAGGGAAAAAATAAAACTATATCCATGAAATAAAACAAATCACTGAGCTATAACCAAATAAAATCATGAAAAAAAAATATGGTGTTTATTCTGTCCAAATTTGATGTGATAGGTTTTATTATTATATTTTATTTTGTTATATTTAAAGAAAATGAGTGAATGATTGAATGAATGTGCAAATAAGTGAAAACATATCCCCATGGATAAAGGTTAATAATAAACTGTCATTTATAACTGCTTGTGGAGTAAAAATTCTCCAAGGAAGTGATTCTAGATATATCAACCATTCCAGGGTAGGGCTCATGTTCACCAGTAGTTAATGAACATATAATACATTACACTTTTTCTTTTAAGGTACACATCAAATATGTTCCTTCAAGAGCATGATTTAGGCCTCAAGTCAGATCAAGAAATTTTTAAATTATTAAAATCATTCAAAATATTTTCTACAATAGTAGAATAAATCCAGAGATCAGAAACAGAAGAGAAGTAGGGCAATTAAAAAATATACAACATACTCTAAAAAACATACAACATACTCTTTAAAAAATACACAACATACTCTTAAAAACAAACAACATACTCTTAAAAATATACAACATACTCTTAAAAAATATACAACATACTCTTAAAACATATACAACATACTCTCAAAAAATATACAACATACTCTTAAAACATATACAACATGCTCTTAAAAATATACAACATGCTCTTAAAAAATGTACAACATGCTTGTGATGGTTTGTATATTCTTGCATCATTTGGAGGTGTAGCCTTGTTGGAATAGGTGTGACCTGGTTGGAACAGCTGTGTCACTATGGGTATGGGCTTAAGACTCTCACCCTAGTTGCCTGGAAGTCAGTCTTCCACTAGCAGCCTTTGGATGAAGACCTAGAACTCTCAGATCTGCCTGCACTATGCCTGCCTGGATACTGTCGTGTTCTCACCTTGATGATAATGGACTGAACCTCTGAACCTGTAAGCCAGCCCCAATTAAATGTTGTTTTTATAAGATTTGCCTTGGTCATGGTGTCTGTTCACAGCAGTAAAACCCTAACCAAGATAGAAGTTGGTACCTGGAGTGGGGTGTTGCTGTGATTGGCCTGATCATGTTTTTATTTGAAAGAATGTGGGTTTTGGGACTTTGGATTTGGAAAGCAGTGGAATGCTTTAAGTGGGGCTTAATGGGTCATCCTAGTAGAAATATGGAAGACTTTGTTGCTGGGAGTGATTTGAACTGTGTTGACTTGGCCCAAGTTATTTCAAAAAAGAAGAATTTCAGAATGTAACATAAAGACAGTTTTTGTGGTATTTTGGTGAAGAATGTGGTTACTATTTGCCCTTGTCTGAAAAGTCTGCCTGAGGCTAAGGTGAAGAGACTCAGATTAATTGCATTGACACAGGAAGTTTCAAAAAAGCCCAGCAGAGACTTTGTTCTCTGGTCAAGTCTTATGAAGAAAAGTTTGAACAAGCATAGCAAGCTTAGAAAGGAAAAATATAAAATATATGGTTTGAGTATTAAAGAGGTACCAGGAAGTGAAATGGAGCAAAATCCTGTGTTCTAGGAGATAACAGATTAAGAGTGTGGGACCTTGGGGCAAGATCCTACCCAGCTAAATTTAGATCCAGGCTTGGTGGTACAGACCTTTAATTCCAGGAGACAGGCATGCTGATCTCTGCCTTGAAGGTCAATCTACAGAGCAAGATTCAGGATAGCCAAGCTTAGGCAGTGAAGGATTTGGAAAACATAAAGCCAGTGATGATGTAATAGCACAAGGGGGTCATGTTCTAGTTCCTGAAAGCAGCAGAACTCTGCAGTTTCAGCCATGTGGCTCTGGCTCTAGAGTTAAGAATGGAAGGAACTACTAGTACAATTGATGCTGGTCAGCTGGAGCTAAGAAATTAGCAGTGATTAAGAAGAGACCAGCATCTCTGAGTGAAATCTTCTGGGAATTGTTTTCTGGGAGGACAAAGAAGCTGTGTTCCAGAGATAGCCAAGGTTGCGGATAGCCTCATGTTGCAGCTGGACTTGGTAATGTGTAAGAGTCACCCAGATGGTACTGGTTTTGAAAGCATGAAGGGGTTATGAAGAGCAGCTGAGGCTTGGCACTGTGAGAGGCCATGGAAGGCCATTGGTGAAGGTGCAGCCTCAGTTGTAGTTGATGGCCCAAGACTGATGGGGTCATGCAAAGGATTTGAGGCTTGGGCCCATGAAGAGAGCCTATGAGAGGCTATTGGTGAAGCCTAGTTGGAGTGGAACACGCCAGTGTATTGGAGATGTCGGTACCATGGGATGATCACCAAGAACAGTAGCCGTAGTAGAGTGGATCAACCTGAGCTTAGAGTGCTACAGAGGGCAGAGGTGAAAAAGTGATGCCAGCCCTTAGAAGGAGTCCAAAAGATCAAGTGGAATCCCAGACACTGAAACAAAAAGCCGTAACATTGAAATTGCCTTGGAGACTAAAAAATGTTAAAGATGCCAGAGCCATGGGATACATGCTGAGGAAAGCTGCTAACAGGGAGTGGAACTAGTCTAGGAGAAAGCAGTTTGTTGCTGTCAACAAAGATGAAAAAGGAATGGAGATCTGAAGACTGCTTTGATATCAGCCATGGAGATGCAGAGTTTGGAGTTTGCCCAGCTGGTTTCCTGCCTTGTTTTGGAGATTACAGTTAATTAGTTGGATGAATCTCAGAAGAGACCTTGAACTTTGGACTTTTAACATTGTTGAGACTGCTATAGACTATGAGGACTTTGAAAGTTGGACTAAATGCATTTGCATTATGCTATATTTAAGTATGGCCCCAATAGACTCATGTTTTTGAACGAGTCTATGAGGGTCAGGGAGTGGAAAGTGATGGTTTGTATATTCTTGAACCAGGGAGTGGTGCCATTTGGAGGTGTGGCCTTGTTGCAATAGGTGTGACCTGGTTGGAGTAGGTGTGTCACTGTGAGTGTGAGTTTAAGACTCTCACCCTAGTTGCCTGGAATGACTCCCACTAGCAGCCTTTGGATGAAGACAGAACTCTCAGCTCTGCCTGCACTATGCCTGCTTGGATGCTGCCATGTTCCCACCTTGATGATAATGGACTGAACCTGTAAGCCAGCCCCAAATAAATATTGTTTTTTATAAGACTTGCCTTGGTCATGGTGTCTGTTCACATCAGTAAAACCATAACTAAGATAATGCTCTTAAAAATATACATCATGCTCTTAAAAAATATATAACATGCTCTTAAAAAATATATAACATGCTCTTAAAATATATACAACATGCTCTTAAAAATATACAACATACTCTTAAAAAATATACAACATACACTTAAAAATATACAACATACTTTTTAAAAACAGATATAAGAAAGAAATTAAAGAGAAATTTGAAAATTCTAAGAATGAAATAAAAACGTTAAAATGTATACAGGGTGCTGCAAACACAGACATCAGAGGGATGCTTCTGGCTAGAGCACATGTCTCCTTTGGGGGAAAAGTGAGCTGAAGTGCATAATGAGCACTGGAATTAAAGATATAAGGAAAGAAGAACAATAAAATCCAAACAGAAAAAGAATAAAATCTAATAAAAATAAGATTATAAATGAAGTACATAGATACTACAAAACAAAGAATCAAGAAATTAAGCTTTTATTTTATTTAGCTTTTAGATCTTTTACAAATTTGTTTTGTTTTTGTTTATTTCTTTATATTTGTCAGCTTGTTATTGTTGTTTTGTTTGCCTTTTTTCTGTGTAGCCCTGGCTGTCCTGGAACTCTTTCTGTAGAAAGAGTGGCCTTGAACTCACAGAAATCTGTTTCTGCCTCTGTTGTGATTAAAGGTATGTGCCACCAATGCCTGGCTTCAAGCATTACTTTTTTTTTTTATTATTACATATTTTCTTTACTTACATTTCAAATGCTATCCCAAAAGTTCCCTATACCCTCCCAACACCCTGCTCCCAAACCCGCCCACTCCCACTTCATGTCCCTGGCATTCCCCTGTACTGGGGCATATAAAGTTTGTAAGACCAAGGGGCCTCTCTTCCCAGTGATGGGCATCTTCTGCTACATATGCATCTAGAGACAGGAGCTCTGAAGGTACTGTTTAGTTCATATTGTTGTTCCACCTAAAGGGTTGTAGACCCTTTCAATTCCTTGGGTAATTTCTCTAGCTCCTCCATTGGGGGCCCTGTGTTCCATCCTATAGATGAATGTGAGCATCCCTGTCTGTATTTGCCAGGTACTGGCATAGCCTTACTCAAGATAGTTATATCAGGGTCCTTTCAGCAAATTCTTGCTGGCATATGCAATAGTATCTGGATTTGGTGGCTGATTATGGAATGGATCCCTGGGTGGTGTAGTCTCTGTATGGTCCATCCTTTCTTCTTAGCTCCAATCTTTGCTCTGTAACTCCTTTCGTGGGTGTTTTGTACTCTATTCTAAGAAGCAATGAAGTATGCATATTTTGGTTTTGTTCTTCTTGATTTTCTTGTGTTTTGCAAGTTGTATCTTGAGTATTCTAAATTTCTAGGCTAATATCCACTTATAAGTGAGTGCATATCAAACGACTTCTTTTGTGATTGGGTTGCCTCACTAAGGATGACTTCCTCCAGATACATCCATTTGTCCCAAAATTGCATAAATTCATTACTTTTAATAGCTGAGTAGTACTCCATTTTGTAAATGTACCATATTTTCTGTATCCATTCCTCTGTTGAGGGACATCTGGGTTCTTTCCAGCTTCTGGCTATTATAAATAAGGCTGCTATGAACATAGTAGAGCATGTGTTCTTATTGCCAGTTGGAATATCTTCTGGGTATATGCCCAGGAGAGGTATTGCTGGATCTTATGGTAGTACTATGTCCAATTATCTGAGGAACCTCCAGACTGATTTCCAGAGTGGTTGTGCCAGCTTGCAATCCAACCATCAATGGAGGAGCATTCCTCTTTCTCCACATCCTCACCAGCATCTGCTGCCATCTGAGTTTTTGATCTTAGCCATTCTGACTGGAATGAGGTGGAATCTCAAGGTTGTCTTGATTTGCGTTTCCCTGATGATTAAGGATGTTGAATATTTTTTTTAGGTACTTCCCTGCCTTTTGGTATTCCTCAGTTGAGAATTTTTTGTTTAGCTCTGTACCCCATTTTTTATGGGGTTATTTGATTTTTTGGAGTCCAGCTTCTTGAGCTCTTTGTATATATTGGATATTAGTCCCCTATCAGATTTAGGATTGGTGAAAATCCTTTACCAATCTGTTGGTGGCTTTGTTGTCTTATTGACAGTGTCTTTTGCCTTACAGAAGCTTTGCAATTTCATAAGGTCCCATTTGTTGATTCTTGATCTTACAGCACAAGCAGTTGCTGTTCTGTTTAGGAATTTTCCCCCTGTGCCCATATCTCCAAGGGTTTTTCCCACTTTCTCCTCTATAAATTTCAGTGTCTCTGGTTTTATGTGGAGGTCTATGATCCACGTAGACCTGAGCTTTGTACAAGGAGATAAGAATGGACCAATTCGCTTTCTTCTGCATGATAACTGCCAGTTGTGCCTGACAATTTGTTGAAAATGCTGTCTTTTTTACACTGGACAGTTTTAACTCCTTTGTCAAAAATCAAATGACCATAGGTGTGTGGGTTCATTTCTGGGTATTCAATTCTATTTCATTGATCTACCTGTCTGTTGCAGTACTAGTATTATTCAGTTTTTATCACAATTGCTCTGTAGTACAAGTTGAGATCATGCATGGTGATTCCACCAGAGGTTCTTTTATTGTTGAGAATAGTTTTTGCTATCCTACGTTTTTTGTTATTCCAGATGAATTTGCAAATTGCCCTTTCTAACTCAGTAAAGAATTGAGTTGATATTTGGATGGGGATTGCATTGAATCTGTAGATTGCTTTTGGCAGGATAGCCACTTTGACTATATTAATCAGGTCAATCCATGAGCCTGGGAGATCTTTCCATCTTCTGAGATCTTCTTCAGTTTCTTTCTTCAGAGACTTGAAGTTCTTATCATACAGATCTTCCTTAGTTAGATTCACACCAAGGTATTTTATATTATTTGTGACTATTGTGAAGGGTGTTGTTTCCCTAATTTCTTTCTCAGCCCATTTATCCTTTGTGTAGAGAAAGGCCATTGATTTGTTTGAGTTAATTTTATATCCAGCTACTGCACTGAAGCTGTTTATCAGGTTAAGAAGTTCTCTTGTGGAATTCTTAGGGTCAATTATATATACTATCATATCATCTGCAAAGAGTGATATTTTGACTTCTTCCTTTCCAATTTGAATCCCCTTGATCTCCTTTGGTTTTCGAATTGCTCTGGCTAGTGCTTCAAGTACTATATTGAATAGGTAGGGAGAAAGTAGGCAGCCTTGTCTAGTCCCTGATATTAGTGGGATAGCTTTGAGTTTCTCTCCATTTACTTTGATGTTGGTTAGTGGTTTGCTGTAGATTGCTTTTATTATGTTTAGGTATGGGCCTTGAATTCCTGATCTTTCCAAGACTTTTATCATAAATGAGTGTTGGATTTTGTCAAATGCTTTCTCAGCATATAACGAGATGATCATGTGGTTTTTGTCTTTGAGTTTGTTTATGTAGTGTATTAAGTTGATGGAATTACATATATTAAACCATCCCTGCATCCCTGGGGTGAAGCCTACTTGGTCATGATGGATGATAATTTTGATGTACTCTTGGATTTGGTTGCGAGGATTTTATTGAGTATTTTTGCATCGATATTCATGAGAGAAATTGGTCTGAAGTTCTCTTTCTTCGTTGGATCTTTGTGTAGTTTAGGTATCATAGTAATTGTGGCTTCATAGAATGAATTGGGTAGAGTACCTTCTGTTTCTATTTTATGGAATAGTTTGAGAAGAGTTGGAATTAGGTCTTCTTTGAAGGTCTGATAGAACTCAGAACTAAACCCATCTGGTCCTGGGCTTTTTTTTGGTTGGGAGACTATTGATGACTGCTTCTATTCCTTTAGAGGAAATGGGACTGTTTAGATCGTTAATTTGATCCTGATTTAACTTTGGTACCTGGTATCTGTCTAAGAAGTTGTCCATTTCATCCAGGTTTTCCAGTTTTGTTAAGTATAGCCTTTTGTAGAAGGATCTGATGATATTTTGGATTTCCTCAGGTTATGTTTTTATGTCTCCTTTTTCATTTCTGATTTTCTTAATTAGATACTGTCCCTGTGCCCTCTAGTGATTCTGGGTAAGGGTTTATCTATCTTGTTGATATTCTCAAAGAACCATATCCTGGTTTGGTTGATTCTTTGAATAGTTCTTTTTGTTTCCACTTAGTTGATTTCAGCCATGAATTTGATTATTTCCTGCTGTCTACTCCTCTTGGGTGAATTTGCTTCCTTTAGTTCTAGAGTTTCTAGGTGTGCTGTCAGGTTGTTAGTGTATGCTCTCTCTCGTTTCTTTTTGGAGGCACTCAGGACTATGAGTTTTCCTCTTAGGACTGCCTTCATTGTGTCCCATAAGTTTGGGTATGTTGTGGCTTCACTTTCATTAAAGTCTAAAAATTCTTTAATTTCTTTCTTTATTTCTTCCTTGACCAAGGTATCATGAGTAGAGTGTAGTTCAGTTTCCATGTGAATGCTGGCTTTCTATTATTAATGCTATTATTGAAGTCAGCCTTATTCCATGGTGATCTACTATCATGCATGGGATAATTTCAATAGCTTTGTATCTGTTGAAGCCTATTTTGTGACCAATTATATGGTCAATTTTGGAGGAGGTAACATGTGGTGCTGAGAAGAAGGTATATCCTTTTGTTTTAGGATAAAATGTTCTGTAGATATCTATTAAATCCATTTGTTTCATAATTTCTGATAGTGTTCATGTGTCTCTGTTTAGTTTCTGTTTCCAGAATTTGTCCAATGGTGAGAGTGGAGTGTTGAAGTATCCCACTATTATTGTGTGCAGTGAAATGTATGCTTTGAGGTTTACTAAACCACCTTTAATGAATGTGGCTGCTCTTGCATTTGGAGCATAGATATTCTGAATTGAGAGTTCATCTTGGTAGATTTTACCTTTGATGAGTATGAAATGCCTCTCATTGTCTTTTTTGATAACTTTGGGTTGAAAGTCAATTTTATTCCATATCAGAATGGCTAATCCAGCTTGTTTCTTAGGACCGTTTGCTTGGAAAATTGTTTTCCAGCCTTTCACACTGAGGTAGTGTCTGTCTTTTCTCCTGAGGTGGGTTTCCTGTAAGCAGCAAAATGTTGGGTCCTGTTTGTGTAGCCAGTCTATTAATCTATTTCTTTTTATTGGGGAATTGAGTCCATTGATGTTAAGAGAAATTAAAGAAAAGTAATTGTTGCTTTCTGATAGTTTTGTTGTTAAAGTTGGAATTCTGTTCTTGCTGCCGTCTTCTTTTAGGTTTGTTGTAGGATTACTTTCTTGTTTTTTCAAGGGTGTAATTTCTGTCCTTGTGTTGTTGTTTTCCTGTTATTATTCTTTGAAGGGCTGGATTCGTGGAAAGGTATTATGTGAACTTGGCTTTGTCATGGAATACTTTGGCTTCTACATCTATGGTAATTGAGAGTTTGGCTGGGTATAGCCCCCTGGGCTGGCATTTGTGTTCTCTTAAGTTCTGCATGACATCTGTCCAGGATCTTCTGGCTTTCATAGTCTCTGGTGAGAAATCTGGAGTAATTCTTATAGGCCTGCCTTTATATGTTACTTGACCTTTTTCCCTTACTGCTTTTAATATTCTGTCTTTATTTAGTGCATTTGTTATTCTGATTATCTGTTGGGAGGAGTTTATTTTCTGGTCCACTCTATTTGGAGTTCTGTAGGCTTCTTGTATGTTCATGGGCATCTCTCTCTTTAGATTAGGAAAGTTTTCTTCTATAATTTTGTTGAAGATATTTGCTGGCCCTTTAAGTTGAGAATCTTCATTCTCATCTACCCCTATTATCTGTCGGTTTAGTCTTCTCATTGCGTCCTGGATTTCCTGGATGTGTGAGTTAGAATCTTTTTGTATTTTGTATTTTCTTTGATTGTTGTGACCATGTTCTCTATGGAATCTTCTTCACCTGAGATTCTCTCTTCCATCTCTTGTATTCTGTTGCTGATGCTTGCATCTATGGTTCCTGTTTTCTTTCCTAGGGTTTCTATCTCCAGAGTTGTCTCACTTTGGGTTTTCTTTATTATTTCTATGTTCCTTTTTAGGTCTTGGATAGTTTCCTTCACTTCCATCACCTGTTTAGCAGTGTTTTTCTGTGATTCTTTAAGGACTTCTACCTCTTTAGCGCTGTTCTCCTGTATTTCTTTTAGTGAGTTATTAAAGTCCTCTTAAGGTCCTCTACCAGCATCATGAAATATGATTTTGAATCCAAATCTTGCTTTTCGGGTGTGTTGGAGTATCCAGGACTGACTGAGGTGGTAGTGCTGGGTTCTGATGATGGTGAGCAAACTTGGTTTCTGTTGGTAATATTCTTACGTTTGTCTTTTGCCATTTGGTAATCCCTGGAGTTAGTTGTTATAGTTGTCTCTGGCTGGAGCCTGTTCCTCCTGTGATTCTGTTAGCCTCGGTCAGCTGTCTTGGGAGTCCTGCTCTCTTCTGAGTCTCAGTGGTCAGAGTACTCACTTCATGCAAGCTCTCCTCTTGCAGGGAAAGTGCACAGAGGTCTGGTGTTCAGACCTGCCTCCTGAAAGCCCAAAATGGGGCCTGTACCAGAAGATGGGTTGCCTCCACAGTCTGCGTGCTCCCCTGCACACCCTCTCTGGGGGTCACAGCCCTCCCGGGTGGCCATCTCTCCTCTATTGAGGAAGGTGCCTGGATTTCTGCAGCCAGAAATGAGTGTCCCAGAAGCTGAGTGGCTTCTGTCTGTCCCAGAAGCTCAGTTGCTTCTGGACTCTGCTTGTTTACCCTCCACAGTCTGCATGCTGATCTGCACAGACTGTTCTCAGAGGTACCCGGGAGACAAGATGGCTCCCTTACCTGCTCTGGGGGTCACAGCCCTCCTAGGCGGCCACCTCTCCTCTGACGGGGAAGATGCCCGGATATGTGCAGCCAGAAATGGAGGTCTGTCCCAGAAGCTGAATGGCTTCTGCCTGTCCCAGAAGCCCAGTTGCTTCTGCACTCTGCTTGCTCACCCTCCACAGTCAGCAAGCTGATCTGCGCATCAAAGCTTTACTTTTTTAATATTAATAAAATGGATAAAACTTAGTTGAATTGTCACAGAAAATGATAACATAATTTATAAAATTAGAAAGTAGGGCCTTAGAGAAATGCAGTGCTGTAAAAGGGGAAAAAAATCTCAACAAAAAGGGAAGTTTTCCTCATAAATCTAAATAGCTCTGAGAGAAGAAATGTAGAAGAAAAGAGAGGGGAGAGATACAGAGGAGAAGGGTGTAGAAAGAAGGAATGAGCAAGAGAGAAAGGTATATTGTTTGGGGTGGCTGGTGTGTAGTGTGTGTGTATGTGTGTTTGTGTGTGTGTGTGTGTGTGTGTGTGTGTGTAAGAGGGAGACAGAGACAGAGACACAAAGAGAGGCATGGGTAGAGGCATTGTGGAACAGAGAAAGAAAGAGAAGACAGACAGACAGACAGACAGACAGACAGACAGACAGACAGACAATATGAGTAAATATGAAACACCCAGTTCATTCCTAGGCCAACCTTACCTATTTTAAACAATAGCACAGAGACAGGAGAAAACCAAAGATAACATATGCATATGAATGCAAATACGGAGAGTAGCAAAGCCAATGCAGTGGTGAGGTCACCCAAGCTTGTGCTGAATGAGGAGAACAACACACATGCATGAGGAATGACCACTCCTCAGTCTCTCACATGGCCCTGCAGCCAACTGAGGAAAGCACAGAATTGGAGCAGTGGTCTTCTCCAGGGAGAATCATGGACTTAACAGGCTACATTTGGGAATATCTAAGTATATACAAATGCATAAATGCATACAATAACAGTTAGTGAAAAAGAACCATAAATTTGAAGTAGAGAGGGGAGGGCTATACAGATGGGTTCTGAGAGATAAAAGGGAAGGGAGAAATGTTAATTCAAATATAATCTGAAAAATCAACATCATCAAAAGGCCACCCCTCCTTAGCAATATAAACCTAACTCTAAAGCAAGAGAGAAGAGAATGCATGCAGTATGATAGAAGACACCTGAAAACTCCACAGTTAACACCACATTAGTGCAAAACTGAATATTTTCCTTAAATGGAAATTTCTGATTGTGTCATGTGATGCAGACTCACATGTTATCTGGCTGAGGCAGACTCCTGTGATGTTTTGCTGAAGCAGACCTGTGAGAGGACATATGATGTTTGGAGAGAGTATAACTAGGATACAACAGGCTGTGTTGGTGAGTTTGCATAGCTAGCCTTCCAATGCTTCTTTGGTCTTGAGTCTTTGCTGATCTTCACTTTGTTGAGAGGCACTGCAGAGACGTTCTTGTGGTGTCCTGGCTGGGTCTGGTTGCTTCCCCTGACTTGTGAAAATTCTGCGGAGGCCTGTCTGTTCTGCTGCATTAAGCCACCACTGCTCATTCATGTTTGCTATCCTGACAACATTGAACTGGACTGCTGGTATCCTGACAAACAGAAATTGTAATTGCCCCAAAGAGCTATTTCTAAACAGATGCATATCTCCTTGTCCTATTTACCATCTTTTGTCTCCTACCTTTGGATGGTAAGCTAGAAGGGACAGGGGTGGTAAAAGGGTTTGAAAATGTTTATTAAAAGTAGGTTTTGAAAAATCTAAACCTATATTCTTCCTTCTCGATTAGTAATAAAACCAAGCTATTTGCCTTTGCTGCTATTATTTCCACAGTATTTTGCTGATGCAAGCCAGGGAAATTTTGCGAGTAAAAGAAAGAAAACAAATCCTAACAAAAAACAAAAGAATGAAAAATAGTCCCTAAATTTCTAAATGGCATGACTGCATATTTAGAAAATCCCAAATAATAAGTAGGCACATAAAATGCTATCATGGTTCATTACATCAGCAATGAGCCATAAAAAAATTAAAACTACAATTCTATGTAAAATAGCTTCCACAATGAGAGAATGTGGATATGGAAACATACAAACTTAAAAGAAACTAAAAAGCTTGTAACTGGAAGCTAAACAGCATTTCTGGAATCTTTAAAGAATAGCTAATTCACTGGAAAGCCACACTGCATCCACAGATTCAAAACAAGAGTATTGTTTGGCAGAAACCCTACCCAAATACATACATTGAGTGAAATCCCTTAAAATTTTCAGGGGCATATTTTCTAAGAAGTGGAAGAGATGATCCTCATGTGTCTGTGAAATGATGGGGAACTGCAAATAACAAAACATTGAAAAACAAAAGGTTGGACTTTATCCCAGTCTACATCCTTATTTGAACGTAGTACAGAGTAAATCAATTTAAATGAGGTCATTGTGTTGGGTCATAACCCAACCCGACAGATTGATGACAATCTGATGACTAAAGATAAACATACACAAGGCAAAATGCCATGTGATAATGAAGGCAGGGAGAATGAAGATGCCGGGAGATAGCAGGGAACAGAGCTCTCTTTCCAGATCTATGAAGAGATCAACTCTCACTGGCACCTCGTTAGACATCTGTCCTTCTGAACTGCAAGACAATACATTTCACTATTGTTCATCCAATTTGTGCTACTTTGTTATGGAAGCCCCAGAAAATCTTGCAGGGTCTTATATTTTCTGATTTTACATTCCCCACTGAGTTTCAGTAACCAAATCTGCATGGGAATGGCATAGGATGGATATATTAGCCAAGGGAAGAGAATTGAAAGCCTGTTAATAAACTCACTTATTTAGAACCAATTGATTATTTTTCTACACTGAGACCAAGACTATCCCCCAGGGAAAGAATAAAATGAGCAATCTCCTCCACAAATGGTATGAGAATAACTAAATATCAATATCCAAAGTAGCAAACTAGATGCTTATTATATACCATATAAATTTTATGATTAATATAAAAACTAAATATAAACACAAAAATTTTGGAAGAATTTTTATGAGTATATTTTCATGATGGTAGGTTTGTCATATCGGAAGACAAATACAAAATATGTATAGCAAAGTAAAAACAGGCAAAATTGACTAAATTGAAAAAAAGACTCATGCACCTAAATATTGTCTACTCATAAAATGTGAGACAATATTTGCATGTACTGTCATATTTATTGAGCTCCTGCTATCAATAAGATATTAATTTGTAATGCCAAGAGCTTGTGTCTCTGAAAAGAAAGAAGAGTTTTGAGGTATGATGAGAAGAGGTAGCAGTAAGAGTGGGGGATCACACATTTCTTCTGTTGGATGAAAACCTGTAGGACACTCTTCAAAATTCAGAGAGAGAGGGAGGAACAAGGTAAAATTTGGGTTATTTGTGGCAATGGCTGGTGATATCCACATCCAATTTCACCAATGGTTAAAATCATGTGTCCATGCTAGAAATTGGCAGCTAAGGAATGAGAATGTTACTAGCACATGAACTACATTCCAATCTAAGATAGGAAATGGCTTGTCTTCCCAGAGACAACTGACCCAGGGTACCCTCTTTTCTCTCAAGCTCATTTTCATGAGACACACTCAGTAGCCCTCATGAGAAAAAGGGCAACATGCAATTTCCAAATCAGGGCTTCTCAGGAGAATGCCTGGATGCTGGTGTGGGAGGAGAGAGTAGCATAGGCTCACAATGCCAAACAAATTTCTCTTTGGAATATTACTGCATAATGAATAGGCTTTGGGAGCCTGAAGTTGATTTTCAGGGAGCTAATGCGTGTAAAGCTATCCAGCTACAGTAAAAAAGAGATTGCTTTCATTTTCTTGCAGACAATAATAGCTCACTATGCACTTTGAAAACCATGTAATTTTATAAAATCTGTTCCATCTATTACAAAAGTTCCTTACTCTTTCAATGTTCTGCATTTCTCTTTTTCTTCTTCTTTCCCTTCCTGTTTCTTTTACACTTTTTCAGTATCCCCTTGTTTCCCCTTTCTATCTCTGCTCTTTTCCTTCTCTCTGTCTCTGTGTAAAGACTATGAATGACTTTATGTCATTACTTTGTCTTTCTACTCCCAGCTTCTCTATTTCCATTCTTCTGTCCTCCGATCTTCCTTCACTGCCTCTTCTGGTCTCATAGAATAAGCTAGCCACAAGGTCCTAAGCAAACTTCTTCTCTCCTTTGCAAAGAGAAGGGCCAGTACATCATTCACTGTAATTGGCCAGGGCTGGCCCTATAACTTAAATGTTGCTGCAAGTGTAAGCTGTCTGAAGAAGTTTGAGGAATACAGGGACAGATGGAAAAAAAATCACACCTATTGCTGCCCAGGGTGGAAAAGTCATAGGTCCTTTAATTCTACAGTAAGTTTTGTGTTTCATGATGGAGGAACACAAAATAATTATCATGAGGCTAAATCTAGAGTTGTGCTCTCCCTGCACAAGTTATGGGCCAGAGGTAATTTGTTTGCATCTATCTCATCTTAATTGCATTATGGAGGATACCACATTGAAGAGTCACATACCTATCTTTTCTCTTATAACCTAGGCACCACCATCAAGGCTTCTGGAAATCCATCATCCATTCTCCCCACATTTCTCAGTGTTCTTTAACATAGTTCATTGTTATAAGTCTTTATTTACCTGTTTCTGTGATGTTTGAGACTATGAGCCTGGAATAGATGAGCTGGTTACCACACTCCTTCTGTTCTAATGTTCTTGATGTGACTGTACCTATCAAGGAAGTTCCTATGAAATGAAATATCTGATGGAGAATAAAAATGTTTAGACAATCATCTAAGAAGTCTCTAATACCATGGCATATTCTAGGTTATAACTATTGTCTCAATTATGTTACATTCTATCACTTAAGTAAGTTATAGGAAAAGAAAATGTTTCATTAACTAGTGCTACTGATCTCTTATTTCATTTTGTTTTGTTTTCAACCCTGTGCTTACATTACAACTCCAACAAAAATGAAAATATGTTAATAGGTTGACATCAGAAATGTCAGATGAAGACTAGCTCTGGGTCACAGGTCCCTAACTTAGGCAGCTCTAGAGCAGTTATAAAAAGAACTGGGAATGTCTCTGAAGTGAGACTGGGCAGAGAATCTTGACTTCCTTCAGTGGACTATATTTTTAACAATATAGAAGACACAGTCCAGGAAAAGGACTCTGGTTGTACAAGGGCACACCCTAGCAAGGGCTGGTTTTAGGCACACAAAGGTATGTAATACAAACCCCTGTGGTATATGCTGTCTTATTGGGAAACAACAAAGCTGTCACTGAATGTCAAAGGAGACTGGGCACTAACTCACCACCCTTTCCTGCACTCTCTCATTTTATACTCCACTGACCTATTAAGCATCAAATACTGTGCTACACTCTGGAGACACAAAAATTACCTCCATAAAGTGATTGCATATTATTATAAAGCAAATATGTAATGCACATTATAAGGGATAAATTATATAAACACTTAATTAACCGCATTAATTTAGTAAAATCCCTGTTCAAACATTAGCTACCTGTAGAACAGCCACTTAACCTCTGTGTACTTCAACCCCATTCATTAAATTATTACAATATTCCACAGATATTTATGGAGATAGTAAGCATATTAGACATGGGCTAGATAATATTGGATATGCCCAGAACAAGTATGACTCCATTCCTGAAATGTACATTCTAGCAAAGAAAAACTAAGAATCATAAGCAACATATTTCCTTATTTATTTTATTTTGTCAATATTATTTGGGATGTTTGTTTAGTCCTATGCAATGAAAGAAATATTGGTGAGAGATATCTTGTATTTGAGATAGCTTCATCCAATGATGGCATCCAATGAAGGCATATAGGATATTGATAACTGAGAGTAAATTTCAGCATATTTCCATCACCATAAAAGTCTCTCTCTGCGTGTGGGACTTTAGCTTCTTTCAGACATTTGAAAACAATTTGGTGGGTTCTAAACCAGTAAAAAAACCAGAGTTCTCATATGACACATTAATCCCATTCCTAGTTAGGTATCTAGCAAATGTAATAAAAAGTAGTCTAAGGCTTTATCAATATACTTAGGAATTCTTCTCATCTGATACTTGATTTTTTTTTATTCTTTGTAAACTTGTATTCTATTTTGTTTCATAATTCACTGTGTTACATACCATCTCCTATAAGTGATTGGGGGCCCTTTCCTGCCTTACTTTTAAATAGAGGCCTGGCCTCTGGTCTTGGGTGATGCTGAGATCCCCAAGTTTCCTGTTTAGCAAGAACTTTTTTTTCCTTTCCCTTTTTCTTTTTCTTTTTCTTTTTCTTTTTCTTTTTCTTTTTCTTTTTCTTTTTCTTTTTCTTTCCCTTTTTCTTTTCCTTTTTCTTTTTCTTTTCCTTTTTCTTTTCTTTCTTTTTAGTTTCAGCCCAGGGCACACTCCTGAGCTTCATCCCCTTCTTAATCCCGCCAATCACTCTGATCATATTGACATTGTTTACAGTTTTTTGTTTGCAGCTTTTTGCCAGGTCCTGCATCGCCTTGGTGGGGATATATTTGAAATTGTTCCTGTCCCTGGAACAGGGCCAGCTGATGTGGGCCTCAAGAGGCTTTATGCCTGCTATGGGCATGAGGCTTGTTTGTATAATGTACATATTTAAAGAATGTCCTTCCTGTTAACATTATTGACTCCATGATAATCAGAGACAACATGAGTCCAGGATGCAAAGGTGTGGCTAATGTCTTAGCAAAATGGTAAATGCCAGGACCTTCAGGACAGCCCTGAGGCTGTGAATAAGAACTCTAAAAACAGGAATTCAGAAATATGTAATTTCTCAATTATGCAAAAAATAAGGATGCAATATTAATTATATGAGGGGCTTCACAAATCAAGGAAGAAAGAAAGAAAGAAAGAAAGAAAGAAAGAAAGAAAGAAAGAAAGAAAGAAAGAAAGAAAGAAAAGAAAGATACAAAGAAACAATCAAAGAAAGAAAGGCAGTATTGAAAAACAATTTAGTGGGTTCTAAACAAGTAAAACAACCAGACACGTTAATCCCATTCCTAGTTAGGTATCTAGCAAATGTAACAAAAAGTAGTCTAAGGCTGCATTAATGAGCCAGATTGTCAGAAAGATACAAAGGCGGGCTGATACAAAGGCAGGCAGATTCCTGAGTTCAAGGTCAGCCTGGTACACTGTGAGTCCAAGCCCAGGTGTAGTAGAAATAGTAATTTCAGAGCTGGGTCCCACCAGCTAGTTTTTCCTCTGTACTTAACTGAGGCAGGAAGATCTTTGAATTCTTTTGCAATGTTAAAGAAAATGTATGCTTGCTGTCTCCTAAGAATTAAGGGGATAAGTCATGGGATGCTGATTAATAAGAAAATCAGAAGAAAACCTGAAGTAAATGACTGGATTGATATATAAAGTAAAACACTGGGCTTATGATATGCAGGAGATGAGCTATGCAGGGAAGTTTTGTCTTGTTGACAGTATCTTTTGCCTTACAAAAGCTTTGCAACTTTATGAGGTCCCATTTGTCAATTCTTGATCTTACAGCACAAGACATTGCTGTTCTATTCAGGAATTTTTCCCCAGTGCCCATATCTTCGATGCTTTTCCCCACTTTCTCCTCTATAAGTTTCAGTGTCTCTGGTTTTATATGGAGATCCTTAAACCACTTAGACTTGACCTTAGTACAAGGAGATAAGAATGGATCAATTCCCAGTCTTCTACATGATAGCCGCCAGTTGTGCCAGCACCATTTGTTGAAAATGCTGTCTTTTTTCCACTGGATAATTTTAGCTCCCTTGTCAAAGATCAGGTGACCATAGGTGTGTGGATTCATTTCTGGGCCTTCGATCCTATTCCATTGATCTACCTGTCTGTTCCTGTACCAGTACCATGCAGTTTTTATTACAATTGCTCTGTAGTACAGCTTGACTAACAGAGGCTATGAAACAAATGGACTTAACAGATATCTACAGAATATTTCATCCTAAAACAAAAGGATATACCTTTTTCTCAGTACCTCATGAAACCTTCTCCAAAACTGACCACATAATTGGCCACAAAACAGGTCTCAACAGATTAAAAAATATTGAAATTGTCCCATGCATCCTTTCAGATCACCATGGTCTAAGGCTGTTCTTCAATAACAACATAAGTAGCAGAACACCATCATTCACGTGGAAACTGAACAACATTCTACTCAATGATACCTTGGTCAAGGAAGAAATAAAGAAAGAAATTAAAGACTTTCTAGAGTTTAACAAAAATGAAGTCACAACATACCCAAACTTATGGGACACAATGAAAGCATTCCTGAGAGGTAAACTCATAGCTCTGAGTTCCTACAAAAAGAAAATGGAGAGAGCATACACTAGTAGCTTGGCACCACATCTGCAAGCTCTAGAACAAATGGAAGCAAATTCACCTAAGAGGAGTAGATGGCAGGAAATAATCAAACTCAGGGGAGAAATCAACCATGTGGAAACAAAAAGAACAATTCAAAGAATCAATCAAACCGGGAGCTGGTTCTTTGAAAAAGTCAACAAGATCGATAAACCCTTAGCCAGACTCACTAGAGGGCACAGGGATAGCATCCAAATTAACAATATCAGAAATAAAAAGGGAGACATGACAATGGATCCTGAGGAAATTTAGAACACCATTAGATCCTTCTACAAAAGGTTATATTCAAAAAAATTGGAAAATCTAGATGAAATGGATAATTTTCTAGACAGATACCAAGTTCCAAAGTTAAACCAGGATCAGATTAATGACCTAAACAGTCCTATATCTCCTAAAGAAATAGAAGCAGTCATTAATAGTCTCCCAACCAAAAAAAGCCCAGGACCAGATGGGTTTAGTGCAGAGTTCTATCAGACCTTCAAAGAAGACCTAATTCCAATTCTTCTCAAACTAGTCAACAAAATAGAATCTGAAGGTACACTACCCAATTCATTCTATGAAGCCACAATTACTCTGATACCTAAACCACATAAAGACACAACAAAGATAGAGAACTTCAGACCAATTTCCCTTATGAACATGGACGCAAAAATACTCAACAAAATTCTCATCAACCGAATCCAAGAACACATCAAAACGATCATCCATCATGACCAAGTGGGCTTCATCCCAGGAATGCAGGGATGGTTTAATATACGGAAATCCATCAACGTAATACACTATATAAACAAACTCAAAGTTAAAAACCACATGATCATCTCCTTAGATGCTGAGAAAGCATTTGACAAAATCCAACACCCATTCATGATAAAAGTCTTGGAAAGATCAGGAATTCAAGGCCCATACCTAAACATGATAAAAGCAATCTACAGCAAACCAGTGGCCAACATCAAACTAAATGGAGAGAAACTGGAAGCAATCCCACTAAGATCAGGGACTAGACAAGGCTGCCCACTTTCTCCCTACCTATTCAACATAGTACTTGAAGTCCTAGCCAGAGCAATTCGACAGCAAAAGGAGGTCAAGGGGATACAAAGTGGAATGGAAGAAATCAAATTATCACTATTTGCAGATGATATGATAGTATATATAAGTGACCCCAAAAACTCCACCAGAGAACTCCTAAACCTGATAAATAGCTTCAGTGCAGTAGCTGGATATAGAATTAATTCAAACAAATTGATGGCCTTTCTCTATACAAAGGATAAATGGGCTGAGAAGGAGATCAGGGACCTCAGCATGCTGAACAAAAAATTCCTTTTGCATTCACATGGTTCACTCGGGGTGGGGGGGGTGTCCCCAGTAGCTAAGACTCATCAGAGTCTTACTCTACTTCTAGTTCTTGAGAAACATCCTGACTTATTTCCAGAGTAGCTGCACTAGTTCACAATTTGTAGCTGTATAAGAGCTCACCTTCCCCAACACCTTTGTCTGCATTTATGGTCATTGATATTCCTTCTTTGCTCTGCACTTCCTTGATGGCCAATGATATTGAGTATTTTAAAGCATTTAATAGGTGTTTGTATGTCTTCTCTGTAGAACTGTTTGTTCTGTTCCTTTGCCCATTTTTAATTTGGGTTGATTGGTTTTTGGATGCTTATTTTTTTTTTTGAGGATTTTTTTAATTATTATTCTAGACAATATCAGATATATAACTGACAAAAATTTTCTTCCATTCTGTGTGCCACCTTTTCACTAGATTGACTGTTTGCATTGCTGTACAGAAATTTTCATTTGTTTATTTGTTGTGTAATTTTGTCATTTTGACTGACATCTATATTAAAGAGATTCTTATCTTTTGTGGATTCTAAATGATTCCTGTGCTTAAATGTCTACATTTTTCTCTAGGATTGAAAATTACTCAGATATAATTTCTTATAGGTTTCCTAAATGCTTTTAATCCCCTTCTAGCTCATCACCCCTCAAAAGTAAGGGAGAAATGATTGTAAACAAGACAATGGGGATATAGGCATGTTTATAAGTGGTTCTTTGGGGTGATCGCAATCTTTGTTGTCAGGATACCAGAAGTTCAGTACAGTAGTATCAGCATACTTACAATCCAGCTCAAAAGTGTTACCAAACATGAATAAGCAGCAGTGGCATGATCTTGAAGAAACAACCAAGCCTCCACAGAATCACCATGAGTAAGCAAGAGTGATCACAACCAGCCCGAATGCCAGTAGAAGTTCTCCACTCTGCCTTTCTCAGCAAAGTGAAGATGTAAGATTAAAGAAGTATTGCAGGACTAGCTTTGTAAATACACTGTCACTGTCTATTCTCTCCTACTAATACTCTCTCCAAACATGTCTTCTCATGGGTTTGCTTCAGCAAAACAAACATCCCACTAGTCTGCTTCAGGAGAGTATCACATGACATAACCAGAAATTTTTTCTCCAATACCTAGTGCTACACAATTGGAGAAAACTATTTTTTTCTTTCCAAGAATATATAAATGGCAGTTCAGCTATTATTCTTTACCCTAGCAGCTAGGTTTTCATTCATTCATGCATGCATGCATTCATTCATTCATTCAGTCAATTATTTTTTAACTATGACAAAATAATATTTAATAAAAAGAAAAGAAAACTTACATCAAAGTTAGACAGGATTTTTTTTAGACTGTGGCTCACTATTTTTTTTTTTAAGATATTTTCTTTATTTACATTTCAAATGATATCCCGAAAGTTCCCTATACCCTCCCCCTGCCCTTCTCCCACTTCTTGACTTCTTGGCCCTGGCGGATAAATCAGAAAGAAAAGAGCTCATGTGATCCTTGTTCATACACCCAGGAATCCTATAAACTCTCTAAACTTGAAGCTATAATATATATACAAAGGACCTGGTGCAGACCCATTCAGACCATGTGCATACAGCTTCAGTCTCTATGAGTACATATGAACTTTGCTGAGTTTATCTAGAAAATGTCTTCATAAGATCCACCTGAAAGCCATTTTCTCAATTAGTGGTTGATATAGGATCACCCAGTGCATTATGGGTGGTGATGTCCCTGGTTTGGTGGTCTTAGATTCCATAAGAAATAGATTGAGCAAGCCATGTGAGCAAGCAAGTAAGTAGCACCCATCTGTAACCTCTGCATCAGCTCCTGCTTCCAAGTTCCTCCTCTGTGTAAGGTTCTGTCCTTACTTCCTTTGATAATGAACATAGATATGGAAGTCTAAGCCAATTAAACCCTTTCCTCCACAACTTGCTTTTTGTTCATTAAATTTTTTCACAGAAACAGAAATCCTAACTAACTTGTTCTCCTGGTATCTTCTATTACCTCTGGCTTTACACCCTTTGTGCCTCCAGGTTAAGAAAGGAGTATCTGTGGATCTACTAGAGTGGTTAGTATGGAGGGAAGAAGTCTGCAGAATGTGTACTGTTGCAGAATGGGGGATGAAACTGGGGGATTGAATTTAGAGAAGAAAAAAAGATGAAGGTCTGCAGTTATCCCACTTGCTTCTCCAGCTAGCGTGGTTCCCTGTTTATTCAAGTTTCCTCCATGTTACTAATTCTTTCACCAACTTTAGTAATTCAGAAAACCATGGCTTTCTTTTTATTTTATTTTTGTTATGAAGATGTTTATAAAATTATATCACGTCTTTCATCCCTTCTTCTCCCTTCAGCCCTTCCCCTGTGTACCCCACTCTCTCTAAAATTTATATCCTTTCATTTTTATTGTTTTACTGTTTTACACACACACACACACACACACACACACACACACGAGGCTAATTCTCTCTCAGCAGTCTTAGTGTCCTGTAGTTCTTGCTCTAGGTATAGGACCCCATGATATTTCACCTTCTTCTGTTATGTTAGTATGTATCCCTTTTCACATCTTGCTTAGACAGAAATCATGTAGCTTTTCTCTCATGTATAAAAACCCATCATCTCATAGCAGATTTCCTGCTCCTTTAGGTCTTACAATCTTGCTGCCCCATCAGATGTTATGTTCTCCTTAGCTTTGGGTGTAAGATACATGTTGTAGGGGTATCAACTTAGCACACACACACACACACGAGACTAATTCTTCTTCCCAGTAGTCTTTAGTTGCCTGTAGTTCTTGCTCTATGTATAGGACCCCATAATATTTTTAGAGTATTATATTTTTACAGTACAGTTAGGAATTATGCTAGTCTGGTAAAGTGCCAGTAGTAGATTCTCTTCTAAAACCTATGACTTCATTAGTCCTTGGTACTTGACTAGGCTTAATACCAGAGATAATTTTACCACTGTTGAGTGAGCCTTAAGTCCATTAGAGATTGTTTACCATAATATATAGGTGCCATGATTGTACTTAGACCTTACCATGCTATGCTGGACACTGTTGTGGTGCATAGGAATTAGTGATGGATAAGAATGTTGATTGCTTCACTCCCTTGCTAGCATGCCTACTATTTTCCAGTACTATGAAACCTAGAGTGGAGGCCTGCAAGTTAGATCTAACTTGATTCTTCTGAATCTGTATCCAAAGTGCCTGGTATCTTCATCAGTAATAGAAACTAGTCTTCAACCTCTGATAGCTAAACAAAATCAATTCTAATAGCCTATATTATCATGGAAGTCATTTAGACTGCTTTGACCAAGAAAGCAGATGAAGTCTTCTCGTGGTACTGGGGTTTGTTTATATAGTTTATAGTTGTTGTGAAAAAATAAAAAGCTATATATGATGAACGCAAATCCAACACTATCTTAAGTGGAAAAAAATTCAAAGCAATCCCATTAAAACCAGGAGTGAAATGAAGCTATCAATGATCCCCATTCCTTTTCAATGGAGTGCTTGAAACACTACCAGTGAGGCAATAGATGGAAATTAAGAAACCAAAAGGATACATATTGGAAAAGAAGTAAAATCATCCCTGTTGTGGGAAATAGTAAAAAATGTGAACATGAACACCCTGCAATTGTGCTGCCCCAGGCAGTCTGCCATGCACTAGCTGTCAATGGCTGGCTTGTTTTTATCTCATGGAGTCTCTAACTCAAACTTCACAATCTTTCCACCCAGCTCGCTAGGTTACCACTGGCGAGTCACTACCCCCAACCCCTACGGCCTTTGTGGTGCACATCTGGCAAACCCATGCTTTGCTGCCATACCTTTCTTTCTTGAACCCAGACGAACTGTCTCATGAAAGAAAACACAACACAAACTTAGTTCAGAAACAATGGTAACTCTCTGGGCACAACAACTACAACCTAGTCTTGTAAGCCTTATCAAAATCTGATTCCTCCGGTGATGAAACCTTGATGATCTGCTATGATACCAGAAACTCTAGCAGCTACATCTTATCCATATGCTGTCCCCATTCCAAAAGGACCAAGCTCTCTACTGCTTCCTCTCTTTCACTGTCCAACCTGGAAGTCCTGCCTACTTGCCCAGTGATTGGCTCTTTTATTCATTAGGGGATTGGTTCACAAGAAGCACCTGAGTACATGACACATTCCTGATTCCAGACAATACCTCCCAGGAAAAGAGAATTAACATAAAAATACAAGCATCACAGAGCCATCCACACACATCCCAATTTGCAGATGATGCAATTTTATACATAAGAGATCTTAAAAATACCACCAAAAACTTTTAGAAACAACCATTTCATTAAAGTAGCTACAAATAAAATCAGTTTACAAAGCTAAGGAGCATTTTAGTTACCACTAACACATATTTTTTTTCAAGGCAATCCCAATGAAAATACCCCCCACATCATTCTTCATGGAAATAGAAAAAGAATCCTAAAGGCAATTAAGGTAGCTAAGTCAATCCTAAGCAACAGAAACAATGCTAGAGGTATTACCATTCCATACTTCAAGGTATATTACAGAGCTGCACTAACAAAAAGAGTATGGTCCTGCCCCAGAAACAGATATGTAGGCTAATAGAACAAAATAGATGACTCACACATGAATACAGGAAACCACACTCTTATGATGTTTCACAGAGCTCCATACTGGAGAAAATGCAGCATCTTCAACAAATGGTGCTAAGAAAATTGGATTTACACACACACACACACACACACACACACACACACACACACACACTGAAATTGATCCATATCTATCACACAACACACAAAAAAATTACATCTAAATAAATCAAATAACTCAGTCTGAAGCCAAAACATCTACAACTTTTAGAAGAAAACACAGGTAGGACATGATAGGTTATAGATGTATGAGGTAACTTTCTGAATAGAGGGACATTTGCAACTGACAAGTAGGATGCCATAAAACTTAAATGTTTCTGTGTAGCTCAATAAACAATCAACTGAGTCAAGAGAAAGCCCACTGAGTCAGAAAGAATATCTTCCAGCTATGCATCTGAAAGAGGATTAATATCCAGATTATATAAAAGAATAATAAAAAAAAAAATAAGAAAACAAGAGACCTGGTTGAAAATGGGCTAGAGTTCTAACAGAGAGTTCTCACTAGGAGAATAAAGACTGGTAAGAAATAGTTCCAAATGTATTCATTGATCTTGAAAATTAGGAAAATTGAGTTAAAACAACTTTGAGATTTCTTCTCACAATGATCATAATGGCTAAGACCAATAGAACAATTAACAATAAATGATGAATAACCTATGGAAAAGGAAAAACTTTCACTGATTGTTGTCAAGGGTGCTAACTAGTGTAGCGACTGTGGAAATCAAAATAGAGAATCTCCAAGAAGCTAAAAGTAAATCTACCCTATGACCCAGTATGCTACTTCTTGGCATATGCCCAAAAGACTTCTACAAATACTTGATCAGCCACATTCATTTCTGCTTTATTCGCAATAGCTAGGGAATGGGAAGAAAAAATAAATATTCTTCATGTGACAAATTTATAATAAAAAATGTGGTACATAAAAACAAAGAAAAATTACTCAGCTACAAAGAAAAAATAAATCATGAAACTGTCAGATAGGCAGTAGGTCTCACAATCCCCAGAGGACTCTCCACACCGAAGGAGCCTAAGCACACCCAGGATCTTGGGATCACTGGTTAGTGGAACACAGCATCTGTTCCAAATCAACCAGGAGGGGCTTGTGCCAGCAGGAGCAGGGACACAGGAAACCCACCTGACCAGTAGCTGGGGTTCCTTCTCATTGGTGCCAGCCCTGCGCCACCTTGGGTGAAAACTGGACGGACCATTCCACAATCCCCAGAGGACTGTCCATGCTACAGGTGCCCAGGAACTTAGTATCACTGAAGAGAGTCAGCATCCAGAGGGGGCTCTGACACAAAGACTCAGGAGGGAGTGCCATCTTGTATCCCAGGTCTCAAAGACCAGTCCATGCAGGACAGCACCCAGACCACAGAAGCAACAGAGCTTCTTGTGTCAGGATACCTTCAGGACGTCATCGTTAGCATGGAGGCAGATCTGAATCCCAGATCTCTAAGTACCTTTCCCACCAGAGGAAAGTCAGCCTCCAGGGAGGGCTCTGACCCCAGGACTCATGTGAGAGCTCCATCTTGTATTTCAGGTCTCAGAGACCAGTCCACACAGGAGAGCTTGTGGGCCACAGAAGCAACATAGCCAGGGGCCCTTTGGGCCTTCATCTTCAACAAAGAGGTGGATCTGAGCTCCAGACCTCTGTGAACCTTCCCTGCAAGAGGAGAGCTTGCTGCAGAGAGTGCTCTGAACACTGGGACTCAGGAGGGAGTTGGACTCCCAGGAGTACTGACAGAGGCTAACAGAATCACATGAGGAACAAGCTCCAGCCAGAGACAGCTAGAACATCTAACACCAGAGATTACCAGATGGCAAAAGGCAAATGAAAGAATCTTACTAACAGAAACCAAGACCACTGGCACCATTAGAACCCAGTACTCCCACCACAGCATGTCCTGAATACCTCAACACACCTGAAAAGCATGATTCAGATTTAAAATCATATCTCATGATGCTGGTAGAGGATTTTAATAAGGGTGATAATAACTCACTTAAAGAATTACAGGAAAACACAAATAGGTGATGGAATTGAAAAAAACCATCCAAGATCTAAAAATGGAGGTAGAAACAATAAAGAAAACCCAAGGAGAGACAATTCTGGAAATAGAAATCCTAGGAAAGAAATCAGAAACCATAGATGCGACCATCAGAAACAGAATACAAGAGGTGGGAGAGAGAATTTCATGTGCAGAAGATTCCATAGAAAACATGGACACAACAAAGAAAATGCAAAATGCAAAAAAAAATCCTAACTCAAAACATCCAGAAAATCCAGGACACAATGAGAAGACCAAACCTAAGGATAATAGGTATAGAAGAGACTGAAGATTTTCAACTGAAAGGGCTAGTAAATATCTTCAACAAAATTATGGAAGAAAACTTCCCTAACTTAAAGGAGATAGCCATGACCATACAAGAAGTCTATAGAACTCCAAATAGACTGGACCAAAAAAGAAATTCCTCCTAATAATCAAAACAACAAATGAACTAAAGAAAGATAGAATATTAAAAGCAGTAAGGGAAAAAGGTCAAGTAATATATAAAAGCTGAGCTATTAGAATTACACCAGACTTCTCAACAGACACTATGAAAGCCAGAAGATCCTGGACAGATGTTATACAGACATTAAGAGAACACAAATGCCAGCCCAGACTACTATACCCAGCAAAACTCTCAATTACCATTGATAGAGAAACCAAAGTATTCCATGAAGAAACCAAATTCACAGAATATCTTTCCAGGAATACAGCCCTTCAAAGGATAATAAAGGGAAAACTCCAACACAAATAGGGAAATTTTGCCCTAGAAAAAGCAGGAAAGTAATCCTTCACCAAACCTAATAGAAGATAGCTGCAAGAACAGAATTCCAATTCAAAAAACAAAAATAACAGGAAGCAACCATTGCTTGTCCTTAATATCTCTTAATATTAAGGGACTCAATCGCCCAATAAAAAGACAGACTAACAGACTGGCTACATAAACAGAACCCAACATTTTGCTGCATACAGGACACCCACCTCAGGGACAAAGACAGACATTACCTCAGAGTAAAAGGCTGACAAACAATTTTTTCAAGCAAATGGTCTGACAAAAAAGCTAGAGTAGAAATGCTAATATTAAATAAAATCTATTTCTACCCCAAAGTTATCAAAAAAGTCTAGGAGGGGCACTTCATCGTCATCAAAGGTAAAATCTTCCAAGATGAACTCTCAATTCTGAATATCTATTCTCCAAATGCAAGGGCATACACATCCATTAAAGAAACCATAGTGATGTGGTGGCACACGCCTTTAATCCCAGTACTCAGAAGGCAGAGGCAGGTGGATTTCTGAGGCCAGCCTGGTCTACAAAGTGAGTTCTAGGACAGCCAGAGCTATACAGAGAAACCCTGTCTCAAAAAAAGAAAAAACAAAAAACAAACAAAAAAAACAAAAAAAGAAATTATAGTAAAGCTCAAAGCACACATTGCACCTCACACAATAATAGTGGGAGACTTCAACACACTACTCTCATCAATAGAAAAATCCTGGAAACAGAAAATAAACAGAGACACATTGAAACTAACAGAAGTTTTGAAACAATTGGATTTAGCTGATATCTACGGAACATTTTATCCTAAATCAATACCTCATGGCACATTCTCCAAAATTGACTGTAAAATTGGTAACAAAATAGGCCTCAACAGATACAAAAATATTGAAATTATCCCATGGATCCTATCAGATCACCACGCCCTAAGGCTTATCTTCAAAAACAAAAGAAATAATAGAAAGCCAATATTCACGTAGAAGCTAATGAACACTCTACTCAATGATAATTTGGTCAAGGAAGAAATAAAGAAATTAAAGACTTTTTAGAGTTTGATGAAAATGAAGCTACAACATACTCAAACTTATGGGACACAATGAAAGCATTCCTAAGAGGAAAACCCATAGCTCTGAGTGCCTCCAAAAAGAAGCTAGAGAGAGCATATGCTAGCAGCTTAAGAACACACCTAAGCGCCCTAGTAAAAAAGGAAGCAAATTCACCCAAGAGGAGTAGACTGCAGGAAATAATCAAACTCAGGGCTGAAAACAACCAAGTGGAAACAAAAAGAACTATTCAAAGAATCAAACAAACCAGGAGCTGGTTCTTTGAGAAAATCAACAAGATAGATAAACCCTTAGCCAGACTCACTAGAGGGTACAGGGACAGCATCCTAATTAACAAAATCAGAAATAAAGGGAGACATAATAACAGATCCTGAGGAAATCTAAAACATCATCAGGCCCTACTACAAAAGGCTATACTCAACAAAACTTGAAAACCTGGATGAAATGGACAAATATCAAGACAGATACCAAGTACCAAAATTAAATTAGGATCAGATTAATGACAAACAGTCCCATATCAACTAAAGAAATAGAAGCAGTCATTAATAGTTTCCCAACCAAAAAAAGGCCAGGACAAGATGGGTTTAGTGGAGAGTTCTATCAGACCTTCAAGAAGAACTAATTCCAATTCTCCTCAAACTATTCCACAAAATTTAAACAGAAGGTACTCTACCCAATTCATTCTATGAAGCCACAATTATTCTGATACCTAAACCACATAAAGACCTAACAAAGAAAGAGAACTTCAGACCAATTTCCCTCATGAATATCGATGCAAAAGTACTCAATAAAGTTCTCACTAACAAATTCCAAGAACACATTAAAACAATCATCCATCATGATCAAGTAAGCTTTATCTTAGGGATGCAGGGATGGTTCAATATTCAGAAATCCAACATAATCCACTATATAAATAAACTCAAAAACAAAAACCACATGATCATCTCATTAGATGATGAGAAAGCATTTGACAAAATCCAATACCCATTCATGATAAAAGTCTTGGAAAGATCAGGAATTCTAGGCCCATACCTAAACATAATAAAAGCAATCTACAGCAAACCAGTAGCCAACATCAAACTAAATGGAGAGAAGCTTGAATCAATCCCACTAAAATCAGGGACTAGACAAGGCTGCCCACTTTCTCCCTCCCTATTCAATATAATACTGGAAGTCCTAGCCAGAGCAATTAGACAACAAAAGGAGATCAAGGGGATACAAATTGGAAAGGAAGAAGTTAAAATATCACTGTTTGCAGATGATATGATAGTATATATAAGGGATCCTAAAACTTCCACCAGAGAACTCCTAAAGCTGATAAAGAGTTTCAGTGAAGTAGCTGGATATAAAATTAACTCAAACAAATCAGTGGCCTTTCTCTACACAAAGGATAAACAGGCTGAGAAAGAAATTAGGAAAAAACAATAGTCACAAATAATATAAAATACCTTGCTGTGACTCTAAGGAAGTGAAAGATCTATATGACAAGAACTTCAAGTCTCTTAAAGAAAGAAATCAAAGAAGATCTCAGAAGATGGAAAGATCTCCCATGCTCATGGATTGGCAGGATCAATAGAGTCAAAATGGCTATCTTGCCTAAAGCAACCTACAGATTCAATGCAATCTCCATAAAAATTCCAACTCAATTCTCACTGAGTTAGAAGGGGTAATTTGCATATTCATCTGGAATAACAAAAAACCTACGATAGCAAAAACCCTTCTCAATAACAAAAGAACCTCTGGTGGAATCACCATGCTTTACCTCAAGCTGTACTACAGGGCAATTGTGATAAAAACTGCATGGTAATGGTATAGTGACAGACAGGTAGACCAATGGAATAGAATTGAAGACCCAGAAATAAACCACACACCTATGGTCTCTTGATCTTTGACAAGGGTGCTAAAACCATCCAGTAGAAAAAAAGACAGCATTTTTAACAAATGCTGCTAGCACAACTGTCTGTTATCAGGTAGAAGAATGGGAATTGATACATTATTATCTCCTTGTACAAAGCTCAAGTCTAAGTGGATCAAGGAACTCCACATAAAATCAGAGACCCTGAAACTTATAGAGGAGAAAGTGGGGAAAAGCCTTGAAGATATGGGCACTGAGGAAAAGTAGAACAATAGTCTTGTGTTGTAAGCTCAAGAATTGACAAATGAGACCTCATAAAATTAGACAGCTTCTGTAAGGCAAAAGACACTTGTCAATAAGACAAAAAGGCCACCAACAGATTGGGAAAGGATCTTTACCAATCCTTAATCAGATAGGGGATTAATATCCAATATATATATAAAGAACTCAAGGTGGTGGACTCCAAAAAATCAAATAACCCTATTTAAAAATTGGTTACAGAGCCAAACAAAGAATTCTCAACTGAGGAATACCGACTGGCTGAGAAGTGAAAAAAATGTTCAACATCCTTTAGCATCAGGGAAATGCAAAACAAAACAACCCTGAGATTACACTTCATGCCATTCAGAATTGCTAAGATCAATAATTCAGGTGAGAGCAGATGCTGGCGAGGATGTGGAGAAAGAGGGACACTATTGTTGGTGGAATTGCAAGCTGGTACAACCACTCTGGAAATCAGTCTGGCAGTTCCTCAGAAAATTAGACATAGAACTCCGGGAAGATCCAGCAATACCTCTCCTGGGCATATACCCAGAAGATGTTCCAACTTATAATAAGGACACATGCTCCACTGTGTTCATAGCAGCCTTAATTATAATAGCCAGAAGCTGGAAAGAACCCAGATGTCCCTCAACAGAGGAATGGATACAGAAAATATGGTACATTTATACAATGGAGTACTACTCAGCAACTAAAAACAATGAATTCATGAAATTCTTAGGCAAATGGATGCATCTGGAGGATATCATCCTGAGTGAGGTAACTCAATCACAAAAGAACACACATTATATGTACTCCTGATAAGCAGATATTAGCCCAGAAACTTAGAATATCCAAGATACAATTTGCAAAACACATGAAACTCAAGAAGAAGGAAGACTAAAGTGTGGATACTTCACTCCTTCTTAGAAGGGGGAACAAAATACCCATGGAAGGAGTTACAGAGACAAAGTTCAGAGCAGAAATGGAAGGAAAGACCATCCAGAGACTGCTCCACCTGTGGATCCATCCAATATACAACCACTAACTATTTCATATGTCGGAAATTTTTTGCTGACAGGACCTCTCTTGTGAGGCTATGCCAATGCCTGGCAAATACAGAAGTGAATGCTCACAGTCATCTATTGGATGGAACACAGAGTTGTGTAACCTTATAGGTGGAACAACAATATGAGCTAACCAGTACCCCGCAGAGCTGTGTCTGTAGTTGCATATGTAGCAGAGTATGGCTTATTTGGCCATCATTAGGAGGATAGGCCCTTGGCATTGTGAGGATCATATGTCCCAGTACAGGGGAATTCCAGGGCCAGGAAGCGGGAGTAGGTGGGTTGGGTTGCAAGGTGGGGGGAGGTTATAGGGGGCTTTGGGGATAGCATTTGAAATGTAAATGAAGAAAACATTTAATAAAAATGCCTTAAAAAAGAAAAAAAAGGGAAAGGTAACCATAGTGATGACAGAGGAATTAATGGAAAACTAAACTGTGGATGTGATTGAGAAGACTGGAGCCAATAGCTTTGACAACCACAGAAGAGCCAACAAGATCAGCAGCTGAGAGGCAGCAGCAATAATGGCAGAATTAGCATTAGTGACAAAGGAACACAGATAGATGTCACCTGAGCAGCAGCAGCCTTGATGGTAACTATAGCAACAAAAGGCACCTGAACAATCTGGGAGTGTAGCCAGGGCAGGAATTGGGGGCATGAGTGTAAAAGAGCAGATGAGATAGAGAAGTGAGTTGAGACGGGAAAAGACAGAAGGCAGTAAAGATCCAGGGAAGGAAAATGGCAGGCCCTGGTCAATGAAAGAATCTCAGAATGTGGCAAGTATTAAATGTAAAGAGTCTCAGAGATCCCAGCCTCAGGAACTCCAACATTGGCTACTGTCTAGGGCTGGGAAATCCTAATAAACCCAATAATCTCCAGACATAGCAAAACTCTTCCTTTCATAGCCTAGAAAGCCTTGACTTCCCAAGCCTCCACAAGAGCCTTAACACTGGACGGCATCACTGGCTGCTCCTGGCAGTCTGCTGCTTACCAGCTCTTGCTGTCAAACACAGGGTCACAAATTCAACAAGGACCACCACTAGAAGAACTTCTTCACTAGCTCCTGTATCTATCTAGTAAAGCAACATTCCTGTAGACAGCTCTAGACTGTAAACTCTAGACACTAGACTGGTAAACAGTTACAGTTCTTTTCTGTCATAGGCAGAAAAGAGAATCCAAGGCTCCAAGGAAACCAAACTTTTTTTTTACCCACACTCTGACATAGGACAGAAAAAAACATTGTAAGAGACAGGGTACACTTCAGGCAGGAGCAGATACTCTATCAGATTAGAACAGGATTCAGAAGGGTTTGTCTACCAGAATCCAGTTGGTCTACAGCCATCTGGCTAAACATCAAGTACTTATGGGGAATTTACATTAAATTTAAAGGCTGAATAACCCAACATCAATCAACTGTCTATATATAGTCAAACCCTCACAAAGCCCCCTGAGTGGTAAGAATGATAGAATGAACAAGTGCTTCCAGCTATATGTACAGGTCATGAGAAGCAAAGAATGTCCAGTGTGAGTCTATCTAGGGACTCTGTGACCCTGCAACAGGTCAGTGAGCCAAGAACATGGATGGCAGTGCCTGGAGATTTCATGACAACTTCAGTCTGACTCTGCTCTCGGTTTTCCTGTTCCTCTTGTGAAATCATTCTATATTCAAGCCTACATTTAAGCCCCCTTCATGATATCCTTCCATTTTAATTAGACTTCCTCTCAAAATGCCTTAAATAAATAACCTCTTATCTCAAATCGCACCTGAATGTGCATAAAAGTGAGCCTTCAACAGTTCTTACTGTGAGGCAAGTAGACTGCGTCACCAGACAGAAGAACTGGTAAGGTTGGTTGAGTGAGTTCAAACCCTGTAAACTCAGAATTGAGAACAGTAGGAATGGGGCCACTCCCTTCCTGTCTCTACTTGCTATGGACTATGTAACCACACCACCACACTGAGTGGATCATGACAATCAATCGCATAGGGAATGTATGTACCTGGAGTCCTTCCCCATATAAAAAGAGCATTACTAGCATCTCAAAATGAGCCAATGGTATTTCCCCCTGGATCCCACCCTACTTATCAATGTATATAAAACCCCTATCCACATGGAAAAAAAGTGCAAAAGTTATTTCACTGCGGACCATCAGAGAGTGGCTGTTTTACTAGAGGTCTAAACACTTGGAGAAGAGTTTTCTCTCCTGAAGCATTCATCACTGGACCTCAGGGTCAGACTCACGCTATGCTGCTGCCTGCTGCCCCATCCCAAAACAGTTGCCCTGTTGCTGGCACTAGCATTGCCTCAGTAGTTGACAAGACTCAGGATCCCAGCTACCTGCCTTGCGCCTAACTACTTCCTTTCTAAGGGCTGTAACACTTCCGGTTTTCCTGGTCTGGTAGAGACCCCTGGGACCTATTTGTCCTGGTTCTGCGGAAGCCAACGTTTACAGTCCTGGCTGTGAGGCATCCCTGACTAAACTTTAAAACGCTGCTGCATTAAACACTCATAACTGTCTATCTTCCCCACTTTGTAGATAATAAAGTCAGTCTTCCTTAGGGTTTTACCACTGTGAAGAGACACTATGATGACTGTAACTCTTATAAAGGACGACATTTAATTGGGAATGCCTTAAAGGCTCAGAGGTTCAGTCCATTATCATTATGGCAGGAAACATGGCACCATGCAGACTTGCATTGTGCTGGAGGAGCTGAGAGCTCTACATCTTATTTCAAAGGCAGCTAGGACAAGGGTCTTAAAGCCCAGACCCACAGTGACATACTTCCTCAAATAAGGCCACACCTATTGCAACAAGGCCACACCTCCTAATAGTGCCACTCCCTATGCCAAGCATATTCAAACCACCAGAGTCACAGAAAATATGATTATTTATTTATTTATTTATTTATTTATTTATTTATTTATTTAGCTGTGACAAAATACCCTAGACAATCAACTTGAAAAAAGAAAATTCCTATTTGGCTCACAGTTTCAGCAGGTTTAGTTCATGGTTGATTTCTCTTGCCTCTGTGGTTTGTGGTGCCACAGTAATCATGGCAGTGGAGTCTTCCGACCTAGGTAAAGTCTATTGTCCTGTCACATCTGCTGCTTCCTCCAAGATTCCACTACATGCTGAGAAACAGAACTTGTTTTCCCGACACAATCCTGACAAAGAAACAAGATCCTGGCATAGTGGAGGATGCGTTTCCCCCGACCCTCTTTATAAGCTCAGACTCATAATTAAACATTGGGATTTGATCAGAGAACTTTGTCTAGGCTCATTATTTCTCTAGCCGTCTATCCAATACAGCCCCAGCTTTCCTTTCAGGAACCCGGGTCATATAGCCACTGGCAGCTACACTATTCCCTCAGTCTCTGCTGCTTCTTATGGGCAGAACAAATTTGGGGCTGAAAGTTTTGTGGGTAGGATGATACCCCTCCTCGCACTGGAAGTCTTGCCTGGATACAGGAGGTGGCCACTTCAGTCTCTATATTCCCCTCTGGTAGAAATCTCAGCTAGGGTCACCCCCCATAGACTCACCATAGCCTCCGCTATCCCAGATCTCCAGCTAGTCCTAGAGATGCCCCTCATGGAATTCCATTATCATTCCCAGCTCTCTCCTGATCTGTCATTCAAAACTGATTTCCATCCCATAGCCTAATCACTCCCTCTCCCACCCAGTTCCCTTTCTCCATCCACCTCCAATGATTATATTGTTTCTACTTCTGAGTGGGATTCACATATCCTCCTAACTACCCAGTTACTGTGGGTCTAAAGATTGTATCATGGTTATGGTTATCCTTTTCTTTTTTTTATTAGATATTTTCTTAATTTACATTTCAAATGCTATCTCGAAAGGTCCCTCTCCCCTCCCCCCGCCCTGCTCCCCTGCCCACCCATTCCCACTTCTTGGCCCTGGCATTCCTCTGTATTGGGGCATATAAAGATTGCAATACCAAGGGGCCTCTCTTCCCAATGATGGCAACTAGGCCATCTTCTGCTACATATGCAGCTAGATACACTAACTTTGGGGGTTCTGGTTAGTTCATATTGTTGTTCCTCCTATAGGGTTGCAGACCCCTTCAGCTCCCGGGGTTCTATTTCTAGCTTCTCCATTGTGGGCCCTGTGTTCCATCATATAGATGACTGTGAGCATCCACCTCTGTATTGGCCAGGCACTGGCACAGCCTCACACGAGACAGCTATATCAGGGTCCCTTCAGCAAACTCTTGCTATCCTACGCAATAGTGTCTGAGTTTAGTGACTGATTATGGGATGGATCCCCGGTGGGGTAGTCTCTGGATGGTCCATCCTTTCATCTTAGCTCTAAACTTTGTCTCTGTCACTCTTTTCATGGGTATTTTGTTTCCTATTCAAAGGAGGAATGAAGTATCTACACGCTCTTCTTTATGGCTAATGTCTACCTATAAGTGAATACAAACCATACCTGTCTATCTGGGTCTGCATTACGTCACTCAGGATATTATCAAGATCAATCAATTTGGCTGCAAATTTCATGATGTCTTTGTTTTTAATAGCTGAATAATATTCCATTTCTTTATCCAGTCTTCAGTTGAGAGAGATCCAGGTTGTTTCTAGTTCCTGGCTATTATGAATAAAGCTGCTGTGAACACAGTTGAGCAAGTGTCTCCTGTGGGATTGTGGAGCATCTTTTTGGGTGTATGTCCAAGAGTGATATAGTTGGGTCTTGATGTAGAAATAGTTCCAATTATCTGAGAAACCACCAAACTGATTTTCAAAGTGGTTGTACAAGATTACACTTTCCTCGGCAATGTAGGAGTGTTTTACTAGCTCCACATCCTCACCAACATATGCTGTTGCTTGAAATTTTGATCTTAGCCATTTTGACAAATGTAAGATGGAATCTCAGAGTCATTCTCTGTTGAGAACTCTCTGTTTAGCTTGGTACCCCATTTTTAATTGGGTTATTTGGTTTATTCATGTCTAATTTCTTAAATTCTTTTTATACTTGTCCTCTGTCAGATGTAGGGTTCTAGGGTTCGTAAAGATCCTTTTCTGTTGGCTGTTGTTTTGTCTTATTGATGGCTTGCAAGAGATGTTCCGTTTCATGAGGTCCCATTTATTAATTGTTCATCTTTGTGCCTGAGCCATTGGTGTTCTTCTTGGGAATTGATCTCTTGTGCCAATGAGTTCAAGGCAGTTTTCCACATTCTTTTCTATTAGATTTAGTATGTTTGGTTTTATGATTAGGTCTTTGATACACTTGGACTTAAGTTTTGTGCAGGGTGATAGCTATGGGTCTATTTGTATTCTTCTTCATGCAAACATCCAATTAGACCAGCACCATTTGTTGAAGATACTTTCTTTTTTATTGCATGATTTTGGCCTCTGTCAAATATCAAGTTTCCATAGGTGTGAAAGTTTATTTCTGAGTTATAGATTCTATTTCATTGATCAACCCGTCTGATTTATGCCAATACCATGCAGTCTTTATTACCATTCCTCTGTGCTATAGCTTGAAATCAGGGAGGGTAATATTTTCAGAAGTTATTTTATTGTACAAGATTGTTTTAGCTATCCTGGTTTTTATGTTTTTCTATATTAAGTCAAGAATTGCTCTTTCAAAATCAGTAAGGAATTGTTTTAGAATTTAATGGGGATTGCATTGAATCTATACATTACTTTTGCTAAGATGGTCATTTTTACTATGTTAATCCTACCAATCCATGAACAAGAGAGATTTTTCAATCTTCTGATATCTTCCTCAATTTCTTTCTTCAGAGACTTGAAGTTCTTGTCATATGGGTCTTTGTTTCTTGTTTAGAATTACACGAAGATATGCTATATTATTTTTGACTATTGTGAAGAGTGTTGTTTTTCTAATTCTGTTTTCAGCCCATATATTATTTGTACAAAGGAGGGCTATTGATTTTTTTTTCAGTTGATTTTGTATACAGCCATTTTTCTGAATGTGCTTATTAGCTGTAAGAGTTCTCTGGTAGAATTTATGAGATTATCTATGCATACTATCATATCATCAGCAAATAAGAATACTTTGTATCTCCTTGATCTCCATAAGTTGACTTATTCCTCTAGCTAGAAATTCAATTACTATGTTTAATAGATGGCATGAGATTGGACAGCCTGTTCTTGTCCCTTATTTTTGTGGCATTGTTTTAAGTTTTTCTCAATTTAATTTGATTTTGACCATTAACTTGTTATATATTGCATTCAATATGTTAAGTTATGTACCTTGTATCCCTAATCTCTTCAAAACTTTTAACATGAAGAGGTGTCAAATTTTGCCAAAGGCTTTTTCACCATATAATGAGATGGTCATGTGATTTTATTTTACTTTTTCAGTTTGTTTATCTGGTAGATTTCTTTGACGGATTTCAAAATATTGAACCATCCCTGCTTTGCTGGGATGAAGCCTACTTGATCATGGTGGAGGATGTTTATTATGTGCTCTTGGATTCAGTTTGGGAGTATTTGATTGAGTATTTTTGCATCAATGTTCATAAGGGAACTGCTCTGAAGTTCTCTTCTTTGTTGAATCTTTGGATTAAGAATCAAGGTGACTCTGGCCTCATAAAACGTCTTTGGCAATATTCTTTCTGTTTCTATTTTATAGAAAAAATTCAGGAATATTGGTATTAGCTCTTCTTTGAAAATCTGGTAGAATTCAGCATCTGGTCCTAGGTTGTTTGTTTGTTTGTTTGTTTTGTTGTTTTTGTTTTTTCTTTTTTTTCTTTTTGTTTGTTTTGGGGAAATTTTTGTTTTTTGTTTTGTTTTGATTTGGTTTGGTTGGTTGGGACACTTTTAATAACTGCTTCTATTTCCTAGGGAGTATAGGACTGAATAGTTTACTTGATCTTGATCTAGCTTTGGTAATGTGTATCTGTCTTGAAAATAATCCATTTCCTTAAGATTTTCCAATTTGTGGGAGTATATGCTTTTCAAGTAAGACATAATGATTTTTGGATTTTCTCAGTGTCTGTTTTTATGTCTCATTTTCATTTCTGATTTTGATTATCTGGATACTATCTCTCTGCCTTTTAGTTTGTTTGTCTAAGAGTTTGTTTATATTGTAATTTTATCAAAGAACCAGTGCCTGGTTTTGTTGATTCTTAGTATAGTATAGTTCTCTTTCTTTCTAATTGCTAGTTTTCAGCCCTGATTTTGATTACTTCCTGCTGTCTACTCTTCTTGGTTGTGTTTGCATCTTTGTTATGAAGATTTTGTATTTTGATTATTATGTGGTGGGAGGGTTTTCTTTTCTGGTCCAATCTAATTGGTGTTCTGTAAGCTTCTTGTTTGCTTAAAAGCTCCTCTCTCTTTAGGTTAAGAAATTTTTATTCTATGTTTTTTTTTTTTAAATACTTTCTGGACTTGGACTCTTCACCTTTTTCTATTCCTATTATTCTTTCGTTGGATCTTATCACAGTATCCAAGATTTCCTGAATGTTTGTGTCAAGAATTTTTTTAGATTTAACATTTTCTTTGTCTGATGTATCAATTTCTTCTATTGTATCTTCTATTTCTGAGATTCTCTCTTCCATTCCTTGTATTCTGTTAGTGTTGCTTGTTTCTCTTGTTCCTATTCTCTTGCCTAGGCTTTCCATCTTCAGGATTCCCTCAGGTTATATTTTCTTTATTGCTTTTATTTCCATTTTCATGTCTTGAAGAGATTTTTTTATTTCCTTCATTTGTTTAGATGTATTTTCTTGTTTTTCTTTAAGGGATTTATTAGTTTTCTCTTTAAAGGCCTCTAGTGTGATTGTATTTTCCTGTATTTTGATGAGGCATTTATCATTCTAAGGTTGAGTTTTTAGGTCATTTTATTGTGCTTTAGTTGTAATAGAATATCCAGGACTCTCTATAGTGAGATAGCTTTGCTCTGAATTTGACATGTTGCCCTTGCTCTTGTTGTTTCGTGTTGGCCTTTTAGCACTCTGGTTGTCCCTATATGTTCCTGATATAGTAGTTATCCAGAAGACAGGCTTAATCTGTATACCCCTCATGCAGCAGGTCTCTAGTGGGCAGCATTGGACTAGGTGTTCTTGGTGTAGCAGCTCTGAATGTTCCTTTAGCAGTGAGCCTTGAGGAAGCTGGCTAAGTGATGATCAGAAAATAGAGCTCCAAAGGCAGCCTACATCTAGCTCAGGGAAGCTGGGTATGCCTCAGGGGGACAGGCTGGGAAATGGGAGGAGAAGGTATCTAACCTGAACATTGAACAGGGAAATTTAAAATATCAAGTTCATATAACCAGTTAAAAGTTTTTTTGGTGATGGATTATGGGCATAAAATTACAATTTTGGCATTTTGGTTTCTTTAAAAAAAAAGATATTATAAGACTTTTTTATTAAATCCCAGGTGTGGGGTACAGGGCTGCTTCAGATTGTCTAGAGCAGCTGACTATGATTTGACTTGTGATGTACTAGCTTGATTTTGTCAGCAACAGATAGTTTATTTAATTGCATGGCATTTGGAATTCTGGGAACTTTTCAGGGAGTATATAAATGCTAGAGCCCTGATAGATTGTGTGGTAAGTTGGTGGTTGGATGTTGTTGGGTTGTTGGTTGTTGCTTGGTTGATGGTTGTTGTTGGTCAGACTTTGCTAATTAATCGTGCATAAAAAAACAACAATAAGAAATTAGATATTCTGATTGTGAAGACCAAATTTTTCCCAAGAAACTCAATGCCCCCAATAAGTAGGAAGTGGTCCAAGGATAACATCACCCTCTTTTCTCTGTCCTGTTTTCCCTATTATCTAGTGTTAGAGGTTTCAAAGGGTAAAAAGTGTAGAGCCTGGAAAAGAAAGAAGAATGCACAAAGTAGCAAAAGACAGCTACATGTGGTACGCTGGAATGCTCCAACAGGCCTTCTGTATAACATGTCAGTTAAAGTGTAATTTTCTTCCAGAAACTATGCTTTGTATTAATAGGCTATCTTTCTAACAAAGATGGTCAGCTAGTCTTATACAATGAATTTTTATTAGACTCTGTTAGTATAAAAATATTCTAAGTTGAATAACTTATAAAGAAAAGGATCCATCCCATAATCAGTCATTAAACTCAGACACTACTGCATAGGACAGCTAGTGCCTACTTAAGGGACCCTGATATAGCTGTCTCGTACAGAAGTGGATGCTCATAATCATCTATAAGAGGGAACACAGGGCCCACAATGGAGAAGCTAAAGATAGAACCCCAGGAGCTGAAGGGGTCTGCAACCCTAGAAGAGGATCAACAATGTGAACTAACCAGAACCCCCAGAACTCGAGTCTCTAGCTCCATATGTAGCAGAAGATGGCCTAGTTGGTCATCATTGGGAAGAGAGGCCCCTTGGTACTGCAATCTTTATATGCCCCAATACAGGGGAACGCCAGGGCCAAGAAGTGGGAGTGTATGGGCAGAGGAGCAGGGAGGGGGGAGGGGACCTTCGGAATAGCATTTGAAATGTAAATTAAGAAAATATCTAATAAAAAAATTGGAAAAAAAAAAGAAAAGAGATTTATTTGACTCATATTGCAGGTTTGATGGCTAGGTACTAGTTTCTGCTTGGCTCATAGAAAATGTCATAATAAAGACATGTATGCAAGAGTGAGCGGCACCTCAAATAACAACACAGGGTACAAGAACATGATATCAGGGTCCCACGAGAGCTATAGTCTTTGGAAGAATGGAACTGATGACCTAAGGAATACCCAGTAATTGCCACATCTAGAAGGTTCTACTCTGTCTGTTTACAGATACCAAGGTTTCCACATATTAACCTTAGTGGAAAACATATAGCCTATCACAAGGACTTTAGACAAAATTTTCTTAAATTTTTTCTTTGATTCCAGTGAGTGTTTATTTCTTTATTTAACAATTGTCAAAACAACTTGCCTAGATGTAGGAAAAGGTTCTCCAAATAATTCTATATCCATCAGGTTTGTAGAAGGTCTGGGAGAGAGCGGGGAGTTTTAATGAATGCATAAATAAAGCCACACATTTTGAAATCCTTCAAACCTCTTCCTGTTAGCAGCAGATTCATCACCTCAAGACTTTGCTCATTCCAGGGTTGATGACCTATATATAGGGAACTCACACAGCTCTTAAGCTTGTACTGATTCAGGAGTGGGAAAAGTGGTAAGCAAGGCCTGATGAAAAGTATTCGAATTACATTTAAAATAAAATCCTAAAGCCCACTTTCATATAACACCATCCTAGCCCAGAGAAATGGCTCAGCAAGTGAGGACATTTGATACCAAGTCAGGCCATCTGAGTTAAATGTCCAGGCCCCACATGGTAGAAAGAACTGACATCTGCAAGTTGTCTTCTGACCTTTACACATGAGCTTATGCATGAGCATGCCTACACACACACACACACACACACACACACACACACACACACACACAAGTAATTCAAGTGGAACAGAGATTTTTTTTAAACTTAAAACATCATCAAGGCAAAAGAAGCATGTGAGCATAACACCCACACTGCAGTCTCATGGCTTAGTTTAAACTCCTCTACTCTTATTGCCATTTCTCTCTGTATGTATACCATTCAGGCTAACTGTAACTGTACTCCAAAAATCATAGCCTACACTCCCTCCTAACTGACAGTAATAGGCTGTCCTGGGTTTGTTTAAATTCTACTCCAAGAAATTCAGATCCTAGAAGTTTTTATTTGCCAGCCATAAATCTTCTCAGATTAATGTTCTTTCCCACATTATCACCATACAAAACACTCATACTGCCATGCTTTACCTGTTGAGAAATTGACAGAGTAAGCAGCTCTGGTCCCATCCCAAATAACACTGCATTCTGTGAAACGGCCCATCCCCAGCTTATGTTGTAGATCACTTTACCTGCTGGCATCTCTCAGATGCCTGATCATCCCCGTATCTAGCGGTTCCTTTCAAACCAGAATCTTCTTGTACATTCTGCTTCTGTTGTAGAATTTTTCTTTTTTGAGAATTCCCTTTTTCTAAATGGTCTCACAGACACTGTGTAAAGCAGGGTGAGGCTCCATACCAGCCAGGGGTGTGTGCCTGAAAACAGGCAGCAGTAGTAAAAATCACACTCATCCATTGCCCTTGCCTGTTCTCTAAGTGATTCCCCGTAGATCATGACATCTGCCACTTGATCATCAGCCATTGCCTGATTACTGCTTCACCAACCTGATCCATTCTTCTTTCTTCTGTTTTTCTGGCAAAATTAAACCTGCATAAAAAGTAAAAGAAAACATATTATCGATCTACAAGTTCATAGGCATTGCATTTTCTTAAGCAGTAATCGCTCAGCATTGCAAAATTCTCTAAGGAGACATAAAACACTCATGTGTATATGTGGGTGTGCAAGTAAACATATATCGTCATGAACTTTCACATAGTCTCACTATATAACTTATCACTTTTTCCAAATATCAACACAAAACACTTTCTATTTCAGCATTCATCATCCCAGTAACACTGATGATTTAATGGTAATGTTATATCAGAATTTAACAAAATTGCTTGAAGAAAGAAATAATAGGTCATATGTCACTAAGGTGTCAGCTGAAGGAAGGTATTAGATTTGAGCACGAGCTTAAGAAATAGGAAACCTGACTCTAGATTGTCTCCTAAAAGAGATCTTAGAAAGTCAGGAGTCACTTGCTCTTAGCAAGTGTGGCTCATTTTTTATTCTTTGTTATAATATCAGGAATCTGGGAACTCCCCAAAGGTGAATGCCCCACAGTTATTGGTTTTCTATTTCTAGAAGAAATGGTGTATTTCTTTGACAGTTGTTAATCCAGGAAATCTTCTCAAGTAATGCTATGTCTGAGGCTGGTATGTACGTTAGAGGTGAAAAAGTAGGTTTGAGTTAATTTTTATGATAATCAAGGACAACTTAATTAATAGGACAGTAAGGACTAAGATTATGCTTCAATCTAAATCTGCAGCTTCTCTGTGAATATGCTGTGTAGGTACAAGAACTCACACGGCATGGCGATCTTTTTTTTTTTTTAATTTCTTTTTTTTTCAACTTTTATTAGATATTTTCTTCATTTACATTTCAAGTGTTATCCAGAAAGTTCCCTATACCCTCCCCCCTCCCGGCCCTGCTCCCCTACCCACCCGCTCCCACTTCTTGGCCCTGGCGTTCCCCTGTATTGGGGCATATAAAGTCTGCATGACCAAGGGGCCTCTCTTCCCACTGATGGCCAACTAGGCCNGGAAGGGGTGACATGTCCACATTTTGATCTTCCTTCTTCTTGAGTATCATGTGTTTAGTAAATTGTATCTTGGGTAGTCTAGGTTTCCGGGCTAATATCCACATATCAGTGAGTACATGTTATGTGAGTTCTTTTGTGAATGGGTTACTTCACTCAGGATGATGGCCTCCAGATCCATCCATTTGCCTAGGAATTTCATCTTTTAATATCTCAAAATGAAAGGATGAACGAATAGAGGAAGAAGGGAAAATTAGCAAAGCTATTCTCTAGATTGTCCTTAGTGAGTTCAGGTTAGGTATTTACAACTAGCCCTTTCAGTCTAACTCTATAACCCATGTCAACTCCTTGTTTAAGCTTGTGTCCATTCTGCAGAAACACTTCCTAGCAGAGGTCCCTAGTGGCCACATCAGGCTAGACCCAGACACATTCTCTATCAGAGACCCTGCAGATACTACTACACTTAGTAGGATCTAGAGGAAGCAACAGCAACCAAAGGATGGAATACCCACACAAACACACAAAAAGACCAAGTATTGTCACCAAAAACCACCTCAAACATCACATCACATTACTGCTGCTCTATTATACAGAATTTGGATATAGCCCTAGTTGTCCATCTGCTAATGAATAGATAATATAAATGTGGTACATTTATTCAATGGAATAGAGTTTAGCTGTTTTAAAAAATGAAATTCACAGGCAAATGAATGGAGCTAGAAAAAAACAAAAACATCCCTAGTGAGGAAACCCAGACCAAAACCATAAATGTATGTTTTCTACTATATGTGGATTTTATCTTTTAAGCCTTCAATATGTGTGATAAATTATATATAACCACAGAGTTTAGATACCTGGTAAAGGACTAGGAGGTAGGTAAAAGATCTTTAAAAGAAGTAAAAAATATAATGTATTGTTATACAGAGACTAAGGAAGTGAAAAAGCAGGTTTAAACAGAAAGATTAAGAAAGAGATGGGTAGCCGGGCAGTGGTGGCACACACCTTTAATCCTAGAGCTTGGGAGGCAGAGGCAGGTGGATTTCTGAGTTCGAGGCCAGCCTGGTTTACAGAGTGAGATCCAGGACAGCCAGGGCTACACAGAGAAACACTGTCTCGAAAAAAAAAAGAAAGAAAGAAAGAAAGAAAGAAAGAAAGAAAGAAAGAAAGAAAGAAAGAAAGAAAGGAAGGAAGAAAGAGGTAAAAGATGTAATATGGGGATGAACAACTAATATTAAAGGCAATTTGAAAAACTACATGGACACCCACTACAGTAGAAACATCTTTAAAAATGCATATATATGAAACTAATGTAAATAGAGTCACTAAATAATAAAAGAGACAAACTGATTATCTTATGCCATCAAGTCAAACTTCCAGTGTTAGGAGTTGATTCTATCTTGTTAAGTCATTGGTCAAAGGGGTTCCATGAAATCCCAAAACATCACAGATATTGCAAAGCCTATGAGAAATATTTACCCCAGTCAGATTATAAGGTCCTATTGCTAAAGATAACACTTACAAGTGCCATAAAAAGATGGAGAATTTGAACTGGTGCCTAAGTGGAAGCTTCAGTAGTACTGACTAGTGTTCACGGTACTGGAAAGGATCCTGCACACTACTGGAGAACAAAGGTAACCATTAATGTCTACCAACTACAAAATGGCACCTTTAACAGTGACTTCCCACAAGATAAACTAGTGCATTAGTGGAACAAATGCTATGGGAGTAAGTAATTGTTTTTTAATTGAACTTTTTTCATCTCATTGCATGAGATGAAAATGATACCTAGCACTGGTAAAGTAGAACAAACATAAAATTAGGTAGGTCATGGGACTAGGGGAAACCCCAATACTATTATTTTCTTAAAGGAACATAAGTAGCTATAAAAGTACTGTTAATGACATATATAGCCATATATTAGTGCCTTGCTCAGCCCTCATCAGCTTTTTCTTACAGTAGATAGAAGCTAATACAGAGTTCCACAACTGAATAAAGTGCAGAGATAGAGAGACGTTGGAATAATAAGTTCTAAATGTGATATCTGTATCAGATCTCTCCAATCACAGTTCAGGAATCTATGTGAAAGAGGAGGCAGGAAGACTGTAAGAGCCAGAGGTGATGGTTGTCTCCAAGAAAACAATGTTGTCCAGACACAAGACACATGAAATCACAGAAACTGTGATAGTATCCACAAGGCCTGTTCAGGTTCAAGCTAGATGGGATTCCAGCTCTGAGAGAGAGAAGTGGGATCTCACCCTTAACCAAGACTCTATCTGCAATTGATACCCTTTGGTAAAGGAAAAATCAGTTTTCTCCACTGGACTCCCATTGGGTATATTAACCATATGTCATGGCAGGCTCATATAAAACAAACTTAATGGTAATTAAGAGAACTTTGCCTGAGTCCAGCTAGTCCTGGTTGCTCTGCTGACTTGGACTGATTTGGAAGAGACCCAGCTGTTTCTGCTATATCATCCAAAAGCTGCTTATTCATGTTTGGTGTCCTGACACTACTGAACTGGACTGCTGGTATCCTGATGATGGAGACTGGCATTGTACCAAAGAACTACTTCTAAGTAAGTCCACATCACTTTGTCCTATTTACCATAGTTTCTGCCCTACCTGTGGACAGTAGGCTAGAAATGATAGAGATCAAAGAGTTTGTGAACCCTTATTAAAAGTAAGTTTTATGAAAACGTAAGCCTATAGACAGCCATATACAGTGACTAGTGTCTGAGCCCTATTTCTAAGACTAGTCAGGACAGTGCTAGTCAGGGCCTTCTTCAGAGGCTATCAAAATTTAGATGCTTAGACTTACAACTTCCTGTCATCTGTTGCCAAACTTCTCTACATCAAGTATGGCCTAAGTTCAGATGAAGAACATTTTAAATGTAAATAATCTGACTTAGACACACAAAGCGGTGAATAAGTCTTCAAAATCACCAAACCAGCATCAGCATCATAATGGAGAACGTTATGCAACATGGGTTTGTCTTATGAAGTAAAAAAAATAAGTAGCCATGATGTTAGACAAATATCCCCTCTTTGTTGTTATAGTGGCTTGAGAATAAGCAAACCTCTCAGTTTTCTGTAGATTCATAGCCAGACTCACTGTTGCTGACAACATAGATGGGCTAGCCAGGCCCAATGTTAACCAGGTGACTAAGAGGACATAGCTCTCTCGGCTCCCTCATTCAGCATGAGACAGGAGGATCCAGAGATCCTCATTTTGTGTGTTCATTCTGTCATGTGAGGGAGCAGGGACCCAGTGTCAGGAAGTGTACAATCAGCATAAATTGCATTATCAAGCTTTGCAGTACCTGATGTTCTGCCTACAAAACAGCTGATAGGACTTAATCCTGCAGCGTCTAGAATTATCTCATTAGAATGAAATAAATGATACTTTTATTACCGTCTGACAATGAGTTCTCCACATTTTGGAGAACTTATCTGCCTTATTTCACAGTTACGATTGTATGCTATGCTAATCACAAAGTAAAAACATACTCAACTAACTTCCTCTTATCTATTTCTAGTAGGATCTGTGGTTCCCAGAGCCATCCAAGAATACAAAAAGTACCTGTAAGCACCTGAGAAGATATGAAAGTACCTGAGATGCCTGAGAGCCTCATCAAACATGGAACTATCTGTGAGTCCTAAGATGGTTCAAGGGAGGCTGAGAGCCCAAGATCCCCTAAGATCACCTCTATAAGTGCAAGAGAGCACCTGGGAGAGAGTTTGAGAATATTGCAAGCACCTGGAAGAACTGAAGAGCTTGGATGACTCCAGAGTGCTGGAGAGTGCTTCAGAGACCTAGGGGTTCCTGGGAGTACCTGATGAAACCTAAGTCAGAGCTTCTGAAAGAGGCTGAGGGAACCTACAGACCATCTGACAGAGCCCTGGAGTGTCTGAGGACTCCTGAAGAGCACCTGAGGACTCCTGAGAGTACCTGGCTCCACTCATATTCCACGGCTGTAACAACGAGTTGGTTACAGGGGATTCAGATGCATGTCCAACTAACACAAAAACACCCACCTGAAGACATACAAATCGTAGGCTACAGTCTAAAGCTTCTGTGACTCATGGACAAAAGCAAGGTACTGAGCACGTGCTGAGGACAATGGCCTATGTATTCTCTTCTTTTCCTGTCCAGATGTTTGTAGTCACAGAGCTCTAAATACACATTTAATAAAACTCTTTCCTTTATTAGTTATCTGGTCTCAATATTTTTATGCTAACAGCATCTAATATATGCACATTACATTGGACTAAATGAACATCTGTTAGAAAGATGACTACACAGAGCATAGTTTCAAGAAGAAAATCACACTTTAAGTGTTAAGTTAACTGGAAGTCCTGCTGCTACATTGCAGGGTAGCACATAATCCATCGCTGAGCATCACTTTCAACTGGTTATATCATCTCAACTCAAGGCTCAGATGTCCTGTTCTGGTCTGTCAATAGAGAAAGCCACCTCGCTACCAAGGGGATCTATAGCTCAGGCCAGGGTGAGCCATTCTCCAGAAAATTACTGTGATGCCCGAAAGATGAAGAGAAGATCAACAAGGAGTAAAAGTAGGACTGTTGGTATCTTATAATATAAAAGTCAGGGAACAATTTGAGCCCAGTTACGTCTGAGGCAGTCTGAAGAACATTGACTACTCATCCTTTCTTCCTTACAGTCTAAAAAGAGCAACAGCATGTGACTCAATACGTTTCAAGATGGAATGGGCAATAAGCTTATTTTCTTCAAGCTATCCTAAGGGCTCATTGTTCTTTTCTCTTTTTTTTTCAATTTTTATTAGATATTTTCTTTATTTACATTTCAAATGCTATTCCAAAAGTACCCTATACCCCCCCCCCTGCCCTGCTCCCCTACCCACCCACTTCTTGGCTCTGGCATTCCCCTGTATATAAAGTTTGCAAGACCAAGGGGTCTCTCTTCCTAATGATGGCCAACTAGGCCATCTTCTGCTACATATGCAGCTAGAGACATGAGTTCTGGGGGTACTGGTTAGTTCATATTGTTGTTCCACCTAAAGCGTTGTAGACCCCTTCAGCTCCTTGGGTACTTTCTCTAGCTCCTCCATTGGGGGCCCTGTGTTCTATTTAATAGATTATTATGAACATCCAGTTCTGTATTTGCTAAGCACTGGCATAGCCTCACAAGAGACAGCTATATCAGGGTCCTGTCAGCAAAATCTTGCTGGCATATGCAATAGTGTCTGCATTTGGTGGCTGATTATGGGATGGATCCCCACTATGTTCACTGTTCTTTTCAATGATAAATGTCATGGTTCTGGATCTTGTTCCTGGACAGTGTCTCTCTGGAAGGGTCCCAATGTGCCTGCATTTTCTGGTTGCCTTAATTTTTCCTGATTTCCTGAAGTCATATATATATATATAAAAGTTTGAATTTCTGAAATTGGGAGATGTAGCTCTTTCTATGTCCCCATATCTGATGGGTTCTCTGTGTTTACTGAGAAGCAGCAGTCTTTCGTGTACAGGAAGTATTTATACACTCTTGCATTGTATTTGCCTCTGTGATGTTGTTTATGACAGACTAACCACTCTGAGGTAAAAGAAAAATCTAAATAGCTGTATTTTTATTAACTCAGTCCCAAGAGAACTGGCACACAGCATCCCTTGAAAGAGCAGTCATCTAAACTTTTTGGCTAAGAGACCACTAGATTATGTGAGGGAGAGGAAAGGAAAGGCAAACGTTACTGAGTTCTCTATACAATAAATGGTAAATTGTGGGGAGAGAACATAAAGTAAGCCCTGACTTGGGTTCTGATCATGGACCTACTTTCACACCAGCCTGAGTATGAACCCGTCCCCCATGATTCCCTCTGTTTACAGAAGCCATTTCTACATATTGGATCCTTTCCTACCTGTGGGTTAAAAGTGGGGTCCTGTGCCCCGCCCAGGGCTCATGCCACTGGGCAAGGTGGGATGCTGAAGTGGGAAGTCTGACTGGGCTGTGGACCCCACATTGCTGCTGGGCAGCTGTCGGGCTATGAGAAGCTGCAGGACCCCACTCTGGGGGTTGGTAAAGCGCAGTCTGGGGTCCCCACAGAACTGGTGGAGTTGGCTTGGGGTCCCATGGAGGTGTAGGATGACAGGTTCTCAGGCCACTGCAGATGGCACTGAATGTTGTGGAAGAGCTATAAAAAAGTGGGGGGCCCACGGGCGGGTGGACTCTAGCCTGGGTCCCAAGGGAAAAGTGTGGGAGGAGGGAGCTCCAGCAGGTTCCTGTGAGGAGGAGAGAATCTCTGACTTGCAAGGTCTGCAAGTTGGCTTGTCTGATACAATGTCTGAGAACACAGGGAGGGCTCCCACTGGAGGTTAGATGTATGGCTCCGTAGAGGAAGATCTGCTCCTTGCTCCAGCATGGTGGCTCCCAAAGAGAAGAGATAGTCCACGGTTGTAAGGTGTTTGTTGTAGAAAGGCAGAGAGAGGGAGAGAGTAGGAAAGTAGAGGCCAGCCATGACCATGTTGAGAGAAGGGCAAAGGGGATGCAGAGCGAGGGGGAACAAGGGAGCGAGAAACAAGAGTAAGAGAGCAAGAGAGGGAGGGGACAAACAACACCTTCTATAGTGGGCCGGGCCTACCTGGCTGTTGTCAGGTAACTGCGGGGGTGGAGTCCCCAGGGACTTGGGGCATTTCCCTACATGACTGATGGCCACACATCTCTCTGTGGGCCTCTGTGGGAGGCTGTAGGTGTGATAGGAGCCAGGGGCCCAGAGGCCATGGCCGGACACCTGCTGTTCCTTGCAGGCAGAAGTCACCTACTGGGTCACCAGGGTTGAAAGTTTGTGCTTGACTGGGAACCAGGCTGCCTGTGCACAGTTCATTGCCCCATATCTACCTATTGGACCTTATGTGTGTCAGGATGCTGGAAATTCTTGAATTGCTGAAAGTATAAGCATATTCATGTCTCATCCTATTCCTTAGGTGTCTCAACAAAACTGGCCAAGAAGAGCTGGCTTGGATTACTTTTTATACAACATATGGCTCATTACCAAGAGTGAAAAAGAAATGATCATGTACTGTGTCCAAATAAATATCAATAAATCTTAGCCCAAATAGATTGGACTCCCTAAAGAACATATTTTCCTCTGTTTACAAGTATTGCAGCAGGAACCTTGGTTGAACCAGAAGAGGCAATGCTGAATACATCTATATCACAATCTGACCTCTTCCTTAGAAATAATAGTTAATGGGATCCCTGAAGTCTTCATTGGTTGTTCTTGTAGTGCTTCTGTTGTGCTGAAAAACACTAAGGAACTCTGATTTGTGCAGCTGTTTGCCTCATTCTGAATATATCTTTCTCCCTTTTTCATACACTTAATTCCCCAACCAGGGCAGTCTGAAGACACCTTTGGGAGCTACATCAGAGCAAGCAACAAACAGGCCAGGCACACCATGAGAGCACAGTAAGTATTTGTGAAATGAGAAGTGGCAAATGGAGCAGCTGAGGGATGCTGAGAGAGGCCAAGAAGATAAAGTAGCTGAAAAAATGAAAGTCTTCATGAAAAAGAGGAAAAATGTATAAGATAAAAAGTGTATAAATGTACCCATAGGCTCATAAGGATGGTTCCCACCTTGATGACAATGGACTAACTTCTGAAGTGTAAGCCAGCCCCAATTAAATGTTTTTCATACAAGAGTTGCTGTGATCATGGTTTCTCTTCACAACAATAGGAACTATAACTACAATAAGTGATACATGACCATTTTGGAAAAAAAAAATATGTTAGTTCTGTTTCTACAGAATCTGTTGGTAAACCCTGCCATGGAAGGTCACTGTCTACCATGTCCAGATAGCTCCTCTGAGCTCAGCACAAATTGGAGGTCCCATTTTCCCAGCAAAGCTTCCAATTTTCTGACTCTATCTAGAGAGCCTGATCCCACACACCCTCTACCTGAGGAAGGTCACATAGTCCTTGGCAAACCTACAAGTTTACCTTCCTCTTTCACAATAAGGACCCACTCACCAAATACCTGAAATTCCTAGAATCCCTCTACATCCACTTGAGGCATTCCCAGTACTTTAACCTCTAGCCAATGATTTAAAGTCACCCTGAAAGCTCCTGTCCACTTTTTAAGGTCATATATAGCCTTTATTCACCCTAAATAAAGTATATGTGTATACCCCTAAATAAAGTGTATGTGCACATGCTGTCTCAATGAAGATCCTCTAAGAGAGCTGGTCCATAGACTATCCTCTATGAGAGCTGTAACATCTTCAGAGAAGGCCTTCTCCCAGCTTGAACAAGATACTACAGAGAACTTTCATATTTTTAGGACCAAGAGTCTCATACCCACGGCAGGCACGACAGTGAATGCCTTTGGAAACTGAAGAATCACAACTTTCTCAGCCTACACAAGAGTTAAAATAGAGGCTGTGAATCCATCTACCTGTGTCCCAAGAGCTGTAACTTATACAGAGTTAAGAGTCTTGACACCCAAGGGCTCTGTGAGGACTGTAATGCAATAAGATGCCATATGTATATGCCTACTGTGAATGCTGGCTGCTGCCCAGTCCTGGAGAATATGAAAGTTTCCAAAGACCAGCATCTAATGAGCTTCATCCTGGTGCACAATTTCCATCCATATAGAGAATGGTTATCAATCTTGCTAATGCTGTGAATCTTTAATACATTTCCTCATGTTGTGATGACTCCCAACCATAAAATTAATTTTGCTGTTAATTATAACTGTAATTCTGCCATTGTTATGAATTTTAATGTAATATCTGTGTTTTCCAGTGGTCTTAGGTGTCCCATGTGAAAGGGTCATTGCCCCCCAAAGGGGTTGCGACCCACAGATTGAGAACCACTGATATAGACCTAAAGAATACACAGCCCCCTGACTGCTAACAGATATCCCCTTTCTCTCTCCACTTGAAGATTCAGTGTTTGTAAAGGATAATGACACTTCTAAATCCCAGATGCAAGCCTGTAAAATTTGATCCTTACTGGTCAGAGGGAAGCCACATGCATCTGCCTCCTCCCATAGTCAGTTCCGCCCCCCAGCCTCAGTTGTAGAGAAAATGTCTTGTGTCTGTATGGATGTGGCACCTGTCAATAATAAAACTGATGGCCTATAGCTTAGGAAGGAAATAGGAGATCGAACATCCTATAGGCAGAACGTATTCTGGGATGGTGCCAGGCATGGGAGATTCACCTGGGAAGATGTGACAAGACAGACACGTGGTACCTGAACACAGGTAACAAGGCACAAGGCCCAGTATAAATTAAAATAAATGGCTTTAAGTTACATCTAGTCAGAGAAGAGTCTAGAAGGCCAAGATATTTACAAATCTATTTTGAGTTTGAGTTGTATTTCTAAGTCTGAGAAGTAGAATGACCTAACTTCAACACTTACTGTAAAACATCTTCCATACAGATTGTAGGTCACAGCCCAATAGGGTGAAAAGTGATCCCATTTTAAAGTGGCTTTCAGCTACTGTACAACCCTACCAAATACTGTGGATGACTTACACCAATACTTCAGGCCTAGTACATCAGTATCTACTAAGTTTATGATTTTGTATCAGGATATTGACAACTACAAATGCTTAAAGTTTAAAAGAAGACAGTGTGGCGATGAGGTTGAGAAGAATATAAGACAAACCCCAGGAAAATAAGGAAGAGCTCAGTCATAGAATTGTTTGTATCTATGTCCTTAACTGTTATAGAAACCTTACTTTTGCTCCTGTTTCATGGAGATCAGCCTCCAACTATTAGATGAGTTCTTTTGTGGCATTACCAGGCACATGTCTCATACTGTGTTCCAAAGAAAGGCAGAGAGAAAGGTTCTCAGAGATTCCATATTAAAGAAAAAGAAAACTGAAATAAAAACCCTTGCTGGGCAAGGTTAATTTCCCAGGATTAGAAACAGCCTATATGAATGTATCTATTCATATTCTAGTCACCTGATCAGACCACCAGTGAAAGGTTCATTTTGCTGTCTATAGATAAGGATGTAATATACCTTCCCTAGGTACACAAACACGTGTTAGAGGTATCATAGTCACTGTTCTATTGCTGTGAAGAGATACCATGACTCCAACAAGTCTCATATATATACATGTGTGTGTGTGTGTGTGTGTGTGTGTGTGTGTGTGTGTGTGTGTGTTTATAAAACATTTGACTGGGGACTTGCTTACAATTTCAGAGGCTTAGTCCATTACCATCATGGAGAAGACAGAGAGCATAGGAGCAGGCATGGCAGTACAGTGCAGGACAAATACCTGAGAGCTATATCCTGATACACAGGCAGAGAGAGAAGAGAGAAGTGGGCCTAGCTTGGGCTTTTGAAATCTCAATAGTCAACTTCCAGTGAACCACTTTCTCTAAGAAGGCCATACCTTCTATGTCTTCTCAAATAGTGCCATTTTCTAATAACAAAGCATTCAAAAATTTAATCCTATATTCCCTCTTTTGTCAAGCCACCCTTTCTAGGGCTGTTTTCTCTTTTACTTATTCATTGTAATTACTGCTCAGATTTTATGTGTCTGTTCTTGCTAATTACTTTGCTTTAAAACCCCTCCAATTATATGAATACTGAAACAAAATCCATTTTGTGTGTGTGATAGGGAAATTACAAGTAGAGATGCAGATGGAGCTCTGTGAAGATACAGAAACAAGGATTCATTCAGCTCCAGAAGCACCTTGGGTTCATTTCCAGGATCATGCAAGCGAGAAAGGCTGAGGGACCAGGATTCAGCATTTTCTGAACATGAATAATGAACCTAAACTTATCAGACGGGGGTGTTTCTGGTTTTGAGGAAGATGATCAATATTTCTTAACATCTTAATGTGCCTAAATCAGGCTCCACATCAGAAGTTGATATAATAGACTGTTACTCAAATGAAAAAGACTCTAATCCTAAAGTCAGGAAGGATCCCAACAGTAAACACTTGCAATGCAGGGTTCTAAATAAACACCAGCCATGATATAATGCATCTGTACATAAAAGTTTGTGGCAGACATATTTAGAAACATGGGGTCAATGTGAATTTCATACTAAAACCAAATGAGTACTTTTTAGATAGGGTCTCCCAATACAAATGAAGTAGACCTCAAACTCATGGTTTACCTGATTCTACCTCCCAAATATTACAGACATGAACAACCCTGCCAGGATTCAGCTTCATAGACATTGCAAGTGTTCTTAAGAAGTTTTCTCAGTAGACAAACTCCAAGGATATTCTGTGTAACCAGAATTCTGAGTTCAGATTTTGTCTGTGTCACTTACCTGGCAGAAAAGGAAGTATACACTTGTCCCAGTAACACTTCCACCTTCTCATCTACACAGGGAAACAAAGGTAATATCGAATAACTTGTTATGTATATTTTTTAATATTAATCCAGGTGATTTGTGCAAAATGCTCAAAATAGCATTAGTACATAGGGTTCTGCATAGAGTATTCACATTTAATTTTATTATGAAAAGCATATCTCAAAAGATTAGGAAATGAGAGGGTCTAACAAGGTCTCATTCCCTTGTTCCAGTGCGAATCATTTAGTTCAGTGGTTCTCAACATGTGGTTTGCAAACCCTTTGGGGGTCACGTGTCAGATATTTACATTATGATTCAAATCTGTGGCAAATTACAGTTATGAAGTAGCAACAAAATAATCTTATAGTTAGAGGTCTCCACAACATCAGGAACTGTACTAAGAGTTCACTGCATTAGGAAGGTTGACAGCCACTGATATAGGTACTCATGGACCAGGTAGTCTGCTTTTCTGAGACATTGTTAAAGATGGTAAAATGGGGATGTGGTAAAATCTCAAGGATTAGAGAAGGTAAATACACAGCTAGGGTATTTTGCAGATGCTCAAATAGTGAGTCAGTTAGTGTTGCCAAAGGCTGTAGATCTTTAGAAAAATAATTTGGAGCCTTGTATCAGAAATCTATATTATTAATTTTCCTCTCTGTAGATGTACCTCATCTCTGGAGAAATTGTTTTCTAAATGACTTGTCCCTGTCCTTGAGCAGTTTAGTGGACAGATGGCCTGGAAGGGCAGGGAACTGTCCAGACACTGAATGGCTCTCAGTGTGGTATTTGAGCAGGTACCCTTAGTTTAATGGCTGGCCCAGGGTAACTAACAGACTGGAGGCTGCCAGTGTTGAGCTTCCTGAATGCTTCTAATCACTACTTACTCTGACCAGTTCATTAAGAGGCCATAACTTTATCCCAGGGATATGCAAGAAATTTGACCCATCAAAAGAGCCTGCATAATGGCTAATCAAATGCACTAATTAAATAGGACCTGCTCTGCCATGCTCTGCCCATTTCACCCTGGGCCCAAGACAGATGGGAAACCTGCAAGCCTAGAAATTTGGATTTAGAGTTCTCTAGCTGCAAACATCTGAACAGGAAAGAACATATAAGCCACTGCCCTCAGCACCTGCTCAGCACCTTGCTTTATCCCACAAGTCACAGAACTTTTAGACTGTAGGCTAAGATATGTATGTCTTCAGGTGGGTGCTTCTGCAGCAGTTAGGCACATCTGAATCATTTGTACATTTCATCCAATAATTGGCTGCCATTCAAGGAGTACAACTACATGGCAGGGTACATATTCCCCTGCACTAGAATGAAGGAAAGGAGTGGACCCAGGCACTCTCTGTTGTCTATAGATGCTCTTTAGGAGTCCTCAGATACTCAGGTGATCTAGAGTTCTGTCAGGTGGCATGGAGGTCCCACAACCTCTTTCAGAAACTCTGTTTTGGGTGTCATTGGGGTCCTCAGGAACTCTCAAGGTTCTGAAGCACTCTCTAGTATTGTGGAGTGCTCCCATCTCTCTGGTTCTTCCAGGTCTCTCTCACTCTCTCTCTCTCTCTCTCTCTCTCTCTCTCTCTCTCTCTCTCTCTCTCTCTCTCTCTCTTTATTAGAGGTAATCTTAGGGAATCTTGACCTCTCAGCCACCAGTGATCCATCTCAGGACTTACAATGTCTCTGATTGTGATGAGGCTCTCAGGCACCTCAGGTACTTCCACGCATTCTCAGGTGCTCAACTGACTTTTGGTATTCTCAAGTACTCTTAGGTGTCCCTGGGAACCACAGGCCCGAATGAGAAGGCATAGGAAGAAGTTAGCACAATGTTTTTGTTTTATGACTAGACTAGAACACAATCCTCACCAGATACCCCCTATAGAAATATAACTACGAATAAGACAGGTTAAGTTCTCCATTTACAGAGTTCCCTGTCAGATGGCAATGGCAGTAGAATTTATCTCATTGTAATGAGATAATTCTTACAATGTATAGGATTGAGTCCTATCATTTGCTTTATAAGTAAGGTGTCTGACACCACAGAGCTTGATAATGTCATTCATGCTCACTGAACCCTACCTGACCCTTGGTCTCTCTCCCTCCCAATGATTAAATTAAACCTAGAAACTGCAGTGAGACCTTTACAAAGCTGTAAGTTTTGACATATGGAAATACTTGGGTTCCAACCTGGTTAATTAATTATTATATTTGTGATTAAAGGCAATTTACTTACATTGTCTAGCCTTGATATTTGTCAATCATAGTTCTTTCATCCCATTGTCATAAGATTAATGTTCTACAATACACATAAAGAATAGTGGTGATGGTAGATCCCTTCTGCTCCCCACTAAATGTTGGTGCCTGCCACCACTGCAGTTATTAATCACAGGTACTTCTTGGAAATTTCCAGTGAACAGGATGGTGTGACTTAGAAATCTATTTGATGAAATGAGGTACCACTATCTGTAGTTCTGACCATAGTTGTTTCTCTGTATTAACCCATCCAACTCTTGCTGCATCTGAGACAGGCTCGTATAACTAGCACAACACGGCAGTTAAAAAAAATTACAAAAAACAATGACAAGCTCTGCCTGAAAATATAATGACTTCTTTTCTATACAAATGCATTAGGAGATTAGGGTTATGGTTTAGGGAATTCCTTTGACTTTTGCTTCTTTGATTCATTGTAAAGCTTCAAGAAACAGGTTGTCCTTTTGAAAAACTTCTTTATATAAAAAAATTCACACACTAAAATTAGCAAGATTCAAAGTCTATACAATTCATTGAACTTCTGTGCAGTTAGTATACTCATTCATAATGGAAACTGTGAATCTTCACATTACATCTTACATTTTCAGTATTATATATACCCTATGCACTTATCAAACTCCAAAAACAAAAATCAGTGGTAGAAATAGAATTTAAAAAACAATTTGCATTATATCTTCTTTTATAGTTCATGTCTCCTACCTCTTATATTTAGCTTTCTTTAATTTATGGTGCTTTAAATTCTCTCTCTCTCTCTCTCTAATATACTACATATATGATATATATCATATATGCATATATAAATACTATATCATATATACATTTATAATGTCTGTACATACATATATCATATATGCTATTTTTAGTATATATATTTCTTAATTCTAAAGTAAAATTTTAGAACTTAAAATGGCAGGAAATTAATAGAATGTATTAAGCAAGTCATACAATCTCAGAAAGAAAAAAAATTACACGTTCTTACTTATTTATGTGATATAGCCAAAATATAATATATGTATATGTGCAAACAATTGTACAAGAAGTATTGTAAATAGGGAAAGCAAGTTGTACAGAAGTATCTGCATAGTCATCACCTAAAGTCTACAGCAGCTTTTGTTTTTTCATATTTGAGTCCAGGCTGAGGCACCTTTTCGGCAGCTAGATTGAACACAAACCTGTCTAAGGTGGAAAGAGGACAAAGAGATGCTGAGTCAACCTTAATAGAGTTATTCTCTCAGATATGCCCTTTTCTGTCCTCAAATCTTTGTAGGGTCCTAGGCAGCTTCTAATGTTTTATTCACATTTCTGAAAGATGAAGACTGAAATGAGTTTGACCCAGGCTCCTCTGTGGGGTCATTCACCTTTCCAGGTGAAGCTATTGGTGAGGTCAAAAACCAATGAATCGTCCTAACAAGCTGTCCCTGCACACATGGACACTTTAATGAGCCTGCTAGGATTTGTGGCTGACACTTTCAAACAGAGAGAAAGAATGATTGGAGGGCCCTGCCTTGGAGACAGGGAGAATCATGGACATGCCTAGAGGGCCAGCTGGGTCAACTGGACTATAAAACTCTCAGCAGAATCAACCACTCTCTGGAGACATTACGGTGACTGACAGATACTAGAAGGTGATCAAAGGGAGGGAAGATAGATTGCACAGAGGAAAATTTCTTGTACAGCTAGCCAGCAGTAAGGCCACACTATAGTGTAGTATTGCTTTCTCACTGTTGCCTGGTTAGCTTGTCAAAAATATGGCTTTGGTTTCCTGAGGGAAATCCATCCACCATATATACTATGTATCATTGATCTTTTAATACATATAAAGAAGATGATGAATGGTGGATGACCTTTTAGAATAAGGCTCTTCTCTTGAGAACCTGTTATGGTGATATGTGAAAACCTAGTCCTTAACAAATTTCTTTCCCCATCAATGAGACTATTCAGATAGGTGAATGATGACGAGTGAACATCTGAGTATCGACAGATTTGACACAGGATCAGGATGTCAAAAGAGAAGTCAAATTATAGCCAGGACAGTCCCTGCCCTAAACCTACCTCTACGCTATACCAATTGGGACAGCTATCTCCTGGGCCTGTGCATTGATTTTTCTCAGCTTCAATCATTGAAATTATCTGCTTATGGCTGTAAAGAGGTTATGACAAGTGCCAAGTGCTGGGTACAATATGTAACACAGCCTCAGCAATGTTTAACTGCTCATGTAGCACAAGGAAGCCATTTCTCCTGTATCCTGCATTTGGAGGTAGAAAGAAAAATAAAATAAAATAATCAAAAAGATTGCACTACATTCACATCTTGTCTGATGACTTTTATTATCTAGCAAGGCCTAAACCTAGCCAGATCCTCTGTTGACATTGGAGATTGGACTGAACAGAAAAAGGTGAAGGAAATTGAAGAATTCATGAGATAGAGTTTTATAAAAGCACTAGAGTGAGTTTATATGAGAAACATTGCTAGACTGTCAAGCAGTGTTGCAGGAAAGTTCCTAAACACGTCCTGGTGAAAATATATATTGGCTTCTTCAAAGATTGGTAGGTGGCAAAATAACAATGGAATGGGAATGAGGTGAAAAAGTGAGATATGCCTGACAGGAGTAGAGGTTTATGGTACATAATGAGACACATGGATTTCAAGGATAATGGATGGATGGATGGATGGATGGATGGATGGATGGATGCATGGATGCATGGGTGCATGGATAGATGGGTAGATAGATAGGTGATGGCTGGCTGGCTGGAGCAAAGGATAGATTGATCAATCAATATATTGATGGATGACCATTTATAGTTATGAACAGTAGATAGCAAGTCCTGGTTACAATAAAAACCATTGCTATTTGACTTTCTGCGTGTTAGAACTATAACAGATCTTGATGATGCTTAGGTCATGACCATAGGTGTGCATGAAGAACTATAAAAGTGTCTCAAGAGATGAGATAAATGAAGGTTGAGAGGCCAGATGTGGACAGATGTTGTGGCCATGGAGGGACTCAATAAAAGAACAGTTGCACGAAACAAAGGGGGAAATTATGAGTAAATGCTGTAGTCATCAAGGTATAGGAATAAAGTCCAACAAGGCAGGGGGTGACTGCATCTCCAATGGAAGATCCATGCATGCTTCTGAAGGTATCCTGGAAAGAGACACAGACGCAAGAGAAACCAGTTCCCTTCTCAAATGCTACTATGTATCTTTTCCCATTGTCAAAACCACTGCCTTCCTCACACAGCTGTTGACTTTGACTTCTTGTCTAATGTGCTATATATTCAAGTGACACAGTTTCAGGAAACACTTTATTTAACAAAATGCAAATCTATTCATTTTGCTGCCTCATTTGCTAATGTAATTTCCTCATTAAAAGAAACTTTGTCTTAATATTCATACAAGGCTAAAGAGGAACAGAAACATTCATTACTAATTTTTAATGTGCTTCCTATTAAATTTGAATATATTTTTGACTTTCTGCTTTTCTAAAATTGACTGTCAGAAAACAAACATGATTGGCACTGGACGAGGACATTCACAAATCAAAATCTCTTTGAGGAGCAGAAAGCACCTGCACTATTTTAAAAATTCTGGACTCCTTTTAATTGGAACATTTCTTTGACAAGAGTGTGAGACTTGAGAGATTGAAAGAAGCATCTCCCCCATGGAGAAGTTCTGCAGCAGTTTATAGTCTAATGCTCAGCTCCACCTTGATGGTGCAGATATTGGTAGTTTCTCTTTTGGAGGTCATCATCTCCCTGGGAATCTCTTGCATTGAATGTGTTATTACATGGGCATTTTGGATAGAGGTCTTAACCTAGGTAATACATACAATGTTTTACAAGGCAGCAGTACAATGAATCCCAGAGTGCACAGGACAGTGGCTCTTGCTTGACCTTTTTTTTTTTTTTTTTTTTTTTTTTTTTTTTTTTTTTTTGCAGGTGATTGACAGTGATGGTAAGAGCAGGTACAAGCCTCCAACATGTGCTGTTTAATAAGACATTAAGTATGCACTTTGCATGCATTCAAGTGGATGCTACAGTCGTGATAAATGAAGACACCATGCTGTGCAGGAGATCTCTTAAAATTACCCAGAATGCAGAACACCCTTCTGGTTTTAAGACTGAATAATATTTTATTTCAAGTTATAATACCTTTTCTTCATCCTCTTACCTACCAGGGGTCACTTTGTCGGCTTCTGTATCTTGGTTATTGTAAATAAGTGTACATTCACATGCAATTGTCATATCACCTTTTAAGATAGATAATCAAGTCATCCTTGCTTTGGAAATGAGACCACTGAATATAGAGAAGGATCTCACACATCTCTGAGAGTGAGGATTTGAACTCAGGTGTCTTGAATCAAAGATTAAAAAGGTAGGGCCTCTATTCCAAACAAGGTTTTCTTCCACAAGCCACACCAACTTAAGTTAATGATGATAATGAGTAACAGGGTCTCTCTCTTCTTCTTCAATTTTCCCAGGCATAGAGGAAGAAGGCTTTTGCAAAGAACCGAGAATCTTTTATTCACATTCAGAGAAGAAATATGAGTGTATGCATTTTAGCAGTTAAACCCCACAGTGTAGCTGGATTAACTTTTCTGCAGAGACCTACCCAGTGGTACAATGGATAATCTCCATCAGAGCTATAGTTCTGTATGTGATAGCTACATGCTTCTGGTCTAATATGTATATTATGAAGGCAAATATGCAGAGGTCCTGGCAGAATCTTGCTTAGTGAAGTTTTTTTTTTTAAGTTCAGAAATGCTCCTTAGCCAGGAGACTCCACAGTGCAGAAGACCTTGCCAGCCATGGCCTCCTATTTCCTTGTCTCTTCTGCCAGCAGAGACTACTTTAAGAACCACACAAGCTCCTCTCTCTTCCTATAAACAGAGCATAGCTCCTCTAGAACTACATTTGTTCTCAGAAAATTTTAATGTCCTCTGAGCCTGAGGATGATAGATTCATATGTCTCTTTACTGCAATTATACCTGACCTAATAATGATGCCTACATAGGTCTTATCCATGTCTGACTATACTGATCCCCAGTGGGAAACTATCCCAAGACCATCTGTACATTTGTCGCACATAACTATCTCATTTTGCCATCAAATGCTGCTTTACTTAGCCTTTCTGCAGAACTTGTCACCACATCATCAATACTCACATTTCAATAGGACCAAGCTGCAGTGCCAGCTTTGATTGCCTTTCAGAGATTGTCATATCCCCATTGCCACCTCCTAAACCTGGCAACGGAGACCCAGAAAGGTGAAATTATTTTCACTTAAGTGAGAATGAGAGAATGGATAGGTACATGATATGAAAGAGGCTGGCTGCTTGGGCCTACCCTGTTAACACAGCCCTAAGAGATCTTCCTCACAGGGTCTGGATACAATAACAAGGAAAGGTGTCAGTAATGGATCGCTACTTTAAAAGTTGATAGCTAAATAAAGTGAAATGTTTTAATAGTAGTAAAATAAATCATTCATCATATGAACTTCTATTGGAGACTGCTCCTTGTCATGTTTGCCTTCATATTAACAGATACACGAGAAATTTGGCTACATGCTCATTAGCCTGTTAATAGAGGTACCAAATTCGTCTGGGGAGAGAAATTTGTGGTTTGCCAGATCTTTTTGGTTTTAAGTCACAAATATGAGGAAAACTTGCCACAGTAGAACACAGGGCTTTTGGATGTCCAATATTCCCTTTCTGTCTATCTGTAACATTCTTAGACTATGTTTTTATCATCCCATTGAAAATCTAACAGGAAAAACCCAGCACACAACAGCAACAATACTCAAAGTATCCTCAGTTAGGTGACTCAAATGAGAACTCTGAGAGTAGTTTCACATAAATTCAGAAGGATAATTAAGAAAGAATTACACTATGGGGGTTCTGGTATCATGCTAGCACATATGAACGGAGTCTAAGTGCAGCCAGAAAGTGTGAAATGCCTTAGAGCACAGGCTTATACTTAAGGATAGTTCTGTCTACTGTGGTAATGCTGGGTATATAGTTGGCAAGATTAAATGCTTAAATGCTCAGTGAAGAGGCTGCTGCCATGATCCAAAATAGTGACATCTCAGCAATGAGGGTGGCAGTGAAATGGAGAGACATAGAATTTAGAGATGAACATGTGTGGAAAGAGCCAAGAGGACTCATATTTTGGTCATGCAATGAGAGCTGGAAAACAACTGGATTTAGGGTGGTTAGTTTTGTTTTTTAACTTTTCTGACAGTTATAGGAGTGCCATAGGGCACAGAGTTATGTCTATTGGGAAAAGTAACTGGTCAATATGATTAGTTTCCTCTTCCAAAATTCCTCACAGTATCTGAACTGTTATTATGTACCCAGCCCTGGGCTATAGACAAGGATAAAGGACAGGGTGAAATAAAAAAGACTATGCTACCAATAGGCTTGTCCTCTCAGTGAAGAGGACATATTGGCCACAGCCATGTGTGTGGTAACAAGTCAGCTCTTGGTACCATAGATATTGACTTCAGAATAAAAGAACAAGAGCAGAGAATGAGACTCCAATAGAGCTTCATGGAGTAGGTTTCAAATAAACTGAGCCTAGGAAACAGGGCCATGACTGAGTAGATGCATAAAAAGGATGATGGTAGAGTAGGAGTCACAGGGTGAGTATAGCCTGGGAACAAAACTGAGTGCGATTAATTCAAATCAAGAACAAGATTAGAAAGCTCAGTGTGTAGGAAGGATCAGGGAGTCTATAGGCTAGGCTTCCAGAGACCTTAGGACTACAAACTGCCATCTAAGATTGATTTCTGAACATGTTTAAACCTTACTGTTGTATATACAAATTAAGAAAAAAATCCACTATATAGTGTGTGCATAGGATTAGAAGCTGTGTTAATCAAGGGTCTTGGTTTACAATGCATGAATGGATAGTAGATGATTTTCACTGAAATTAATTAATTTAACAAATAGGTGAACCCCAAAATAAAGAATTTTAAGGGTTTTGTGAATCTATTAACATTATCAAAGCCAGTGTAGAGAGATGCCAAAGTACACACACTTTGCTGCTCTAATCATGCACCAATGTTTCTGCTCCTCCTCTACATCCAATTCCCCAGGCTCTGCACTTCCATGCAGCCAACACTTGCTACTCTCAAATGATTGCCTCCTTGGAGATGTAGATGCAAGTGATAACGTTCAAGAAGGTAGTACAAAGTAACTAAGACTCAGGAGAGGCTGCGAAACTTAAAACAATGGTAGGCAAAGGAGTACACCCAGCTACAAGCATGCTGCAAAGAGCTTTGCATAATCAATGAAGCATCAGTAGGTATGCTATTCCCCATCAGACTATCAAGTGGAAATTGTCTAAACATCAAAAGGAATTTAATTGAGTAGGACCAAAATGTCCACTGTCAAATGTATGAATGACATTACCAAAGAACTTGGATTTAAATCCTTCAATCAAAGCAGACCAGTTAAGGAAAAGACAAAAGATATGGGCCTTAAAGGTAAGAATCCTGGCACCCAGACTGCAGAAATGGTTGAATGATTAAGAGTACTGGCGACAATTCTAGAGGACCAAGTTCAGTTCCCAGTATCTGCATGATGACTCAAAACCATATGTAACTTCTGTTCCAGGATCTGGCCTTATTAGATATCAGAACACCAGATATCTGTGTAATCTCTAGACATACACACATGCAGATCTCTCATATATGTCAAATAAACTGGTAAAATAAAATTGTTGGATGGGAGGCTGTGAGAACCAGTGAGTGTGGTAAGTGTATATAATGTCAAATTCCCAAATCATCAATAAGAATATTATGTTGGAAAAGTTGTGGGGTGAGTTTCATAAAAGTCCTGGTATCTTGCTGGCATATGCAATAGTGTCTGTGTTTGGTGGCTGATTATGCTGAAAGGGCCCTGATATAGCTGTCTCGTGGGAGGCTATACCAGTGCCTGGCAAACACAGAAGTGGATGCTCACAGTCAGCTATTAGATGGAACACAGGGTTTCCAAGGGAGGAGCTAGAGAAAGTACCCAAGGAGCTGAAGGGGTCTCCAACCCTATAAGTGGAAGAACAATATGAACTAACTAGTACCCCCAGAGCTCATGTTTCTAGTTGCATATGTAAAAGAAGATGGTCTAGTTGGCCATCATTGGGAAGAGAGGCCCCTTGGTCATGCAAACTTTATATGCCCCAGTACAGGGGATCACCAGGGCCAAGATGTGGGAGTGGGTGGGTAGGGGAGCAGGGCAGGGGATGGGGGAGGGTTTAGGGGACTTTCAGGATAACATTTGAAATGTAAATGAAGAAAATATCTAATAAAAATTGAAAAAAAAAGAAACAAACAACAACAACAACAAAAAAGTCCTGGTATCTGCCAGAACTACCAACCATCTGCTTGGGAATGCTGAGTAACCACACTGATAAAAGTTAGAAGCCAGACAAAACAAAGGGCAGATGCTAAGGAAATAATGTATTTGGAACATAATAAGAATCCTTTACCCCTAAGTAGGAATGACTTCACAGAATTCAGGATGTCCGAATGAGGCTTCCTAGGTCAGATGCCAAGAACTTAGAGGGTTTTCCAAGGAATATAGTCATATACTGAACCAGAGTTTTAGAAAAAAAAATATTCTAGGACAAACAGATTAGACTTAGCCACCTGTCCCAGGTGCCTACTCAGGAGCCCAGAAGTAGTCAAAAGCAGAGAGAGGAAATAGAATCATATCAGTTTCCAGGATGAAGAGATAAATGGGGCCAGGAACTCCAGATTTGTCCTTGAAATAATAACAGAAGCTTTAAATTTAAATAGATGAAGAATGGGGGAAGGAAGCAAGAAGTGTGCATAATTCAGCAGGCTACATTAAAGTGTGTTGAATTGTTGAATGTTTCACTGTAGGCCCCTTCAGGGTTGCTTGAAGAAGCTATTATTGCTGTCTGCAATAATGCTGACATTTAAAAAGAGGGTAGAGTGAAACCATTCAAGTAGGCCACTCCACAGGTACAAAGTCTTCCATTACACTCTACCAATGAGTCACACTACCTAAGTGTCATACTAGAGGAAACTGGAGACTGAAGCAAAAAGTGACTCATCTATGTATGGTTTCTACTGCCATTTATTGAATGAAATGCCCTTATGGTTATTTCTCAGGTAATAGAGAAAAAGAGTAGGAAAAGTCATTTGGGAGTTCCAAAGCTACTTCTTGGGGAGAAAGAAAATAGAACGTGGAGAAAGTCCATTTATAAGGGAGATGTAGCTATCAGGGAGGAGGTGTGCTAGCTTGGAAGTTGACAGTAGTGCTGGAAGAGATGAGAACAGCCAGGGGGCTAATGTGGGGGCTTCGGTAGGTGCTACAAGAAAGTGTTAATAGAGACCTGGACACGGCATTTGTGAGATGTTGAGGAAAATAAGGGAAACAGTCACTTCTCCTGATGACAAATCCATTTCACAAGTTTCTGAGTAATGCTGAATATTATACATTATTTTTAAGCCAGTAATAGTCTTTCTGTTTATTCTGTCAGGGTCCAGCCTGAGCTCAGCCCAGACTGTCATTCAGGGAGATGTCAGTGGCATTGCCATTTTGAGTACTTGGGAGTTAGGACCTAATATCACTTAAGGGGAGAGACCTGTTTTTTTGTAAGTGATTAACCATCCTCTATGACGAAGTCTCATCATCACCATAGAAAACTGCTCTCACTTAAGGTAGAGGACTAGTAGACTGTCTTGTGAAACTTCACGGTTTCTCAATGAAAGGTGATTGCAAGTTTAGGTTCAAAGACTCTTCTCTTTGAGCCTTCATACTGAAAGCCTGTGGTATAGATTATTTATCAGTCATTTTTAGGTATTCTTTGAATGCTGATGGTTAGTAAAGGGGAAATCTAACTCAAAACAAAAAATACAGATGCAAAATAAAGGCAAAGATGTCAGGCTTTCTTCCTGCTGATTGAGTTGTGGGCTCAAGTGAGGTCTTCATCAATTTCAATTTATGTTCTTTCCCTGGGAAAGTCTGCCTGTGCTTGGGCTATGGCTTCTAAGTGAAGATCGTGTCTTAGATCTAAGGAATAGCACATGCAGCTAAGACTCTGAGGGGTGTTTTGACTCCAGGATTGAGTCCAAGGCAAGCATCTGGATTTACATTGTGGTTCTGAATAAATGGCAGTAGAAACCATACATAGATGAGTCACTCTTAGCTTCAGTCTCCAGTTTCCTCAAGTGTGACACTTAGGTAGTATGACTTATTGGTACAGTGTAAGGCAAAACAATTAACCCTGAGCCTTAGAAAATACAATTTTAGGGAATTCAGCCCCAGTACCCAAGTTCAGGGTTTGCAATGGTGGTCTGGGTGGAGAAGCACACAGTTATTTTATGTTCTTGTGAAAACTGGTAAGGATAGAAGGGAAACCAGTAACACAATTAGTGTAATACCTGGCCTATAGCACCATTATGACAACAACTACTGGTGTTATTTTGATAGTCATGTACATCTCCAAAGCTGTCTTCCATTTTATAAACACATTCCCATCCTTTTCAACATCTAGTTCTCAGGAAACTTCTAGCAGGACAAATGAATGAAAACACAAACATTCAATTAGATTACAATAATGATGTGCTCTCTGGGGTTTGCATCAGGTCCAGATGCAGGGGTAGATAATTTTTTGATGTGGATAATAAACATGAATTAATATAAGCCAGAGCCACTGCTGGGGATATGAAGTGTCAGGAAAATTAAAGAAATTAACTTTCTAAAATTAAAAAATTAAAAATATTGCCACAAATTAAATAAAGAATGCCATGAATTAGTTTGTTCTCTCTCTCTCTCTCTCTCTCTCTCTCTCGTGTGTGTGTGTGTGTGTGTGTGTGTGTGTGTGTGTGTGTGTGTGTGTGTGTTGAGTGTTGAGTTCAGGAAGGAGGCAGATGATATCTGTGTGATTTTCCCTTCTCTTTCTCTTCACTGTCTAGGTGTCATTATTTCTGGGCAGACCTCCAATGAGAAAATGCTACATGTTATTTCATGGCCAATTCTCAAAAATATGCCAACTCAATTGCTTGCTAAGAGACAATGTTCTAAATCTGAGTTTAGTCTGCAAGACTAAAAAGAGAAAGGAAAAGACAGGCCTCAGAATACCTCTAGTCTTAGCTCTCCAGCACTCAGAAGGCTGAAACAGAAGGAACAAGATCAGTTTAGATTATAAAGCCTGAAGTACCTAAGTGGCATAATGGTTATTCTTAGTTGTCAACTTAACAGCATCTAGAATTAACTAAAATACAAATGGCTGGGCACACCTGTGAGGGAAATATTTTCTTCTTCAGTGAATTATTTGAAGTGGGAAGATGCACTTCTAGTCTGGATCCTTGAGAAGGGAAGATATATCTTTAATCTAGATCACAACTTCTGCTGGCAGCCTTTATAAAGTATGTGGAAGAAGGAAGGTGGCTCTCTCTTTTATTGCTTGTTCTCACTCTTCCTAGCAAGTCCATTCCATCACAGGCATTATAATCTACTTCTTGTCAAGTCTGGAATGTTATTAAGACCAGCTGGAATATCCAGTCTTGTGGACTGAACTTCTTAAAATTTTTGTTGGTAAGCAGCCATTGTTGTACTGTCAGCTAAACCACAGCCTGTAAGCCACTCTCCTAAATCTACTGAAGCCTCTCCAGTCACCAAAGCCTATCCTGGAAGCTTGTAGAGTAAAGAAAACTCATGGTGTGAACTAACAAACTAAAAGAGACAAAAGCATTTAACTATCCTGATTCATCAATTGTGAAGAACAACAAATTTGGTGATTCCATATATAAAATTTTCTACAGTTTATGGAAAACTAAGTAAAATGATGGTGCTGGTCAATTGGTTGCTCCTAGCATCTTTGGATAAACCAACAAAGGGAAAGAATGAACTCAGAGATAAAACTGACCAACTCCAGACATGCAAAAACAGTCAGTCTAAAGGTTTCTAAGTGTACCCAAGAAGAGAATCTTTGTTCCAGCAGCCACAAAACTCAAACTGTAGAAAATCAAACTGAAACTTCATTATAAGACTGCCTGAATTAAAAGGAAAATTTGAGTCCCAGACTTAGAGTGTGTGTAGACAGTTAAAGTTACGGCATTAATTGGTAGAAAATGATATCCTGTAACTTGGTTGGATATGTGTGCTAATACACTATGACATTGAGATATTTGAACCCTCAGATTCTCAAGGGTTTATTTCACCTAAGCAAGTAGTCTCTCCACTCTCAGCACAAGATATACCCCACATAGAGCCCTTGACATATTTTCTTTTCTGCCTTTTGATGAGGAAATTAATTCTTCTTCATTGTATGCTAACCCAGCAGTGACTACCTCTGATGGAGATAGATGTTAGTCAAGACAATACTGCAATATTGATGTTCATCAGAGCCCATGAGTAGTTACCTCTATACCTATAACTAGACTAAAGGCTTAGCAGATTCCTAGAGGGGAGGTAAAAAGTGTAGTCTATAAGGAGGCACACTACACCACTCAAGATCTTAATGAGTTTTCTAATTCATTTAAGAAGACATCTGGGGATTGAGGGGATGGAATAGCAGTGGATGAAACATAAAACTAGGACAGGCTGAGTATAATGCTAAAGTCAAATAAGTGGAGATTCTAGGTTGAGTATGAAAGATTGAACAGTTTCAAAGGTGTCAAATGTTTGTTAAAATGGTTGGGTGAAGCATTTGCCAAAAGATTGTCTACTGAAAAGGATCTGGAGATATCCTTTGACTTAGGGTTTATGATTGCATTTTAAGGCTCTGGGAAATTGCAATGGTAAAGTGGGTACACCGTGTAAACCTTAACCATTCATTATGGGAAGGCAGCAAGATGTGCCCTTTACTAAGCCTATCAGACACAAAATAGTGAGAAAGGCACTAGTATATTTGAAGACCTTTGCTTTCATCCCATTCCATGTGCTAAACCTTATGGTTGAAAGCACTTTTGCTCACTTGGATAAATTAATTGTAATGGATTTAAACAAGCCCTAAAGTAGCAGGGGCCAGGTGGTAACACTGTATCTCCAAAGCAATGTGATCAGGGTTATTGGAATGTGTGCACAGACAAAGAAATGTCTGTAATGGCCTGACCCATAATGGGCACTGGAGGCAAAGTGTAATTTTTGTGGTGTCATGACTTATATAGTCCTTTGATACTGGAGAATCAATCATGGTTTCCTAGGTGTGAAATAGATAAGAAGCATTTTGTTTGATGATGTGTGTAAGCAGGAAAAAAAAAAAACTCAAGCAAATGAAAGAGAGGGTACACTGGATTGTGGCGAAAGCCAATCTTAGTCTGTGAACCAATTTACAGACTTGAGTGAGTTTGCAGAACTCCTTGAATGAAAGGATGGCCAGGTTCCTCTGATGAAGAAACTTCTTAAAATACCTAAAAGTTTTACTGTTAGCCTTTCTCCAGTCCTTCCCCAAAGGAACATGTGCCCCTTTTCAATGATAATTGTACACCAGGGGTAAGGAAACACTCAGAATTTCCAAGGTCTAGTGGATACTAGTTCTGAACCTATGCTGATTCTGGAATATCCCAAGAAAATATCTGGCCCTCCAGTTAAATAGGGGCTTACAGAGGTGTTTAGTAGTGTTTTAGATGAAGCCTGACATATAGTAGGTCCAGTAGCTTCCCATTATCATCCTGTTGTTATTTCCCAATCCCAGAATGTATAATTGGGAAAGATAAGCTTCAAAGCTGGTAGAATTCTCACATTGGTTCCCTGGCCTGTGGAGTGAGGGCTATTTTCATTTGAAAGGTTAAATGGAAACCCTTAGAGTTACCTCTGTAAGGAAAAATAGTGATTCAAAAACAGTACCATATCCTTGGAAAAATTGCAGATATGAATGTTACCACCAAGGACTTGAAAGATGTAGAGGGTTGTGGTTCCCAGTGCATCCCCTTTTAACTCTCACATCTATCACAGAAGACTGATGGATCTTGGAGGATGATAGTTGACTATCAACTAGGTAGCTTCTGTGCCGAATGTGTTGTCCTTACTTCAACACATTAATACACTTTCTGTTCCTGTCCAGAAGGATCACTAGAATCCAAGCTGGCACATCCAGTAGTATATCTTCACAGCTTTGCCTCAAGATATTAACTCTTCAGTCCTGTGCCATAACATAGTTCAAATGGATCTTGATCATCTGTTTTGTCCACAAAATATCACATTTGTCCCAAGATATCACATTTGTGTACTATATTGATGACATTAGCTAATTGACTACAATGAGCAAAAGGTAGCAAGCATTTGGACTTGTTCCTAACACATATTCATATCATAGGACAGGAAATAAATCCAACTAAAATTTAAGAGCCTTGTACCTCAGTGAGATTCTTAGGAGTTCAGTGATATGGAACATACAGAGATATTTCTTCTCACGTGAGAGATGACTAATTGTACTTGAATCCTCTTACCACCAAGAAAGAAGTACAATATATAATGGAACTATTTGGATTCTGGAAACAATACATTTCTCACTTGGATGTGTTACTCAGACACATATACCAAGTGACTTAGGAAAGATGCTTGTTTTGTGTGGAGTCTTGAACAGGAGACGGCTCTTCAACAGGGCCTGGATGCTGTGCAGGCTGCTCTGGCACTTGAACCATATGACCGAACAAGCCTGATTGGTGTTACAGATATCAGAGACAGATAGGAATGTTGTTCCAAGCTTTTATCAACCCCAATAGGTAAATCACAGAGGAGACCTTTTGGAGTTTGAAGCAAGGCTCTACCATCATCTGCAGGCAAATCTCCCTTTGAGAGACAGATCTTCACATGCTATTAGATCTTAGTGTGAATGGAAAATTTGATAGTTGGCAACCAAGCTACCATGTGATTTAAGCTGCCCATCATCATCTGGGTGTTATTTGACCCACCAGCTCATACAATAGGATGTGCATAGCATCAATCCATTATCAAATAGAAGTGGTATGTCCATGATTCCTCCCTGGCAATTCCTAAAAGCACATGCAAATTACATGTAGAAATTGCCCAAATGCCTATTAATCCTCCTATTGTTATGATGCTTTCTGCAGCCAAGCATGAGTCTATAAGTTCATGGGGTGTGTCATATGATCAGGTGACTGACAAAGAAGTTTTAGCCTGGTTTACTGATGGTTCTGCACATTATCAGGTACTACTCAGAAGTGAACAGCTGCATCATTGCAACCCCTTTGTGGGTCAATCCTGGAAGATACAAGTGAAAGGAAATATTTACAGTAGGAATAACTTTGGGCAGCAAAAATGTCATACATTTTGGAGAAGAAATGGCCAAATTTGCAACTTTTTACTTACTCATGTGCTATTGTTAATGGATTGATTGGCTGGTCATGGACTTACTCAAAGCATGATTGGAAAATTGATGAGAAAAACATCTGGGGAAGAAGTTTCTAGCTAGTTCTCTGAAAATGGGCAAGGGATATGAAGATATTTGATTCCTATGCAAATTCTAATCAAAAGATGACTTACACTGAAGACGACTTACATCTTACACTTGAATAATCAAGTAGGTGTAATGTCCCATTCTGTAGACATACAGCCTCTTTCCCCAACCATCTCCAACATTGTTCAAGGGATCCATGAGTAATGTGGCCATGGTCGCAAAGATTGGTGTTATGCATGAACTCAAAAATATGGAATTCCATTCACAAAGGGTGACCTACTACAGCTGCTGCTGACTTCCAGACACTGAACCCCAAATATGGCATCATCCCTCATAGTAACCAGCAACCTGGGGTCAGATTGTCTAGACTGGACTCTTTCCCCCTTGGAAAGGACAACTCTTTGTCTTGCCTAGAGTAGATACTTTTTCTGGTTATAGGTTGGCCTTTCTAACATGTAATTCTTCTTCCAAAACCAGGACTTACAGAATGATTTATATATTGTCATGGTATTCCACACAGTATTGCTTCTAATCATAGCCTCACTTCACTACCAAAGAGGTGCCACAGTGGGCCCATGATCTTGGAGTCCACTGGCCTTTACCATGTTTTCTACCATCCTGAAGCAGCTGAGCAATAAAAAGATGGAATAACCTTTTGAAGACACAGTTACTTTATGAAGTAGGTGGCACCAGCCTGGAGAGTTTTCCAGAAGGTAATATTTACTGTGAATTAGTGTACAATATATGATATGTTTTCTTTCACAGCCAGGATCCACACATTGAAGAATCAAATGGTGGAAAAGGGAATGTCTATACTCTTTGTCATCTCTAGTGAGTCATTAGGAAATATATGTTCTTCCTGTTCTTGTAACCTTAAGTTTGTCTAGCCTAGAAAATTTGATTCCAGAGTGGCCAATGCTCCTGCCAGGATCAAAATCAATCAATCAATCAATCAATCAATCAATAAATAAATAAATAAATAAATAAATTCAATTACACTAGAAGCTTAGAATTCCTGAGGGATACTTTGGGCTTCTGAGGTCCTTCAACCAACAGGCTATGAAACAATGCTGTTAGGAGGGATAATTGATGCAGATTACCAAGGGAAAACTGATTACCAAGGGAAAACTTCTCAATAATGTAGGTAAGGAAGATTATGTCTGGAGCGAAGGAAATCCTTTAAGGCAACTATTGGTGGTACTATGTCCTGTGATTAAAGTCAGTAGATAATATAACAACAAAATTCAGACAGGATGGCAAAGGCCACAGAGCTGTATAGAATGAAAATATGGCTATTGCTCTAGGAAAAGGGCCAAAACCTGTTGAGGGGCTTGCCAAAAGTAAAGGAAATATGAAATGGGTAGTAGAGAAAGTATTTATAACTACCAGCTAACTCCATGTGACCAATTGCAGAAGGAAGTATTATAATTGATATGAGTGTTTCTATCATATTTTCTTTATTTACATTACAAATGTTCTCCCCTTTCCTGTTTTCCCTCCCCCCACCCCAGAAATCCCCTATCACATCCTCCCTCCCACCACTCTGCTTCTAGGAGTGTGTCCTTCTACCGACCCACTTCCAACTTCCCTCTCTCGATTCCTATACACTGGAGCATCAATCGAGCCTTCATAGGATCAAGGACCTCTCTTTTGTTAAGAATATATTTGTGTAGTTATTTTTCTTTTCTCTCCTTGATTTCTTTATCATGTAATGTAATGTAATGTGACTTTAGTTAAGAGAATATCAGTGTTGATCATATTAAAATTTGAGACACTAAAACAATTTTCCTTAAAGGACATTTTCATCTATTCTAAAATGTATAATGCAATTGTTGTATGATGGATAGTTATATAATGTAATGTGTGAGTATGACCTGGTTATTGTTTTCACATGGGAATTAGGCATTACATACAGAGATATGATTGGGTATCAAGATGACAAGGGGTGGACTTATAACAGCAATACTTGGTTGTCAACTTGGGTATATTTGAAATTAACTAAAACTTGAGTGATTGAGCACATATGTGAGGTCTTTTTTCTTAATTAAACCATTTGAAATGGAAATGCTAACTTCTAATTTAGACCTTTGATGTGGATGGATACACCTTTAATTTAGATTTTTTTTTTTTTGAGGTGGGAAGATATACCTTTAATCTGGATGACACTTTATTTTTGCAGCCTATTTAAAGGACTTAAAAGAAGAAAGCTTGCTCTTTTTTGCCTTCTCTCTATTGTTCTTACTACAAAGCCCATTCCTTCACTAGCATTAACCTACTTCAAGATTCTTGCATATATTGAAAACCAGCTCAGATATTCAACATTGTAGACTTAACAACTACTAGATTCTTGGTCCTTCGATTCGTAGACAACTATTGCTGGACTAGTTCGACCAACCACAGCCTGTAAACTATTTTAGTAAATCCAATATACATATACAGCACACACACACACACACACACACACACACACACACACACACACGTACACACACACATTTCATTCTATAACTTCTCTTTCTATAGAGAACCCTGACTAATGGACACTTTCCTAAAAGACATCTCCTGATTATTATTAAGTCTGCTGCTCTGACTAGTTTGAAGAAATGCTATATAAATTTACATTACTATGAATATTAAGAATGTACAAAAAAGCACAGAGAAATTATACCTAGACAGGTATTTCATTCTCGAGAGTCCTTTTGGAAGTACTATAGAGGCTGGCTGACACTGCTATAAAGGGCCTGACAAAATTTAGAATTACATGTATGTTCATCCTTAGGGAATTAACTGTAAGTCATGTACATGCACATAGTGGAATGACTTATAATACTAGAAGGGGATCAAAGATGCCCCATAGTGAGTATGAAATGTAGCTTTTCAGTGGATGCTCACAGTCATCCATTAGATGGAGCACAGGGACCCCAATGAAGGTGATAGAGAAATTACCCAAGGAGCTGAAGGGGTTTGCATCCCCCTAGGAGGAACAACAATATGAACTAACCAGTAACCCTAGAGCTCCCTTGTACTAAACCACCAATCAAAGAAAACACACGGAGAGACTCATGGATCTAACTGCATAGGTAGCTGAGGATGGCTTAGTAGGTTATCAATGGGATGAGAGGCCCTTGGACCTGTGACAGTTCTATTCCCTAGTATAAGGGAATGCCTGGGCCAGGATGAGGGAGTAGGTGGGTTGGGGAGCAGGAGGAGGGGATAGGGCTTTTGGGAGGGGAAAATAGGAAAGGGGATAACATTTGAAAGGCAAATAAAGAAAATATCTAATTAAAATATTAGCTAAGGCCAACAAAAATGAAGCAAACTTGTAACATGAAGGATGATTACAGAAACATAACAGCTATTGCAAAGAATTCGAGTGCTATGTAAGAGACAAACTTAATAAATAAGGTTCTTAGATAAGGCTGTTTGAAAGAGTAACATCCAAGGAAATGTCATATTTCAAAGTAAATCAGACCCTTGACACACATAGTTGCCAGGATTGTTACTAAAATACTAACAAGCAAAAGTAAGAAGATTTTAAAAGATAATATATTATCAAGTTGTTTTAACTCCAGAAGTGAAAAGACATTTCAAGGATGTTCAAGCCAATAAATACAATGAGTCATCCACCAGGACAAAAAAAAAAAAAAACAGAAAAGAAAAAAGAAAGGAAAAGAAACCAGATCATGATCCCAAATAATATGGAAAAAGCCTTTCACAAAATTCAACAGCTCTCGGTGACAAAAAAAAAAAAAAAATCTGTAGAAAATGAGAATCATTATACAATGAAGGCTATATGATACAAACCAATAGCCACTATAATAATGACATTTAAAAAAAAGAAAACATTGTAAAATCAGGAGGAGACAAGGGTCGCCACATGTTCAATTTTGTTTCAATTCATAGTTAGAAAACTTATCCAGATACAAATTAAAGAGTTAAAAGTGATATGCATAAAAGGGGTGAAGTCAAATATCCTACAGAGGGGAAACTTCATAAGGAAAAGACCTTACAATTTCAAAATATAAACAAGTGTAGCTTTTCCACATATGTAATAAGAGTTTTTATTTTGCACCAAATACAAGTGACCAAGGTTATGAGACATAGATTTGATTTCCCCAGGTGTCATTTTCCACTGTAAATGCAATTATATGATCCATATGATAATATATGAACTATGCTATTATTTGAATATATATATATATATATATATATATATATATATATATATATATATATTATGGAATGTAAAAATATATGACCTATATAATTATGTGAACTATATAATCATAGAACAACAGAAAATAATCAACACATTTACCAATTACAGTTAGGAGAAAGTTAGCTCTTGGGATTTTTGAAAACTAGTGATCTCATCAGTTAAGATGCATTACAGGCTCTATCCAGTCAAAATGATGACATAAAAGATATAGTGAGTTATGGTTTTGAGGGGATTATACCGAACCCAAGACAGTTTTGGCCTTTAATATGAATTATTATAACTCTGCACAATCACAAATTTGGAATAACAAACCCAGCGTACTTCAGATTATACTTCATGTGTATTTTTCCCCTAGGATACAACGTTCAATAAAAATGCAAGATAGAAATTATGAGTATAGAAGGTTGTCTTTTCTATAAGAAAAACACATGCAATAAAAACATAAATAACAGTTTGAAAATAAGAGATTATGAAAAGTCATAGTCTCTAGAATGATCTGGAAATGGAATGGGGAAAGATGGATGATGGCTGTCAGGATAGAGAGATGATGCTCAAACATATCTAACTTTACTAGCAAAGCAAAATAGGAAGGATTACAAAGCAGAAGAGAAAGGCCAGTGTATGTCCCAGTGAGAATAGCTCATTTCACTCCTAGTGAGAAAGAGCATCAAGCGCAGATGTCAGAAGCTATTGGTTAAGAGAGAGCCTTAGGAAAATGTCCTGTACTTCCAGTAATTGACATTTCACAGAGACAAAAGTGTGAGATTTCAGGTCTCATAGCATTGGCCCAGAGGTGAATGTCACCAGGACAACAGAATTTTCTCCTTGGCCCTTAACCAGAGGAGTTGTAGAATGACTTTTTAAAATAATATTGCTAAGCCAGTGGCTTGGTCCTTCTGAAACTACTGTCAACATCACTATCAGAAATCTTACAGAATTTTTTTTTCTGTAAGAAATATTTTTTACACAAGAATATGTGCTGAAACCGGGCCAACAGAATACCTCTAGGCTAGGAAAAGTCCTTAGTCACAGTCATATAGTATTCAACAAGGAAGAAATGTGGACAGAGGTAGGATATGAAGGACCCAAATAGTATGCCAGGCATTCGGAAAGACTGCACAGCAGTGAGGCCAACATTCAGAACTTGAACTATAAAGGTGTGACCAACACCTGTAACCAGTTTCTGCTCAGTAGAAGATGTTCAAGTTATCAGACTCCTGCAGGTTTGACCAGCATCTGTGACTCAACCTGTAAAAGAAGACTTGCTGATCAGATCAACCTCTATAAGCTAATCCCCTAGAAGGCAGTCCAGAGTCAAAAACAGCATGTACAACTTGATTCATAAAAGTCTACTTGGATGCATAACCAACAACCAATTCTGTCCATGTTTATTCTTGAACTCTTTCCCTTTTCTGTATCATTTCATTCCAACTCTTACCCCATGGAATAAAGGCCTTCTTATAAAGTCAAATACACTCACTCTCACTTCAAAAGTCTTCTTCGTATGTATTAGTCCCAATACTATTTAAAAGTATAAGCCTGCTGGGCATGGTGGTACATGCATTTAGTCCCAGCACTTGGGAGGCAGAGGCAGGTGGATTTCTGAGTTTGAGGCCAGCCTGGTCTACAAAGAGAGTTCCAGGGCAGCCAGGGCTATACAGAGAAACCCTGTCTCAAAAAACCAAACCAAACCAAAACAAAAGCCATATATGACAGTCCTATAAAATTAAAGCAAATATAATTTTATGTCTAAAATAATTCCAAAAATGCAATGGCGAACACTGAACTTTTTTATCCCGAAATGTAAAACAGGGAACACAGCAAGAAATTGTTGGATCAAAACAAGACTGAAACGTCTGAGGGAAATACCAAATTCTGAAGCAAAATTTCT
>LR749769.1:690950-787383 GCA_902729485.2 Mus minutoides
GTTCAGCTTTATCTACAGGTTTCTAACCCACTGGACCATCTCATCTGCCTCTCTTGTTCTTAATACAGTTAAGAAACCCTAATTGAGAGGCAGGGGAATTTCTGAGTTCGAGGCCAGCCTGGTCTACAGAGTGAGTTCCAGGACAGCCAAGACTACACAGAGAAACCCTGTCTCGAAAAACCAAAAAAAAAAAAAAAAAGAAACCCTAATTGACTGAATCTCTGAGGTTAGGCACAAGATCGAAAGCTGTAACAAATTTTCCCAGGCAGTTCTCAAGTTTGAGAAGCTTAGACAGGCTGGACAGCTCTGTGGAGCTCAGCTGGGTCTACCTCCATCACTCACTGTCTGGGAAGACAGCTGTGAAACAAAAACCAGTTAGCATTTCAACCCTGCACCTTGAAAGCATCTGCCTTGTGGCTCTGCAGCTGACCCATGAGATCACAATATAACACCAAGGCACACAGCAGGCAGGCAATGCTGTTCAGCTATGAGCATGTCAGTGGTGTTCTGTCCTCTACATTCTCGCAGCATGAGTTATGAGGACAGCCATAGGTACAACTTGTTTCTCTACATTCAGTCCAAACAGTGCCCCACCATTTTTAAAAATTTGTCCCACAGCCAGTGACCAGAAGGATAATCAGTGCTATTATGTGGATATAGTGTCCCCAAAAGCCTTTGTATCAAGACATCTGTCCCCTTGAAGGAGGCATTATGGGGAGGTGGAGTCTTCAAATTCTGGGGCCTACCAGGAAGCTATCGGGTTCCTGGGGTTGTGTTCCTGAAGTGGACATTGGGACCATGGTCCTGTCTCCTTGTTGCTTCCTGGCTTTCTGAGATGAAGAGCTTCCTTTACCATGTTCTTTACACCACTGGGCTCTGCTCTGCCATAGGTCCAAAGGCAACACAGCCAGCGAACCACAGAATGAAGTGTCAAAAACCATGTGCCAAAATAAATTGTTCTTCTTTAAAAGGTGGCTATCTTCGGCATTTTGTCCCAGCCACAGAGAACTGACTAATATAACCAATGAGGAAGAAATGATGGGAATCAGTGGAGTACCACCCCGCCCTATGTCTTGGCAACAGGAGGCCAAATCAAACATCATAATGACAACCTACAAGGTGTCCGGGGCACTGGCACTGGGAAATACCAAGACCAAACCTACTGCGGCTGTGACCTCAGTGCTTGCTGCATGCCAGGTCTGCCCTGGACCAGCTGACTGCTTATCTCTGCAGTGACCAAAGGGCCCTACAACTTGAAATAACTGCCTTGGTACATGGACCTTTGCACTTTTTAAATTTACTTTGACCTCTCCCACTTTCTAAAATGAATAGTCCTTAATGTGATTGGCCACAGTCGGAGTAAAAATGAAAACAGTGTTCCAACTCCCTAGGAGGCTTAAAGCTTCCTTTTGTAGTCAAGGTAAAGAAAATGCCGGCTCTGTGATCAATTTATACATACGTATTGTTAATGGCATGCACAGAGTTAATTGGAAACAGATCTGGAGTACTGGTAGGCATTTTAAAGCAAATACCACATGGCCACTTCATCCTGCTTCCTGGAAGGGTAGGGAAAGCCAGCTCCATGATGATGGATTTCCAGATGAGTTGCTTCCCTGGGAGGGTGTTTGATTTGCTGCCCCCACTTTGGATGTGACTTCCCTTTGACAATTAGTTTCCCATATGATGAGGCCGATTTCCTCTGTGTTCCCAGTGTGGCCACTGAAAATCTGTTTTGGTGGATGAAGTACATGGAGTATTTTCTCCTTATAAAGATATTTTGCCAACAAAAAAGAAGCCCAATCTCAGGTCAAGCAAGGTTAAGGGATTCAACTCTCATCTGAATATGATACAATATGACAAAAGACAACAACAATGCTTGTAGAAATGTCAGTGGGAAGTAAGGGCGTATCCTTATCTAAATGTTCAAGTACAGGACATAACAGACACTAGAAACTCTTCACATGGTAGCCAAAAGGAAAGAATGGCCAGAGTCCCTAAACAGCATCAGCCTGATGCATAATAAGCTAATTCCATTAAGTATAAACTTAATAGTAACCATATTTGACCTTCTAAATACATCTCGGCTATTGTGACATTTCTCTAAAATATCAAGACTTGAAATTAGGACTGTGAATAAGAGCTCTACTTCTGGATGATATGTTTCAAACTGCTAGCTCGTCTCTGTGTCACTGTCACCATTTCCCCTACCTTTCAGAAACAGTTAGAAAACTTCATTTCTTCTCTTAAGGTCTTCAGGCACTAAGGCTCCATCACACATGGTAGCTAAGACTCTAATGGCAATCTTGTGGTCATTTGTTCTGTTCTCATTAAATCTTATATCGAGGATAATGGGTGATATAAACCCAGGTAATTTATAAGGCAAAGACAGAAAAAAAAATAAGTGTGCAATACCACTGTGTAAAGACCACCAATGCTAATATTTCTAGGAATTTCTTTCTAGACTTTTTCCTTAGAATTTTATCCATAGATTCCATCTCTCTATTCACACATGCTCTCTCTGTCTGTCTCTGTCTCTCCCCCTCTCTCTCTCTCTCTCTCTCTCTCTCTCTCTCTCTCTCACACACACACACACACACACACACACACACACAATTTTTCCTACATCTATGGTCCCCTCACCCTTTTCCGAGACAGCACCTCAGCATGTAGCCCAGCAGGCTAGCTTCAAACATATGATCTTCCTGTCTCTCCTCCCTAGTGGGATTATAGTAGACTGTCCCCCTGCCAGCATTATAAATGCCACACTTGGAGAAACTCCCCCAAACCCACCTAATAGGCTCTCTAAATCACTATTATCTGTACTGCATCCTCTTGACAGTGAAAGATTCATTGCCTAGAGATAATGTATGCCATTTGAAGCTTATTTTTTTCACTAGAAACATTATATAATCATCTAACATGGTGACAGGAGACCCTCACCCACGCCACCCTTACATGCGCAATGTGTTTTATCCATGTTTCAAGTATCTTGAACAGCAATATGAACTAACCAGTATCCCCTGAGCTTGTGTCTCTAGCTGCATAAGTAGCAGAAGATGGCCTAATTGGCCATCATTGGGAAGAGAGGCCCTTGTTCTTTCAAAGATTATATGCCCCAATACAGGGGAATTCCAGGGCCATGAAGGAGTGGGTGGGTTGGAGAGCAGGGTAGGGGGAGGGTATAAGGGACTTTTGGGATAGCATTTGAATTGTAAATGAAGAAAATATCTAATAAAAATTGTTTAAAAAAAAGAACTTAAAGTTACACTGTCTTGTTTATGAAAACAAACCAAGAGTCTTCGTTTTGTTTTAACATGTATCTGTGGTAGGCGACAGCTCAGAGGCCTAGGGAAAAGCTACACTCCACCTCCCAGAATCTGTGCTCAGAAAGAGTGTGACATTTTAAAAAATGTCTGATGGGCACAAAAGAGGAGAATCCTCACAAATAAACTTCTTTTCTTCCATCTGGAGACAGACAGTACTCACCTTTATCCCTTTTAATATCTTTATAATAAAATGACTCTATGGAGAATTTTTCCTAATGCCAATCTGCTCTTGCTCGGACCCTCAAGTGAGTGTAAGCCCCCCAAACAGCTAAGTAGTATGGTTGGTTCTGAGTTTAAAAGTGTCGTGTGAACACCAAATTAGAACTCTGTGGAAATGAGTGCACGCAGCAGCTCAGCTGCTTTAAACAAATCCACCAGAACCAAGCAGCACACCACTACCATCACCATCACTGGGGTTCTCTTCCAGAAAGTGCCCTTCTGGGCCATGTTTGTTAGTTAGCAGCAAACCTGTATTCTGACTCCCTTCATTATTTCTCAAAGCTCTGCCTCACTGCAGGGATTAAAGCATCAGTGCACAAAGGCAGAAACACTGGATGCACAGCAGTTCTGGACCACAGATAATTAGGAAAGAGCAGGATTGCTTGCCCAGCCTATGCTGGCTAGGGATGAAGGCTAGGGAACAGAGGTGAAGACACACAGTCAATCAAACAACAGCCTAAAGCAAAACTGGACCGGTGACTCATGCTATGAAGAGAGAACTGGAGAAACCTGTGTACATATTTGCTGCTTTGAAACTGCCTCAGACTCAGATGGAGGAGGCTTCTACAGAGGTAATGTCTGAGCTCCTAACTCAAGAGTAAGAGGAGCTAACTAGACAAAGAAGTCGGGAGAGCATTTGAGAAGCAAAGAAAGCACACAGAAGATGTGTAGTGGAGAAAGCACGAAATGTTAATAGACCAGAGAGCTATTAGCTGCAGCAGAGACAGCAAGAGCAGTATGAGTTTGCAGAGTCCAAACCAGGCTGAAAGGAATCAGGCCCTTGCCCACAAACACCCCTATCAGCAACTAAGACTGAACAGGAGCCCTGCAATCTCAGAGGCTGCATAGATGCAGTACAGAATGCAAGCTGATCTAGTGGGAACAGAGAGGTCAGGGCCCACTGTGGGGTAGCTGCTTATACACAGTAACTCAAGACTTCTCTCCGCTCACTTAGAGGAATGACCTAGTAATTCTTCAAAGACTGAAAACTGGCTGAGAGAGAGAGAGAGAGTTTTAGGGCAAATAAAATAAGCTCTTCTTCCCCAATTAAGGCATTACACTTGTGAGTAATGATTGAAACTAATTATTCTAAGTGGAAGCAAGTCTGAAAATAGCAATGCCTTTTGGAGGATTTTATAGCTATTTTGGGAGAGCGTGGGGAAGTTGCGGGCAGACTGAAGCATATCCCACATCACAGTAAAACATAGGGATGGTCATGCCACGGTTTTCACTGACCATGCTTACCCACACAGTCTAAAGTCTAAATAGCCTGACAAGCAGGCTAATGGTGAAGGCCAGGACACAGAGCTGTCTGCTACTTCCTACTGACATACTGAACTCCCAGTTCAGCAAAAGCTGTCAAGCTGTGTGTTACAACATGGAACTTGTGATCAGATGTACTCGCCATGAACTTGTACCACACGGTAACACATTTCTTAACACGGCCTTGTTGATCTAGACAAGCACAGCCCTTCCTGTTTTCAGATTCTTCTTTCCTCTTTGATGTCAGATGAACAGGCTGAGAGAATGGATAACATGGATGGAAGGAAGAGCCTCCCCCAAACCACCCTCAGCAAAGTGATTCACAAGAGGATGTGAGAGTAGATCAGACGTAAAGATTGTTTTTAAACTCATGCTCATGTATATGTGTTCTCATGTGTGTGGATACTCAAGGAAGCAAGAAAGGGATCAGCTCCCCTGGAGCTGCATTTACAGCTGGTTGAGTCACCTGACACGGGTGCTGAGATCCAAACTCAGGTCCTCTAGGAGAGCAGAAAGTGCACTTAACCACTGAGCCACCTCTCCAACCCTATCTGGTTATAGACTAAGAAGTGCCTGGAAAATTAATAAAGTGGGCCTAGGAGTATATCTGAACACATTTCTAAAAAATAAAAATAATAATTAAATAAGGGGGGGGAAGGGACTGGCACCATCCCAGAGGTTGGGGCTACAGGAGTAAAAAGGGAAACTGGGATCCAGGTACACTAGCATGGCCTCCATCTATTTCCCAGATGCCATGAGGTGAGGAGCCTCCCTCTATCATGATGAATGGAGCCAAGGACTATGGTTGAAACTTCATGAACCGCAAGTCCAAATAAATAACTCATGCCTTAAGAGTTGTAGGTCCCTGTCCCTAGAGGCATTGGAGGTGTGGCTGCTTTGCCACATGTGGATCAGAATGTGACAGAGAGGAGAGAGGCTATGCTCAGCATTCTTACCGTTCTTACCCATGAACTTCTGAATGATTACCATAGCCTAACATTCCCCGAAAAGAGGGAGCCCGAGACAACTACAAGTCCTCCATCAGGCAGACCCAGATGACCTTCCAGGATATAGGGGATGGGCAAGCTGGAGACTAGAACTGTTGTGTTTTATAAAAAAAAATAAAAAGGAAAAAAGAAAGAAAAAAGTCAGTGGTATGTTTGGTAGAGGCACAGTATGATGAGCAGGCCCATGCTGAGGTATCTCTTCCCCCTGAGGTACCAGCCACAGGACAGCTACAGTATAGAATAGTTTATTTAGGGCATGGGAAGGAGAGCTGGGAAGAGAGGAGAGAGAGAAAGAGAGGAAAGAGAGAGAGAGAGAGAGAGAGAGAAAGAGAGAGAGAGAGGAATAGAGGCTAGCCATGGAGAGAGGGGAGGGAGAGGAATCGGGAGAGAAGGAACAGAGAAGGAAGAGGAAAAGAGAGTAAGAGAGCAAGGGAGAGAGAAGGGGCCAAGCAGCCCCTTTTATACTGAGTCAGATATACCTGGCTATTGCCAGGAAACTGTGGGGCAGAGGCTAGAAGAAATGCTAGCAAGAACAAACCCTGGGCTGGGCAAGGAACAAGCTCTAGATGACCACCAGACTGGAGCCATGGGCCCATGCAGGGAGCTATCATGAGAAGATCACCAGTCCAGCCCTGCTCGGGCCTTGGGGAGCAGACCATGCCTGAGATGACGCCTGTGCCATAGTAAATGAGTAAAGGCATAGCACTCCTGAGACCACTCCTCAAAGACCCGAGGCATCACTGAGGTGAGCAAGTAAGTGGTGGAGAAATGGAAGAGAAAGAGAAGCAGAAGGATGTGGGCACAATGAAGAGAGGCAGAACTGGAGACTCCAGGACAGTGAGGACCTGCCTGATGTGAGCAGCTGGTGATGGTACCTAGGGCTACATACGAGTCCATGGCCCTGTAACAGCAGGCTCTGTTGTCACCAAAGGTCAGGCAGATGTCCCTTACCTGGGCAGCCACCTGGCACCATATTAATGTCTGAGGGCTGTACAGAAATAGCCCCATCCCTTGCCTGGGCATCATGGGAGAGCTGGCCTTAGAGGCCTAAGAACATAAAAGCTGACCCCCCTACCCTGGGCCCTGACACTGCAGGAGTTGCCAGTGAGCCTGCCTCAATGATATAAGCATGGGAGACCCGGCTCTACCTCTCCTGTGTTGTGATATGGAAGAAGGAGAGATACACTCATCCCTCACCAGCTATAGCAGGCAGGAGAGCTGGCTCTGCCCCTCATCAGCTTCAGCACAAGCAGGCCGTGCACATTGTCTGGGCAGCACAGGAGAGCTGACTCTACTCTGGCAGGGGCATTGTGGAGCTGGCCTGAGGGCATGAGCATGAAGTAGCTGAGTCCACCACTTTTCTGCTGTGTAGTGACTGACATGAGCAAGGGAGAAATCCCCACCTCACTCCCATTCCTTGCCACCTACAGCAGACAGGAGAGTCGGCCCCAATGGGGTCATAAAAGACCCTCAACTGCTGCAGCACTTGGGAGAACTGGCCCAGCTCTTCACCTGGACAGCACAGGAGAGCGGACCATGGATGTGGGGATTGTAGGTGAGCCAGCCCCGAGGATGTGAACACAAGAGAGCCAGCCCTGCCTCTTGTCTATACAGTGGTGTGGACAAGGGGGAGATGCCTTCCTCTCCTCCTTTATCCCTTGATAACTATGGCAGTCAGGAGAGCTGGCCCCAGGGTCATGAGAGTGGGATAGCTGGCCATGTCCCTCACCAGCTGCAACACTCCAGAGTCCGGGCCCTGCACTTTGCCTGGGAGCACATAAGAAGAGCTGGCCCTGGTTTCAGGTGAGGGTTGCCGGTGAGCCAGCTCCAAGGTTGTGGAAGCAGACAAGCCAGCAGGCTGACCAGCTCAGATCTCTCGTGTGCCCAGGTCCAGGGCTTGGAATTGGCCCACCCCAACATCTGCCCCATCAGTGAACTTCTGGAGCACATGAAGGGGCTGGTCCTACAGATTCAGCACTACAGAACCGCCATGACACATGATATCCAAGAGGAGTCCTAGTGAGGTTCCAGTATTGATGAAGTAGCAGAAGCCAGAGGTCTTGTACCAGACCAATGAGTCACTGCAATGAACATTTGCAAGCAGAGAAGTGTAGACAAAAGGGTGCACTGGGTGACACACTACAGATTCCACAGGATTTTTTTTTCCACTGCTGGATGGGAGGTCTCAAGAGTGTAGCATGGGTACAAGGGGAGGGGAAAATGAGAAGGATTTGGGTTCATGATGTTTGATTCACAAAGAATCAATAAAAAGGCAAAAAAAAAATGCAGGTCAGGAATTTCTATTGGAGTGATGTAAAAGTTACTAAAATGGAGCCTTTTTACCCCAGAGGGTTCAAAGTTCAGATATGGCAGGAGCAAGGGTAAGGAGAAAGAGAAAGAAGAGGAGAAGCCAGATGAAGGCTGCAAATGTGAGGAAGGTTCAGTGCCCAGGCTCTCCAATCCAACGACAATTCCCTTGGAGTAGAGCACAGCCTGCCATTCACACTAGCTCCCGGGCCTCGTCTGCGAACACCCACATGGTTTTTGAGCTCCAGGGACACATTTTCTTGGTCTGTACATGCTGAGAACTAGCTTCCTCTGTGACTCTCTCTGGACTGCAGAGCCCCAGCACTACCTACACGTGCTTCTGAGAGGGACCCAGAGTTATTTAGGAACTGTCACACTAACAGAATTAGCACTTATGATGCCTCAGGGAAACGGCTCTGGTTGTCATTTTTCTTCTGAAACGCCAGGCTTCAGCTACTCTAAACAGTATTTATATGACCTGCTTTCTTCAGCAATAATCATAACATGCAGACTGCAAGGCTGTGGGGGAATGCAATACAATTCACATTTTTCTACTTAGATTTTAATTATGCCAAAGCCTGCTCTTGAAAGCCTTTACTTTTCCTATTTTCTGCTGAGTAGCTTTAAGTAGTCTTTCCTGTGTGAGCAGCAAAGGATAGACAGACCTACTATTCTTCATTCCCAGAGGCTCGGTGGCAGCAAAAAGTGAAGAATGTCTGAGATCCATTAATTCTTCAGTTTTCTAGGCTAATGGGGAAACGCAAAGCCAAATTCCCATGCTATCTTTCAGTCAAGTTTCTTCCTCATTAAATTTCTGGCCAGGTGCAATGCCAAACTATGTGGTGGTAGTTTCACAAGGCTTTTATAGATCCTTCCAGGATATAGGCAGAGAGGGTGGGCTGAATGCAAACTGGACAGAAAGAATTAGGAAAAGGGTACTGAAACCAAGCTCAACAGTGGGCAAGGTTTGTTTTGTGGCCACCATGACAACGCTATGGGGTGGGAAGCCACTTCATATTAGTGTGTCAGGCCCCCAGTAAGTCTGTCCAAGTCCACCAGGCCTCTCAGCTCCCTCCTGAAACAAACACAGTTGGCCTTCCATACCCATGGATCCAGCATCTGTATTTATAAATTATAGCAGTTATGCATTAAAATTATTCAGAAGAAAGTATTTTTGTGTATATTGAACATGTGCAGACATATTTTAGTATCATTCCCTAAACAATTCAATTACTAGTATTTGTATTGTATTAAGTACTGTAATCTTAACATGATTAAGTAGTAGACGAGGGTATTGTAGCATATATGCAAATATTTGGGGACTTGGTATAGAGGGGTCCTGGAACATCCCCCTCCAGATGACAAAACTTTTCTGTATAGATGATAGTATAGACGGGCGACTCTGAAAACAGTATAAATAAGAGACTAAAACAATGACACTAGAAAAGCCAAATTATAATTTTATATTTAATTTATCTTCCCAGTGTTCTAGAAATTTCATCCAACCATGGTAAAAATATCACTTAATTGGCTTAAACTTTACTCGTGTGGAAGGCACACACTTCCCTACTTTCTACTCTCTGTCATTTCATTTTCAGAAAAGAAAAGCTCACTAACTGCTGTTACCAAAACCTCAAAAATACCCCTGCCTCATCCTGCAATGAAGCATAAACTCTTGTTCCATGTCTTATTCATAAATATATTCATATTTATATTCATATATTCATAAGTGCATAAATGAGGGTGAAAAGGCAGAGAGAAAGCAAACCAACAATCAATGGATAATTGCTGAGTCTCCACAGGGGCTTACAGCCAAGTGGTGAGGAAGAGGAGGGGCAGGAAACTTGCTATGATGCAATCCTACAGTCTTACAGGCTAGAAGCCTTGGGACTTTTCCTGCCTTCACGAGCAACTTGTGCAAGTATTGGCATTTAGACAAACCCCTAAACTTCTTCAGTTTAATGCTTTGTCTAGTAAATGCTGGAGATCTGTGTTAGCAGTTGCATGTGGTGGGAAAACCAAGTCTAGGACCCAGAGGGAGGTCTTGCATCCAGGTATCAGTGTACACTTGTGAATTACTACCCAGGTGGGTCAAGATCTCTGAAATCAGGCTTCCAAAGAATCTGGAATCTTAAGGTCCAAATTCATCATTTCAATGTCTTTGAAAGTTAATGAAAATATTTTATCAGCTCTAGGGATTACTTACCCTAAATGCAGAATTGAAAGTTCATCAGAACACTCCTCTGAATTATTTCTGGCAAAGCAAACTTTGACAGCCAGCTCAGTCCGGATATTTTACCTACTGAGAACATCTGGCACTGATGTGTTAGCAACTCAGCAAAATCAGTTCCACCTGTCTGCCCTTTTGTTTCTTTTCAATGACCAACTATCCCAAACTCTGACGAAGACAAAGTCGGTATTCAGAAACCAATGAATGAATCATTCATGAAAAGCCTAAGAACTTTCTAGAAAGAGTGAATTGCAGGTTCTCTCCAGGGTTAATCCATTGTTTATATTTCCTGATGAGACAAGCATTTGAGAATAGACTAAAAAGGTCAGGAAACTGTAGAACATGTACCACATGGCTCTCCCAGCATCTACAGGTGTTGGCTATGTGCACCTACTGTGAGAGCCAGCACTGACCTGTTAAAAAGTGAAGACAAGCAGAAGCTTTCTAATACTGACAAATCCCTCAGCACCTCTCTCCCAAGCCAACAAACTAACACAGCAGTTCTCACACATTTTCACTACAACTGCAGCGGCAATACCATTCTATGTAGCAGTCAAATATATTCTATTTCTGTTGGTCTCCCTGTCATTCAGCTATCCACATGCCCACTAACCCACATACCCATACATACATTCAAGACATATACTGAAACAAATCCTAGGTGAGATGTACTAAACTGATTTTGAGATATAGTATTTGACAGGCAAATTCAATGTCTGCTCACTATAAAATCCTTGGCATTTCTAGAGTATATTGATATCTTGTCATTTTCCCCTTTGCTCAAACCACATGAAACTTTCATTGTACTTTATGCAGCTAATGTCTGAATGCACATTTCAAACAAACAAACAAAACACAGTCACTAAGGCAGGAGCAGCTTTAGGACCCTAAGGAAATATGTATGTATGAGTCACTCTTAAGAAATCTAATAGATCAAATACTTCATTTGGTTAGCATGGCAGTATTAGAAATATATCCAGCTGTCAAAAACCACATGGTCTCAGTAAGACAGACTACTGAACTTTCACAAAAACAATGGAGACCAAGGCAGTAAAATGACATATTCAAGCCAGGAGCAATGGCAAACACCAGAAACCCAACACTTGGAGGATGAGGACAGGAAGATCAGAATATCAAGGTCATCCTTGGCTACACATTCATTTCAAAGTTAGCCTGGGCTACATGAGGCCCTGTTCTGGAAGAAGAAAGAAAGGAAGAAAAGAAGAGATGGAAGAAAGGAGAGAAATGGCAGATATACAGTGCTGAAAGGAAATGACAGCCATTTAATCTTACAACCAGGAAAACTGTGTCTCAAGAACTAAGGTGGAATAAACTTGTAGACAAACAAAAAACAAGTGAATCTTTCACTGTGAGATTTATCTGATGAGCAATACTTAGTTATAAGCAGTATGGCTAGCTATCACTAAACGAGTAATAGTGGCACTCATGTCCTGACAGCAACCAATTCCTCTTAACTGGCCTGAAAGCTCAATGGGAGAGAAAAGTTGAGCCAGACTGAAAACCTAGACAACTACTTGGGGCTGGAGAAGTCATGGATTTTATAGGAGAACCTACTACAGCCTCTTTATTAGATCAGTGTGATTCCTGAGTGCATTTTAAAACATACCTTGATATCACATGTAAGTATAGCTCCCACTCCTCAGCAAAGAAGCTTCTCTTTGCAACAGATGGACACCATTATAGAAAACCACAATTGGTCACAATGCTGAGATCAACAGATTATGGGGTGCCCAACCCCAATGGATACATCTACCATACCACTCTTTTACCTCAGGAGGATTGTAGGAGGCAAAGAACCCAAAGCCTGCTGTGAGGTAATGTCACCTAAAATTGACAGGGAAGCTACACTCATCTTCAACCTGAACAATGACTAGATCAATAGACAGGCTATCATGGAAGGCAGAGATCTCATGGAGCCCCGCTCTTAGACAAGGAATAACTGGCAACTAATGACTGCTAGGAGTGGAAGAAAATTAGTCTTCCCAGGTGTGAGCCCTCTGTTATCCAATACCAAATTTCAGCCACAAAATTATATATATATATATATATATATATATATATATATATATATATGCGCAACACTAAACAAAATGACTATGGTCTATTTATATATATTTATGCATTCATGTGTGTATGTGTGTATGTAAATAATAATAATAAAGAAAGAGAAGCCATAAATTTTAAAAAGAGGGAAATGGGAGAAATTGGATGGGAGAAAGGGAAAAATGATATAACTATATTTTAATAATTGCAAAATATGACATTTAGGCTAAAGGCAAATGATCTCACACTAACCGGAGACCTTAATTTAAGAAAAAAAAAACAAAAAACAAAAAACAAAAAAACAAGCACCACCTGTAAATGCAATTGTAGTTGCTGTTATGGGAGCCTATTTCTACCCTTTCACTAGCTCATTTAAGAAGCAATTGCAGTGACTGGGGCAGTGTGTCTCAGCTGAACAGAGCATTCAGCAGCTACAAGGTCATGGTTTCATTCCCAGAGTTATGATGTGTGGAGGTGGCGGGGTGTATAAAAGAACATACATATAATTATATTGTAAGGCCTACACCATTATAAAAAAAGGAAATAAAGTAGAAGGGAGCTGGGAATAAATAATGATGTTCTGGAATGAGGAATCACACTAAGTAGTAACTCAAATCCACAGGCACAAAAATCAGGTGTGACTGTAAGGTAGGCACAAGTAAATACTTCTCTATCTCTTGCATTCTGTAAGAGACACATGCACACGCACATGCACACGCACATGCACACACATGCACATATATGAATTACAACCATGCACAGTCTGGCTGCAAAATATGTATTGATATGCATAACACTAGTGTGAAAGGGAGATGATGGAGTTCTGGATCACAGATGTGCCTATAGCTTATGGGGATTGGTAGCATAAGTAGGAGACAATAAAAATTTGAAAGCAGTTAGTGTAACCTTATAAATTAAGATATCATGATAAATGCTGAAACTACTAAAAAAAATCATAAGAATATATGTAAAGAAAGAATTTTAAAAACCAACAATGCTACATATTTACCTAAAGCTGGATGTGGTGGCTTATGCCTATAATCCTTTGATTTGGGAGGCCAAAGCAGGAGGATTGCTACAAGTTCAAGGCTAGTCTGGGCTGCATAATAAGACCCTGTCTCAAAAAAAAAATCAGTAAATAAGAAAAAAAAATAAACAAATGATAGAAAAAATATTTGCTTAATACCTAATAGCAGAGCAGTCAGGATCAACAACAAAGAGTAAAGAAGAGAAAACCACGGGTGAAATGGTAGCCTCCCCTTCAATGACAGCCTTCACAATGATAAGCACAGAGGCATAAAACACTAGGCACAATAGGGCTGTATAAAAAATAAGCTTCAACCATCTGCAGGATCTGAGAGTGGCAACTGAGACCCAAAGGGGAAAGAGTGGATATGATGCAAGGAGGAAAAATGAACTGCAGCTGGGTGTGGTGGTGCACACAGTTAGCCCAGCACTCATGATGCAGGGGCAGGCTGGTCTCTGAGTTAGGGACCAGCCTAGTCTGCAGAGAGAGTTCCTAGCCAGCCAGGAGTGAGAAATCCTGGAAAGAAAGGAAAGGAAAGGAAAGGAAAGGAAAGGAAAGGAAAGGAAAGGAAAGGAAAGGAAAGGAAAGGAAAGGAAAGGAAAGGAAAGGAAAGGAAAGGAAAGGTGATTTTTTTTTTTTTTTGGTTTTTCGAGACAGGGTTTCTCTGTATAGCCCTGGCTGTCCTGGAACTCACTTTGTAGACCAGGCTGGCCTCGAACTCAGAAATCCGCCTGCCTCTGCCTCCCGAGTGCTGGTATTAAAGGCGTGCGCCACCACGCCCGGCTAGGAAAGGTGATTTTTAAAAATTACTAAAAATTAGACATGAAGAAAGGACAATATATTATAAAAGGCTTGAGGGATTGTAATGATATGATCATTATAAGCCTAATAACAGAACCCCAAATACTTGACCCAAGAACTGACAGAATTAAAGGAATAGGTAATTCACCAACAATAGTTATATGGATGGTTTGAGTAGACAGGTGATTGACAAGAATGCAACATAATTCAGAAACATGAATCAACAAAGCCTACAGTCACTCCAAATATCTAGTAATACACACCTTCTACTTGGCACACAGGAGCTCTCTGGACAGACCATACACAGGCCTAGGAACCATGGCTCAACACATTTACAAAGTTAAAAGTCAAAGGAAACACGTTCCCTGACTACAACAGGTGAAATGAAATGAGAAATCAGTAAGAAAATAAGTTTGGAGAATTTATAGATGTGTAGAAATTATACAATTCACTTAGACATACCAAAAGGTTAAACAGGAAATCATAAGGGAATGTAAAGACCTTGGCACGGATAAACTGTAAAGGCAATGTGCTAAAGCTGAAGGTGATGTCTACAGCAATTATTAGAGATCAGTTTACAATCAGGGGCCTTTTTATACCAGCAGAGAAGAATGAGTTCAAATGAAGAATCTAAGCCTCCAAGAAAAATAAGCTAAATCAAAAGAGGGAGAAGAAAGCAGTAATATCAGAGGACAGAAAACAACAGAGAAAATCGGGAGTCCCAAACTCATGCAAAATGTTCTTATTCCCCTGTACATCTCAGGCGTCTGCTGGGAAGCTGGCTGCCCACAGACTAGCTACCCACAGAGTAGAGAGCTAGAATAAGTCACAGGGAAATGGACCTCACTTGGTGCTCATTCTCGCCTCTCTTGTAGCACCTGCAGTGTCTGCCTATTTTAGCTGCCCTTTAGGACCTCACAATTCTTGAGTGTATCTTACCCAGTTTCTATTGTTAGCTGAGGGAAGGTTATTTTGATATAAGATACATGACCATGATCATAAGTGGAGACTGCAGATAGCAGAGACAGGGGAGAAATCTCATGGTGGGCAAGGCAGCAACAGAAAAAGTTGTGGCCAGCTCATGACCTAGGAATGCCACAAAGTCTTGAGTCACCCTGACAGGCCAGCAAAACTCTTTCAGGTGGGTGGGGAAAAAAGTCTTCGTGAAACACAGAGGACTGACTTCTCTAGGCCAAAGGAAAGCTAGTTCTCCTGTGCACATTTAGATTTCAACAAGGTCCAACGAGCCAAAGCTTCTCTGATCTTGAGGCACTACTGAACTAGCCTCTGTTGCTATTTTTTTTTAATAGACACAGCTGTGAGCTCTGCATACATCCATGAACAATATGTATACAATCTCTGTTCATTTCCTCTGTAAGTCTAGAGTTAACTAGAAGACTAATATGAACAATGGGACATTAGAAGTATTCAGGAAACCCAATTAACCATCAGAGGAGTAGCCCCCAAATCAGAAAGACAGAAGATGGCCACCATGAAACTCCTGCTTGGCTGACCGGCCACACTTGCTCCAAGGGTGACCTATGTCCTTTTCTTGCCAATTCATCCTTCTATAACTTCAAACATTTTTCAAAGATAGATTCAGTGACATATAACTCCTCCCACCCCATCAAGTCACTGTAGGACTAGGTGCATCCTCTCCTACGGAGACCAGACAAGGCGGCCCAGTTAGGGAAACTCAATCCATTGACAGGCATCAGATTTAGGGACAGCCCATGCTGTTGTTGGAGGACCAGCATGAAGACAAGGGAGAGCATCTTAAACAAATTAATGCCGGTCTAACTGGATGGCTACATGTAGAAGAATGCAAATAGATCCCTATCTATCACCCTGCACAAAGCTCCAGTCCAAGTGGATCAAAGACCTCAACATAAAACCAGATACACTAAATCTAATAGAACAGAAAGGGGAAAGTTAGCCTTGAATAGATTGTATTTTGTAAACACACACACACACTCTCTCTCTCTCTCACTTGCTGATTGGTTTAATAAAAGACTGGCAGCAAAGGAGGAGAGAATAGAAAGGACTTCCAGCAGAGACAGGGAAAGAATCAAATGTGGAAGATTTGGATGCCATATGCAGAGGAAGAAGCAGGCCAGGAGTGAAGGAGAGGTAACCAATGAGCCACGTGGCAGAACATAGATTAATATATATGGGATAATTTAAGATATGAGCTTGGTGAGAGCAAGCCTATGCTATAAGGCCTAAACCTAAAATTAATAAATAAGTCTTCATATATTTATTTACAGCTGTGATAGGCATAGAAAGACCATATGCTTATACCCTCAAAGGTAAAAGATATTTCAAACCTAAATCAATTTATTTTCAATATCAAAATATACGTGAACAAAAATTATCCAAAAATTAATTACATTCAAAAACTTTAACATAATAATTTAACAATAATCTTTAATAATAAAAAGTAAAATTTTTATTTGAGAAAGAGAGGGGGGGGAGAGAGAGAGAGAGAGAGAGAGAGAGAGAGAGTATTGTATCCACTTACATACTTATGGAAGTCAGAGAACAACTTCCAGGAATCAGTTTGCTCTTTCTACCAGAGAGCTCCAGGAACTGAACTCTGGTCTTCATTCTTGGAAGCATCCTTACTCTCTGGCCCCAAAGAGAAACCCTCTATAGCTAAAAGTGCTTTGACTTAGAAAGAAATTGTCTATGGTAATTTATTAGATTGCCATCTTTATAAGACAAGGGCCACACTCCTAAGTCCTAAGGAATGCTGAAGGAGATGAAGCCTGGCTATGTGATTAAGACTTTTATCTGAGTAAATACCAACCAAGAGAAACAGGGCAAAGGCAAAGAAGAAAGCAGGTCAAGTCTCAGCCCACTTCAGGTTTCGGGAGACCTAAATATGTCTGATGCAGCTAAGAATGGGGCACAGATACTCTAGAAACCAGATATCCCTTTAAAGTCCCCACTGTGCAAGTGTCTGTAAGTCACAGAAATAACTGAAGGGATGATGTTTTGGGACCAGCAGGATACAATATAAAAATCTGACCAGATCTAACCACAGAATCTTTCTCTTTGACCTAAGCATTGTGTTTCATGGCCTTGGGCAAATTCATCGCAGGATTAAAACCACCAGGAAGAAATGAATGGACATTCCTAGAGGGAAGAAATGAATCCTACCTTCACCAGTAGTAAGACCTTGAAGTGCCCCATATGCTCCTGAAATAAGGGAAAGCCACCATGTGTAAAAGGTTCATACATGAATTTTTCTGAGATAAGTGTATGTAGTTCTCATATGACTCTTTTTTTTGTTGTTGTTATTGTTGTTCTTGTTTTTCGAGATAGGGTTTCTCTGTATAGCCGTGGCTGTCTGGAACTCACTCTGTAGTCCAGGCTAGCCTCGAACTCAGAAATCCGCCTGCCTCTGCCTCAAGTGCTGGGATTAAAGTCATGCATCACCACTGCCTGGCATTCCATGTGATTCTTAAAAGATAATACTTATCTAGAAGATGAGTCAGCAAACAGCAAATAAAGAGAGCCAACTGATAGATAACTTGAGGTCTGCCAGATAGACTATCTCTATTACAACCACTGGACTCTGTCCTTGTGGCATGAGAGCAGCCACAGACAGGAAGTGAAATGGTGGGTATCCCTGTATTCCAATGATACTTCACAAAGAAGAGACATAGGCCAAATTTAAACCACCAATTGGCAACAGGCTGCTGTGTTCTAGCAGGACCCATTGTGTACAGGATGCCAGGCTGTTTAGAAGGGCTGCTCCATCTCTGTACCACCCCACCCTACAGAGACCATGGAGCTCCTACCTTATTGTTCCTTCCTCCTGCGCCTCCCACTGTAACTGCCAAAGAGGCCTTAAAATGTTTAATCCAGGAATATTACCTCAATAATAAAGGAAAATAAGAACCTCCCTAATTATATGTTTTCCCATATTTCCTGGATGCAATAAAAGCACTAGGTTAGGGCCCCTTTCCTGATAACCTGCTTTTTCTGATTTCAGTTTTTTTCTATTACACTTTTGTAATTACATAACTGTGTAACAGGTAATGGTGGTCCCCTTGCTTGCTACAGGAAGAGTGAGCTTCCTGAGGTAGGGAAAGGAAAATGTCCTGTTCACAGATGCAAACATCCACTAGCACAATGCCTAATAGGAAATGGGGCTCAGAAAACATCATCTTAAGGAACAAAAAATATATTTACACATAGTTGTTATAAAAGCAAGTGGAAGTAAAGTTTCCTTTTCAATAAAAAGCATATCACATTCCTACCAGGCTCAACCCATTTGTGGTAGTCACATACCCATGCCCGAAGCAGATCTACCACAGTCCTTTCTAAAAGCTAGCCATTCTCTGTGACAATGACCTGCCTTCCAATTGTGCACCATTGCAAAGCATGTAGCAATGTGTTTGTTATCTATCTTCATGGACTGTTCCATTAGGAGACATTCCCAGGAACAGGCCCTAGCCAAAGGCTCGGGGCATCTCTGAGACTAATGAAGCCCATCATGTGTTTGAGGGTCAGCCTCCTGTCAGCTGCCCTCCACAGAAATGACCAGCATGCTGCTTCTAGCAACTTCAACTTTACATACTATTGTTTTTTGCTAATATGACCAATTTAAAATATCCTCCCACTCTGTATATGCTTACCTTTGATAACTAATAAAGCTAAAGAAATTTTAAAAGCTCCACATGGGGAAACAATAGGCCAGTGTGAGCCCCTGAGTATATACATAGTATCTTGTGGGGATGTCAAAACATCAGGAGAAATCACATCTTTACTCCCATTCTTTTGCTGCTACTGGGGATTAAAGCTAGACCTTATGCATGCTATAGGCAAGCAGCCTACCCCGGAGTTACAAACCCAGTACCACCTCCTTTAAAGAGACTTTGGAGCCTGACCTATAATTCACCAAGCTACTCCAGTACCCAGCTGTAAGGTTTGTGGGTAGACCCCAGGGAGCAGTCTAGAAAGTGGAGCTGCCTCCCTCAGAGTCGGACTGCACTCGGGAGACTGTAACCTCCAATGGGAGCCCCATTTCTGCTCACTGTCCTTTTAGTGTGGGCATATTCCTGCCAGGCAAAGGGGGCAGTGAGATTAATTATGACCACACACAGCTCTGCTCAACACAGGGAGAAAACAAACAACCTTCATAGACTGTGACTACCAACCTCGCAATGTTGGCCTTCACATTAAGCTCCAACTAATGAGAAAATAAGCTAAAGAGGAAAGATAACACAGAAGATCCAAAGCATCTCATGCTGACGTTTTTAAAGGATATGTTTTCCAGAAAGTATTTTATCCCAAATGCAGAGTGTCTACTCCACGTGCTTCATTATTCTATACATTCTTTACAGTTCTGTGACCATCTGGATATGGAAGCCAGGACACTAGGTTGAAATATCCTTTCCTGACTAACAAACCAGTTATGGCCTGGAGAGAGGGGTACCTCAATAACTTTGGCCTCGGTGTACTTTCTTAAAAATGTATAGGGTTAGTTTACATAGTTTGAGAAGTCTCCTTCAGTTGAAACATTGTGTTTCTGCACAGACCATTCAAAAGTAAAGTTTTATAACTTTACCATCTTTGGTATAAAGTACAATTCAAAAACAGAGCAGCCACTGCACTCACGAAAGCTAAATTAACTGCAAATCCAGATCACAACAGAAGCCACTATCTATGTGCATTTCAGTGAATTTGAAACACGACTCCCAATTACTGTCAGGAGCCTAGCTACCATCCTGGGCTTAGTCACCGCATCTATATAAAAACTGTTTGTCTCCTATTCCTTCTGAAGATCTCTGGGGAATGATTCTCTTCTAATTCCAATACGCTTAGCACTGGGTTCTGGTTGGAAGAGTGAATACTATCTTAAGTTTAATTTTCCTAACCCCAGGCTTCCTGGTAAAACACATAGAAAACACCAAAGTAGGGCTTAGAGATCATGTGTTCCACCTACCAGAAAACCAGACAAAAGTTGCATTTCAAAGTCAGTATTTTAAGAGAAACATTTCATGGCGGCAGCAGCGGCAGGGCAGAGGACCGGTCATCTTACTGTCCAGGTTGGGCAAATGGAGGCAGGGGAAGGTTTTCCCTTTAACATCTTCTAATGGCAGTGATAAAGCTCACCTTAAGCTTCTCAAGAGAGGAAGAGACAGCATGGCTGATAAGGATGATGAATGTGACAGCGATAGACCAGCAGCTCACTGACAGCGTAGGGTAGACACTGGCACACTGGCATTTACTAATACATGATCTCTTTTGCTGCATAAGTCATTCCCTTTAATTGTCACAAAATTCCAATAACGTAGTTACAATTGTAACCCTGCATGCTGGGGTTGGGGGGGTTGGAGACACTAAGATTGTGGGTAACCTGCTCAGTAGGCCTCTCACTGATAATAATAAGCAAGCTGGACTCAACCTGTCTATGCCCTTGGAGCTCAGCACTAGAAAACTGAGTATGATGTCATATCAGATCAGCTGACCTGAGATTGATGAATGAGTGACAGCCTAGGGCACAGAACAGGCAACAGTTGTGAATTGGGTAGTCTGGGAATCTGAGCTCACAGGTGGGCATTGATCACAGTAGGGTCAGCTCATGGCTTCCCGCTGTTCTGGAAGGGTGAAGATGATCTCCAGCCAGAATGGCTGGCCACAGTATTGTCTGCAGCCTTGCAGGAAGCTGTTGGAAAGGACCACTGGGGGGAAGAAAAATAGATCTTTCTAAATCAAGCTGTAACAATATTTTTATTTCCTTTCATGTAATGCCACATTTAAACTCATTAGATGAGTCTGTTTTTAAATCCTAGGAAACCAGTCTTAGTGACTTGAGTTCAGGAAAACAGAAGATCCTACTCGAAAAGCAAAGAACACAGACGGGCACCTGGTAAGCATGGTTCTCACAGTGCTTGGGAGTCAAGCATTGTATGGCATGAAACACGTGCATGCACACATAAACATTGTTTCAGAAAAATATCACAGGCCTTAATACTTACACATGTTAAATAACCTGATCATGGTTCTAATAATATTCTTTTAATAAGAAGTCCATGGAGACAAATCTAACTTTGGGTTAGCAGAGAAGACTTAGTAAGTTATTAATGGCTTAGAGGATATATTAAGCTCAGAAAAAATATTGACAGAAAAGTTCTTTTTGTGTATCTCCCACAATTTTTCATTTATTTATTTATTATTTCATAATGCTTTCTCTGAACTTTTTTTAACCTTACAAGTCTTTTGAGTATTATTTTTTTGTATTGAAAAGAGAGTCTTCTCTCATATAATTCACCCTGATCACAGTTTCTCCACCCTCCACTCCTCCCAATTCTCCCCTACACCTCTTCTCTCCCCCAGATCCAGCCTCCAAGAGATGACAGCCAAACACAACAAAACAAGATACAATAAGACAAGGCAGAAAGCTTTCATGTCAAGGCTGAAGAAGGCAGCCCAATAGGAGGAAAAGAGTCCCAAGAACAGGCAAAAGGGTAAGAGACACACCACTCACTCCCACTGTGACAGACACACCACTCACTCCCACTGTGAGAGACATACCACTCACTCCCACTGTGAGAGACACACCACTCACTCCCACTGTGAGAGACACACCACTCACTCCCACTGTGAGAGACACACCACTCACTCCCACTGTTAGGAGTCTCACAGAAACACCAAGCCAACAGCCATAACGGATGTGGATATTAGCTGTTACGGAATAATAGTCAATCCACAGACTCAGAGATGTTAGGTAAGAGGAGGTCTCTAGGGGATCACATAGATCTCCCCAGGAATAGGAAATAGAATAGAATTTGCAAGTGGACTGGGGGCAGTTCGTAATGATAGTGGGAGGGATAATGTGGGGGAAGGGTGGAAGGAAAGAGTGTGGGAAGAGACAGCTGGAATTGGGGAGAACTCGGGGGTATGGTATGAAAAGTCAGTGCAGTAGAAACTTCATGGGATCTATGAGGGTAATCTTAGTGAGGATTCCTAGTAATGGAGGGTATGGCCATCTTTTATAGCCAGGGGTGGGACTGAGTTGTATTCTGTTGAGTTGTTGGCTGAGGTGGTCCCATAGAGATCCCTAAACAACCCAGGCTGATGCTAGGACAGAGGGTTGCTCTCAAAAGACTGACAGTGGAGGCTGCATCCATATAGCCCACTGAACATAGAGAGATTGAGCTGATGCCTTCAGGGATCCTTCAGCACTACATTCTAGTCTCTGTCACAAGAAGGTACTCACGCACTCTGGAAAGAGAAACCTGGACACAAACCCAGCCACAAAACCTACAATCTGTCCTGCCTGCAGGATGTGTCGGGGCAATGGTGGCGCAGAACTCGTGGGAGAGGCCAATCAGATATCTTGTACAACTTGAGGTGCATGCCAGGAGAGGGATCCTGTCTGCATGGTCAGGAACTAGAGACTGGATAGATCAGAGACCGGATAGCTCAGAGACCAGAGACCTAGGGGAGGTGCCCTGTCCAGTCACTGTCAGAGTCTCCCTCTGGCAGCAGACAGGAGCAGATAGAGACCCACAGCCAGACATTAGGCTGACGAAGAGCCTAAACTGGAGGTCCCTATCAGGTTTCCTCCCCTCAGAGATCTGGGAACTCTGCCAAAGAGTGACTGTAGGAGTCACAGGGGTCAGGGACACCAGGAGAACATGGCACACCGAATCAACTAAGCAGGTCTCCTGTGGGCTCACAGAGACTGAAGTAGCAAGCGCAGGGCCTGCATTAGTCTGCAACAGGCATTCTGCATAAATGTTATGGCAAATAATTTTTTTAATAAAAACTGGATAAGAGCCGGGCGTGGTGGCGCACGCCTTTAATCCCAGCACTTGGGAGGCAGAGGCAGGCGGATTTCTGAATTCGAGGCCAGCCTGGTCTACAAAGTGAGTTCCAGGACAGTCAGAGCTATACAGAAAAACCCTGTCTCGAAAAACCAAAAAAAAAAACAAAACAAGAAAAAAAAACCAAAAAAACCTGGATAAGAAAACTTAGATTGTTAATTTTATGGTTTGTCACTTACTTTTAAAATAACTGACAAATTGCTGTGTCTAATCCAGAAACTGGGCCTACTATAGTATTTGTGGAAAAAAAAAGAAAAAAAGAAAGAAAAGCTCAGAGCCACAGTTTGCCAAGTGTTCCTGAGTTTCTCCCCAGTCTGCAGCCCTAACTTGAGGCTGTGGCGTAGGCCTGTAACCCAGCACTGAGTAGGCAGAGGCAGAAAGATCACTGCACATCCAAGTACAGTCTATACAGTAGCTCCAAGCCAGCTAATGCTACACATGACTCCAGAAAGCCAAACCAAACACAAGGGGTGGGGGGAGGATTTAATAAATCAAAATAGGAAGCCTGGAAGTCTATCCATTGAAGTCACCGGTATTCACAATTCCACTGTCAGAATGTCAATTCTGATGTTGAATAGGACAGATAATTCACAAGAGCCCCAGACCTAGTAAGGAGCACTGGGGAAAGTGGAGAAAATAGAATGCAGGGTAAAAGACAAAACGTCCCCCAGCAGCAGTGTGCCCAGGGTTCAGCTCTGATGAGCACAGCTATCGGGTGTACATGGGCGGCAGCAGGAAGAACAAGATCAGAAGGAAGGAAGGGGATCCAGGCCTCCAGGATGATGTTCTGCCAGCCTCCAGAGTCACAGGGAGCCACAGTGTGGCTGGAAGATGCCCCAGCTCTTGGCTCTGTACGTAACAGAAAAACTCAGCTAAAATACTAAGACTATGCTGAGAGGACATTGGAAATCTCCTTTTCTAAGGCCTCTAAACACTGCCAACCTTTCATGTTGTATTTTGTGCAACTCAAACCTTTACTATTCAGATCTATTGCCAGTCCCTGTGTAAGATAAAAGGACTTTTAGAATTACAGCCACCTTCCAAGATGGAGGTATGCACAGGCTCCTACTGTTAAGACTGAAGATACAGCTTCCAACATGGTAAAGTTTCAGAAATTCTGTGACTATAAACTCCAAAGGCAGGTTTCCATGCCACATCAGCAGGATGATAAGCGTCTGAAGCTTGCAAGCTGCACTTCTGCGACCTCTCTGTTGGCTCTGACTATTACTAGCAGGAAAAATAAGATATAAATGAGGTTTCAAGAGGCTGGGTAAGAGCCTCTTTGCTCCTCTTTGCTTCCTTTGCAAGCATGAGGACCTAAGTTCAAAGTCCAGCATCTACATAAAAAAGCCAGGTGTGGTGCTTTGAATGAAAATGGCCCCCATAGACTCAGAGAGAAGGGCATTATTAGGGGTGTAGCCTTGTGGGAAGAGTTTGGAATGGGGAGTAGTCTTTGAGGTTTCAGAAACTCAAAACAGGCCCAGTATCACTCTCTATTCCTGCTGCCGATGGATCCAGATATAGAAGTCTCAGCTCCTTCTCCAGCCCTATGTCTGCCTGCATGTGCCATGCATCCCCTTATGACAATAATGGACTAACCTCTGACCTGGTAAGCCAGGCCCTATTAAATATTTTCCTTTATAAGAGTTGCCATGGTCATAGTATCTTTTCATAGCAATAAAACCCTAAGACATCTGGCATGTTTGCTCATGTCTGTGATCGTAGCACTATAGCAAAGACAGGCAAATCCCAGAAGCTTGCTGGCTAACTGGCCAGACAGGCAGAAATTGCAAGGCTCTGATTCCGTGAGAGCCTCTATCTCAAAGCAATAAGGCAGATAGAAATAGAGAAAGTCCCCTCCCCAATTCTGCTCTGGCTTCTAAACAAGTATGTGTGCTTGCATACTCGTGCGCATGCCACACCCAAAGAGAAATCTACAAATATAATGATGGCATCTGCCTTTTAGTGACCCCACACATACACCTCCCAAAGGAGCTTCACTGGACATAGAAGCACAATTTGTGCAATCTAATAGGTTTCTGATTATTACAGGCTAGTCAATAATCACTGGGGGAATAGTAACCCTCTCCTGAACAGTTCTTGGACTTTAATGGGCACTAGTCGGTCACCTGGGCTCTCTGCAGCGACTGGCTCTGATTCAGAGGGGCTGAAGCTAAAGCTCAAAGTTCTACATTCCTAATGAGCTTCCAGAGCTAGTGGCCCAGTGGCAATGCTGAATGGCAAAGCTGGGTTTACCACACACTTTTCTCAGGGGCCCTCTAGCCTGACCATGTGGAAGGAAAAATATGATCCATGAGGCTCTTCAGGGAACATATCTTACATACCAACAAATCACTGAACCAATCTCACTACAAAAACAAAACAACAATTAAAAAAATAGTACCGATCTAGGCAATATATCATGATTCACTCAACATATAACAACTGGATACCAAGTGCATAACCAAGGGCTGTTTCTGAGCATTTCTAAGAATGTTTACTACTTGCCTAACATGCAGAAACCCCCACACTTGCAGAATGAATGAGGGAAAGAGGAGACAACTGCGCAGAAGAGAGAAGAGGAACTGCGAGGTCTTGGCTCCCCATCAGTCCCAGCACATACTTCAATGGCCCTATCTGTTAAGATGGGATGATGCAAACCCAGCATCAGGCTTACAGGAAGGGAAGGCGGACGATGGGAGGAACAGGAGAACAGCTGGAGGTGGATGGGGACAAAGGAACAGTATATAGAGAAGCTAACTTCTGGAGATCACTGACACCCAGATGTCCTACTGGGCACCTTTCCCTAGACAGCCCACTGAACCCTAGAAGCCCACTTCTAAAGCTTTGTGAATTAAGGATTATGACTTTCATTTTTCAGCTGGAAACCTGAGGCAAGGATAAGTAACCCAAGATAATTCAAGGAGGAAGGAGAAGGCAGGTTTTGGAACAGAGCCATGGAAGCTTGGTTCTCAGGGTGGCACAATGACTCACTGGCTGGCAGCCAGCCACTGCAAGTCCAATACTACCTCTCTGATCCATTTTGCAAGCTCTGGTGCCCTGAATTGGTCTGGCTATGTGGCCTCTCTAAATTGGACAGTAACCACTTCAAAGACATAACTGGTATTTCTGCTGCCTATATTTTTATTATACTGATGTACTGGATGTGGAAGCGCCATGTGTGCAAAGATTTTTTTTTCTAACTTTCAAAATCAGGAAGTAAAACACACAGGTTCAGTGAATACTACTACAAAGGAAATGGGGGAGAGCCTTTTAAAGCTTGAAAGACATACAAAGCAGCCTCATATACCTGCCTACACAGCAAGATCAGTGGTTTGTATTTTGCCTCATCTATATCCTTCCTCCTCCTCCTTTCTCTCTCTCTTTCTCTCTCTCTCCCTTTCCCCCTCCCTCCCTCTCTCCTCCCCTCCCCTCTCTCCTTCCCTTCCTTCCTCCTTTCCTTCCCCTTTCCCCTTTCCTCTCCTCTCTCCCTTTCCCTTTCCTCTCACCCCCTCTCCTTCTTTCTCTCCACTGTCTTTGGAATCTTTTCAGAATGAGCGATTCGATTCTTTCCTGTGTTCCTTCCTGTGATTCCTACAGACCAGGCCATTCTCTTACATGATCTCAAAAAAGCCATCAGCTTCTGGAAAAGTTATGGCTACTTTAGTACCATTATCTAATCTGCCATCCACCCTCAAGGCTGTCATTTGTCCCGTTGATAGCTTTTATACTCATCATAGCATGTTTTAATAGCTGGATGTGTATGAAGAATTTACATGAATAATTAAGCCTTGATATGAGCAGAGTGCTTTCCTAGCTAGAGAGCCATTTGGCCACATTAACTCATTTGCCTCACATCTTGCCATTCTAAGGTCCAATGGAACCGGTGTCCTTATCTCACCCCTCATGGAAAAGAGGCTGAATGGAGTCTCAAAGCTCAGGCCACTCCCTACCCTTCACAGCACTGCTTGATACTGACTTTAAAGACTTCCTTCATTATAGTACCTAGACACTTAGCACTGGTCCAAACATTTTACGTTCCTTAAACAAGTACCATTGGATGTTTATCTCTATAACAACTTACTTTTATGTCAACCTATAGATTATAATCAATGTCTGCAACTACATGTGTAGGAAGAGTCCTGAGCTAGCCAAGGGGAATGTACTACAGGAGTACAATAGCTCCCACAATGGCATTTAGGGCCTGGCCTCCTCAGTACCAGCCTAGCCTGCATTGCTAAACCCATTCCTCTTTAAACCCAGAACCAGAATCCACAAGTAAAAGACTGTCAGTTCCAGTTGACTTGAACATGGCAAAATGCACCAGATGTCTCCTCCCAGAGCACAGGTGTGGGGGTGATTTCCCTGTCTTCGGCAACAGCCTAATATACTATAATATACTATAATGGCTAAACCACTAAAAGAACACTGTCAGAGTCACATCTTTTAAGGAAGTTCATATCTTCACTCTTCCACTGAGTCCATTTGCCTTGAGCTGGTGACCAAGTATAGCTGGACCTCATTCCCTTCATCTCTATACTCAGACCATCAAACATGAAACCAAAAGGAGACAGCAAGCTTGAAGCCTGGCATACGAGAGGCCTCTTGCTCCTGCAGCTTAGAAGCGCAAGAACCCTTTCTACAGCGTGTGGCCTGGCTTGTGATTAGCAAGCCTTGGCTTTCCCAGAGCAAGCTTGGGTCTGCAAGGGTAAGTGCAGTGTGAGTACTAGGAGCTTTGACTGAAAGTCTGCATGGCTCACTGCATGAGGAGAATACAAAGAAACAGACTGCTTCTGCAGTAAGTGCTGCCTCTGGTCAGAGAGCAGAATTCTTCCCGTGTAGCAGGAAAAACAAAATATTTACCTTTTCCAGGGCTTCTTTGTCAAGCAGTTCTTGCACAGCTAGAAGTTTGATGCTGTAAAAAATAAAATAAAGGCATACTTAAAAACGAGTCATTTCATGTCAGCAAGCATCATCACATGGGTCGAAAAAGAAGAATGCAAAATCTCAGCCCATGTCACCTCCTACTGGAAGGTGACTTTGTTTGATGTAAACTGACTATCTCAAATATATTTAAAATGTTTCTAAACTCTAAAAGTGGCTTTACCACAAGATTCGGCACTACTATTAATAGTGAAAGTTGAAAGTTGGGACTTGAAAAGGAACTTGCACATCATGTTCAGGATATTCCTCATAACCCAAAGATGGAAACAACCCGAATGTGCACCAGCAGATAAATGGACAAACACAAAGTGGTGTGTGTGCATGTGTGTGTGTGTGTGTGTGTGTGTGTGTGTGTGTGTGTGTACATGTGTGTCTCTGTGTCTATGTCTGTGTGTCAGTATGCATGTATGTGTGAGTGTGTATATGTGTCTGTGTATCTGTTTATGTCTATGTGTGTATGTATGTATGTATGTACATGTGTGCATGTGTGTTTGTGTGTGTATCTGTGCATGTCTGTGCATATGTACACATCTGAGTGTCTGTGTCTGGGTCTGTGTGTGTGCATGTGCATCTGTGTGTTTGTATGTCTAGGTCTGTGTGTCAGTGTCTAAGTGTGTGTCTGTGTGTATGTGTGCATGTGTGCATGTATATATGTGCGTGTCTTTTTGTGCATGTGTGTGTGCAAGTGTGTATCTGTGTCTGTTTGTATGTCTGTGTCTATTCATGTCTCTGTGTGTGCACATTGTTGTGTGTGCATATATGAATGTGCATATGCACATATTCATGTGGGTATGCATATATGCGTGTATGTATTATTACTCCTTAAAAGGAAGGATATTCTGTTATATATACAATAGAGATCACAGATGCAGCTTGAAATGCTCAGTGAAATAAGTCATGACACAAAGATAGACTGGCTGATTTCACTTACATGAGGTAGGAAGAATAGCCAAGTTGATAAAGACAGAAAGATGAGTGTTTCTTTCCTGGGTCTGGAGGGGTATGAGGAGCTACTGTTTAACTGGAATGGCTTTTCCTTGTATGAAGGACCAGTTTGGAGTTAGATGGTGGTGGTGACACATCACTGCACATGTGCTTATGACAGCAAATGCGTGCTTACCATTGGTTAAAATGGTAACTTTGGTTACATACAGTTTGTTAGCACACAGCGTCCTTACAGTGACTGATCACTGTTTCATGCAAAGACTAAATTCCGAGGAAAAAGGAAGTCAACAATTACTTTCTGTGATAATGGTCCAAGTGTAAACATCACATATTGCTTGATGGTGCCTCACTGTGTGCATGAGAACATGTGTAGAGTTGCAGGCTGCTTAGAAGCCATGATGAGTTAGAATATAAGGAGAACTGTTCTGAGTGGATAAACAGACATACTAAGGGGATCCTGGTTTTACAGACACCACAGAAGGCTTCCCAAAGAGAGCAAAATAGCCTTGCCAGGAGAGAATACCCAAAGACACCAAGAGGAGTGGGCACTGTTACAGCTTCTAGTTAGGGCCTGGAGCCTTGACTGAAGCCAATGACTGACACCTTTGAGGCTATAATAAATCCACTATTATCTCCATCCACAATATAGGTGCTAATAGACTGCCTCAGGACATCTCTCCACTACCCCTGACTTCTCTTCCATCCTTCACAGATTTGCTTCAGCTGCTTCTCAGACTTAGTGACTCTTTGGACTATCCCCAGGTAGCTTCTCTGATCAACCACTGTGGAGGGTTTCTGTTTCCTTCAGGATACTTACCACTCTTTTTAAAGTATTATTGCTGTGGTACTTCCGTTTATCTTCTCCAACTACTGAAACACTTTAAGGCTGAGGGGCTCACATGTTGTTGCTTGTAGTTACCCTTGAAACATCTACAGCAGACATGTGTAAAACATTCAAAGAATGTCTGCTAACTTCATGACCCAAGAGGCCCGAGGCCCAAGTTACTTTGAAAATTCATACATTCCAGTCATGCCTCAGTTTCTCCACATGAAAAAGACAATACCTTAAAGGAAGTACCTGGACAAATTCACCCTGGGCAAAAGCCACTAAACATGGCTGTATAACTGACTGTTAATGAAATACACCCTGAGGTGGCTCGAAGCCATTGGTCCCTCCTCAGTCATTCTGACTGCCAGTGCACAAAGCCAAGATTCTAGCCATTTGAGCAACAATTTTATGTGCTAAGTTGGGAGCACCAGTCACAGCTCGAGTTACAAAAGCTTAAATTGCCTCTGAAATAACTACTGGGAAACATTCCCTCTGGAGGGGGTGTGTTACACAGCCTCCTGTTCCTGCCTGTTTGTGATCACAGGGTCTAGTGTCCAATATCAGATACCAAGTTAGATGTGGAAGCTGGGAAGTCTCTGAACTCTTTTTCTCTCCATCTACAATGATACCACATTGAACCTACCAAAGAGCACCAAGGGAAAGCTCTGGGAGGAAAATGAAATGAAACTAACCTCCAACAATGCCAGGCTACTGCCCCCACTCTCTAGAACAGGGGTGGCATCCACATGGCTCCTCCCCAACCAGCCCTGCCCTTGCCACCTCTTTTCACAGAGCTTCCCTCCACTGAACCTAAACTAAACTTTAGAATCCTTCTCAACACCCTAGCAAGCCATAGCCAATCTACTACAGATGGTAGCAAGTTCAAACCCACTCAGCATCTGCTCTGAAACAAATAGCAGCCCTAGTGTCACTGAGGGCAGAAGAAAAGACAGACATTCTCACATTTAAAACCTAGACCCAAGATGTAAGGGTCTCTGGGATCCAGAAAGTGATGGGGATGAGCCCCTCAGTCTGTACTACAAAATAGGAGCAGGGCAAGTTATGTGGCTGTTCCAGGGCTTGATACATAGGGCCCTTCAGCAAGCCAGGACTCTTCCTCCTGAGACCTCAGATGTCCCATTATATTCTATCCCAGTGCTATTTCTAATGTTGGGTGTTCCTCAAGTCTTGGCTATTTTTACCAGTACTAATGATATCTAATCTTCTAACACACCAGGTATACCCTAGGGAGCAATTTCATGCATATCTAGGAGCAGAAAACCTATTTACCAAATCTTCCATTTGATAACATCTAAATTCCTACTCTGGAAGATCATCTGATATGTTGTTTTCAATTCTGTCCCATCTTCTGTCCCTCCTTCCTTCTGCTACTTCACAATAGCCATGGGATATCTCCACTGTAGATACTTGGGGTGAGGGGCCCACGTGAGCACAATAGTGTGCCTACCCTAAAAGCTGTAAGGAACAAGGGTGCTGCTTAGTCACACGTGCCTGGGGACATTAGACTCTCCCACCTTCCAGTGTGGATCTGGGTCTCAAGAGCATGTTCTTCAGGAAGCCTGGTACCTAATTAGCATTCTCTGAGAGCTGCAGGGCCCAGGCAGATGAGCACTGCCATGAACAGCCCTTCCTTTTCCCTGTACTCCACTTAGAGAAGAACGGGAAAGCACAGACATCAGCTGCCAGCACTGATTTGATTCAGAAAGAATCTCAGTGGTAAGGTTATCGGCACAAGCAATTCTTGGAAGCACCTAAAACACACACAGTTAAGTTCGGCCACATATGCCTTGAGGGGGCAATGAGCTGGAGAGCACTGTCTTTTTCACAAGAGTGGCAGCTGCCACTGTGAGGTCCCTAAGAGGACTAGGAGAGGCTGTGGGGAGAGTGCACTCTGCTGTGGTGAAGAAAAGTACCACCGCATCAGAGGAAAGCCAGAGGCCAGCTGCAATCTGGGTAGCTCAGAGCCAGGAACTCAGTAGCCCCTGAGGACACGGACAAGAACACTCTATAGGTCTTTTTTTTTTTAATCATTTTTATTTTTTGAGAATTCCATACATGATTAGTGTATTTACATCATTTCTACCCTTCCCTCCTCCCCCTCCTTCCAAACCCTCCAATTCTCTTTCAGACTCATGAACTCTTCTTTATTATTGTTACACACACACACACACACACACACACGCATGCACATAGAAATACAGGATGAGTTCATTGAATGTTGCTTATATGTGTATGTGTTTAGGGTTGACCACCTGGGATTGGAATATCTATGGGGGGGAGACTGTCTCTCTCTCTCTCTCTCTCTCTCTCTCTCTCTCTCTCTCTCTCTCTCTCCTCAGCAGCCATTAATTTCACATAGTCTTCCATCTAGGGGTGGTATATTGTGAGATTCCCCCCCCCCAATTGCATGACAGCTGGTATTAGCGTTGTGTTGTTTAAGTTCTGTAGAGATTTCAGGGGTGGAGCTTCCTGTCCTACATATCTGAAGCTATCTTGCAGCAGACACTCTGGTTCACTAGATCTTAGACTCTTTCTGCTCTCTCTTCTATAATGCTCCCTAAGACTGCAGTGTAAAGGTTGTATAAGGGTTATAACACACTTAAAGGTAACACTCCCAACTTTACACCAGGCAAACGTTCATGGAGATTATACCCTAGTAAAAGGAAGACTATTAAGAACTACAGTGCATGGGATAGGATGGTATCTGATAAATCCACGAGTGTCACATGATGACATACATATCATCACATGAACAAAACCCTTAATCCTGCTTTACATACAAGGCACCACTGGGAGACACTGAGATGCAAGGGGAGCCTTTGCCTTAAAGCATTACATATGATGAACAAACCAGATAATGACATCCACCCCTTGGTGAGCACATGCTATGCAGCCCACTAGAAGGATACCAGACAGAGCTAGGAGGCTCCTTCTGTTGCTGTTTTATTTGAAACAGGGTCTCATTATGTAACCTAGGCTGGCTTGAATTCATGATTCTCCTGCCACAGCCTCCTGAGTATGCACCATCTCAGTGGAGGTTTTTTTTTTTTTTTTTTTAATGAACTATGAGAAATGGTTGGGTATGAGAAACCTCAACTCAGTGCTAAGACTGGGAACTGGAGGGAACATGTCATTAGGAAGGACAATGGAGATAGAGACTGGTGAATTATATCTGACACTTAAGTCTTGGGACCTTTGAATGCAGTATGAGAGAGACAGTAACGGACTGTAACTCAGCAAGTTCTGGAATCTAGAATTGGACAATAGGGTAGAGAGATGGTGTCAAAGAAGGTAACTTTCACAGGAGGCTAAACACAGAGAATAGTCAACAGCAGATGCTCTAAGCCATAACTATTTTTATATTAATTTCTTTTATGTGTATGTGTGTGTGCTAGAGTGTGTCTGTGTGTGCTATATGTGTATATAGGAGCCCAAGGACGTCTGAAGAGGTGTCAGATCCCCTGGAACTAAAGTTACAGGCAGTTATGAAGTTCAGGGTTGGTGCTGGGAATCAAACCCAGGTCCTCTGCAAGAGCAGTAAGCACCCTTAACTAGTGGGCCATCTCTCCAGGTCCCTAAGCCATAGCCAATAAGAGACAGAAAGAAATTCAGTATGGCATTATACAGCGTTGATGAAAATCCCAGCATCTGGGAGGATGGAACAAGTGGAATGCTGTCTCTGGGCTAGCTGGTGTTACACAGTAAGAGGAATGCTGTCTCTGAGCTAGCTGGTGGTACACAGTAAGATAATAAGTTATAAGATGTGAGTGTGGGCTACAACATGGGAACTAGTCAAAATGACAACAAAACAAACAAACAAACAAAAACCCAAAAACTTGTTTTGGAGAACAGGAGGACTTCTGGGAAATTGGAAAGAAGATATAGAGCCTAAAGCCAAGGCCACACTTTGGAGAACAATGGCTGATACCCAGAGCAAGAGAGACCACAGGGATGATGGATACCACAGTTCAGTGGGTCAGAAGTAGACAGGAGGTAAGAAGAAGAAATCTTGATGTTAAAATCTAGGCAAAAGATACGTTCCCTCTTCTCCTCATATACCCAGCTTTGTGCAAGATTAGAGCTCAGGGCTCTGTGTTTGGTTGGCACCCCTGCTTGCTGCCCTCCCACTCCCCCCAGGCTGGGGAACCCTGTCTGCTCTCCTTCCCTTAACCCACCCCTATAGAGAAAACTCAGAGCTAATACATCATAGCTACTCACTTCTGCATTTCAGGCAACCCATACAAGAGTGCCTGCCCAGGGGTTCAGCTTTTGACCATATATGGGCATAACCCCAGCTCTGAGCTAACCTGGCCTTGCTCCTTGGGACCAGTGAACCCACCCAGGAGCAGCATCTAATAAACCTGCCTTATTTTTCTGGTCCATGTAGCCAATAACTCAGTACATTCTTTTGTGTTTATTTTAAAATGTTTCACTTGCTTTATTTTGTTTGGTTGCTGTTATTGTTTGATCTGTTTTTAGGTAGGATTTCACTCTATAGCCTAAGATACGTTATCCTGTGTAGTCTCATACTTGCTGTGGCAATCACCATGCCTCAGCCTCCCTAGAGCTGGATGACAAGAGTGAGCCCCACGCTCAGCCCCATCCTTGATTAAATCCTATCAGTTTTGCTCAGAGTATGTGACCACCATTTGTCTAGTACAGCAGAATACAAGGGTTCTGGAGAGTTCCAAAGAGAACTCGGAGCAGTTTTCCATTATAATACAACATTCCCACAATCTCCTTTACAAGGAAAAAGAAGAGTGTGGAGACTCTCCATTTTGAGAGCCCATGCCAAACCCTATGGAGATCCTGGGAAGGCAAACTATAATCCCAGTACATCTGTCATGTTAACTCCAGAATATGGCACGAGCCATATATGTAGCAGAGGGGAGCAGCAGGAAGCCCCTAGCAAGGGCAAGAGAAGGAAGGCAGGGAAGATGTAACCACAGCCCAGCATGGTGGCCACAGACCAGGACAACTATTCAATGTCCCTTAGGAGGTTGAACAAAATCAAGGCCAGAAATGGGGTCAACCCAGCTGCTCAAATATTTTGCCCCTCCCCCTTCAGAGTAGGCTCCACATGAACAAGATCATGAAGAAAGATCCCTGTCTCCAGTTTTCAGAAGAGGTCGTAAATGTCACAGGCAGACTGGCAAGAGGGTGTCAGCCTCTGCCCTGCACTGGCTTCTGAGGGAGGACACAGGACCTGCTTTCCTCAAACACATCTGTTGTCACTGCCAACAAACATGCTGGCATCTCAGCCTTCCCCACTGAAGCTGAGTGCTACTGCGGATGTCAGGTCTGGAACAGTCTACATGCAATTTTCAGCCTGCAGTCACTGCCCTTGAAGGGCCCACAAAACAGTCTGGAAAGGACAATCTTTAAGGGCAGACCCTGGAGTTTCTGTTCCATTTTCAGGTTTTCAGCTGCTTGGTTTCATTACCTTTTCTTAGAAATCGATTCGATCTACTCCTATTTCCAAATGTTAAGCAAAGAACCATACTAGAACAACCTCCTCATCCAAATCTATACTCCCCTGCTTCACTCTTTTGTATCGGAAAATAATGTTTCTTTTCATCTTAGGAACTGGGTTTAGGGCTGGCAGCAATATGGCTTAGTGAGGAAAGGTGCCTGCTATGAAGTATGTCCATTTGGGTTTGATCATCAGAACCCACACAAAGGTGGTGAGCCGTCTGACCCTGTACACATCCATTGAATACTACATTATATCGCTTTTACCCTTTCTTCTCTCCCCCTTCAACTCTTCCTGTTTCCCCCACTCCCTGTCAAATTCATGACCTCTTCTTAGGTTATTAATGTTACACGAGTATGGGCATGTAAAACCTTCTGAGATCACTTAGTGCTACTCATATGAACCTGAGTTTAGGGCTGGCTGCTTGGGACTAGTTATTCTGACTCTGAAGGAAACAGGTTCCCCCTCTCTCAGCAGTCACTAACTTCATGTAGGGTGTAGCCTTGAGAATTTCCCCCTATCCAAATTGGCACATTGACTGATATTATGTACGACTTGCTTAGGTAACCACAGTCTTGAGGTTTTGTGGGTGCAGCTTCCTTGACACATTCAGAAAACATAATCTCACAGCTCGTACATTCTTTGTGTTCCCCCCCCCCTTCCTAGATTTTGTGTGTGTGTGTGTCTGTGCTTACTGTGTTCAAAGGTTACTTGGGCTGTTTCTACATCATTAAGCATAATCATGTCTCATGTGACAACGCATTAGTCAAGGATGGCCCAAATATGCAGTGGTGGTTTCATAAGCTTTTATTCTCAGTGTTTTTGGAGCCTTCTTAGCCCATATGAGCGCATTCAGTGATGCCTATACCAAATAATGAAATCACCTTATGACTTGCTTTTCCAAATATGTCCCTGTTGCTAAGTGATTCGTGCCTATAGTTGGTTTGTGGGTTTTGTGTTTCTATATTTCTAAAGCAACAGAGTACAGGATAGGTCCTGTACATTTTTTCACTTTTTAAAATACAGTGTTCAGTGAACAACGGTTGCAAACAGCAGGCTCATTGGTACTACATGCAACTTGCTGTTTGTATGGGTTGTCCTGGGAACCCTGGAGATTGGCCTTTCCAATGACTACAAATATCACTCATTTTTTTTTGTCCCTATTTAGGCTCCATATAGATATGTATGAGACCTTTGGAAAGAAGCAGAGCAAGAAGGCCAGTATTCACACTTGCTAAGTCTTTATCTCTAAGTTATAAACAGAGGCACTGTGGAAATACATCCATTTGAACTTGAGGTCAGGATCTCTGACTGCTAGAAATTCCATATTTCAAAGGTCTGGGACTTCAAGTTTGACATGGATAAATACCAAATGCATCCCGTTGTGGTTCCCTGGGACAAGTAGCAGGCCCAGCACATGTGAGGGCTTCCACGGTGCTGCCTCTCTTTAATCATGCCCATCAACAAATTCTACTTCCTACCCAATACAAAGCTAAAGTAGTTGGGCTTTCTGGAATACATGTAATCATAGCACTGGTGGAGATAAAGCCAAAGGATTGTGAGTTGGAGTCAGCTGGGGACTTCATAGCACAGATCTCCTTTATAGAGTGTTTTTGTTTTTATTTCCAAAATGTTTGATCAGTTCAAAACTCTGGAAATCTAAACATGTTTACTACTAAGTTTCTTCATGGCGGTGCAGAGAGTAATATCCCACCACTGTTTGACCTGTGCTGCCTCCTGCTTGCAGGCTTTTAGGAACTTCAGGAGCTCCAGGGAAGATGGGAATAGAGAGTCAAGCACATACTTCTGTGGCCCTGTGCAGGGACTGCATGGGTAAACTCTGAATGTTGCTCTGCTCATAGGAAGCATTCACAGAGGTGGATATAAGCACTCAAGTTACTTTGAGGCTTTCTTTAGTCATTAACTCTTTCCTGAAGATCAAAGAGCAGAAAGAAAAAAAAAAACTATTTGGGAGGAAATATAGTGTTCCAGATAGGCAGCATAAAAGTTATCATCTACTCTCCCCTTTTGGATTTCCATTATAAACGTTGTGACTTCTTTTCTTTTGGTTTTTCCAAACACAGTTTCTCTGTGTAGCTCTGGCCATCCTAGAACTCACTCTGTAGACGAGGCTGGCCTTAAACTCAAAGATCTGCCTGCCTCTTCCTCCAAGTGCTGGATTAAAGGCCAAGTGCTGGATGAAAGGCACCTGCTACCATGCCCTGCTTGTGACTGTTTTTAAAGCTCAATTGATCGGCTCCTAACCAAGGACCCTATAGATGACCGCTGTGTTGCAATGTTCAAAGGCTGACATGCCTGTGACCAGAGGGCCCATCCAGAATAAACTCACTGGGATGTCTTTTCACTACAGAGCAGAAAAATTATTTCTAACGCTAGGGGACTGCTTGTTAGTAAAACCTGAGCAGCTCTCTCTAGGGCTTCCATTGTCAGTGCTTCTAACAGCCATTCCCATTGCCGTAAGTTTCAAGCCAGAGCTAAGAGATGAGATCAGCTGGCTCTTTTGAGGCCTCTATACCCTAGCTGCAAGGCTCTCTAGTGAGAAGGTCTACCGATTAAATGTATGTGGCCCTTTAGGTTTGTATGTGAAAACCCAGCACCCTAATATGATAGAGTTGGGGGTTCTTTGATGATGCATGAGAGGAAGAGCCTTTGCACAGGTGTACCTCATTCTACTGTGCTGTGAAGATTCTGTATTTAATACAAATGGAAGGATGGAGAAACCCTGCGCTGAGTACATCTATTGACAGCGATGTAATCACTTTGCATCTCTGTCTCATTCTCATAGTGTTTCACAGTTCTGCGTTATTACAATAACCATGACCAGTCGTCATCTACTATGTTATGATTGTGATTGTTGGATGCCATACAAGTACCATATAATACAGTGAGCTTAACCAGTAAATATGCATGTTTACCCTGCTTGAAAGCTGGTCCCCATCTCCCTTCCTCCCCTCAGGTCTCCCTAGCCTCTGAAACACAACAGTATTGAAATCAGGCCAGTCAATCACCTTACAGACATCTATGAGTATCCACGTAAAAGAAAAAGTATAAAGGCTCTCACTTTAAATCAGTGGTTCTCAACCTTCCTAACACTGAGACCCTTTAATACAGTTCCTCATGTAGTAATCGCCCCCACCCACATACCATTAATAACCCAAGCATAAAAATATTTCATTGCAACTACAATTTTGCTACTGTTATGAAGCATGATGCAAATACGTGTGTTTTCTGATGGTCTTAGGTAACCTCTATGAATAGGTCATTTGACACCCAAAGTGGTCACAATCCACAGGTTGAGAATCACTGTTTTAAATAAAAAACTAGACATGGGCTAGCTTAGTAAAAAAAAAATAACACGAAGCAAGGCAGGATGCAAAGGTTGCATGCCGTGCCCCTGCACCTAACAGTTATCCAGGCTGTGAATGCAAAGGAAAAATTTTTAATTTTTTCATCTTTAATTAGTTAATTAATTAATTAAACTATGCTGGTGAGCATAGGGAAGGTTCTTGGGGAAAATGAAAAGTGCTAATTTGTTGAACACAGACAGGATACATAAGCAAAACAGCTTCACTGTTGATAGGGAAATGTTGTAGTGGTTTGGACAGATCAAACCCCCCACAGCAGATTTGAAGTCTAATCCAAAGCAAGGCCCAATGCTCTAACCCTGTGACCCCCAAGAGAACTGAGGGGGCTGGAGAAGACAGGTTTGGGGCTTAAGGAAATGGCCATATCCAGGACACAAAGCAGGTGATGCAGCAAGTGTTGATGTGAGAGCTTCAAGAAGCACGCAGGGCCCCTGAGACCACTGGTGCGGGCTGCTACAAGTCCCCAGGACTCCAGAGCCAGAGACAGCAAAGCCTAGCTTTAGACCACTCCAGACAGGCCATCTCTTGTTAGGACTCAATGTAGCTGGTGACTTTGAGTGGAAGCCAATGCTCATTTAATGTTCCCAAATTCCTAGTGTCCCCGAGAACGAGACTGAAATCTTCTTGCATCCAGTAAACAAAGTAGCAGAGGCCAGATGGCAGTGTATCTGTTTGCAATATGGCTTCCTAAATATCTGCAGCTGATTATTATGACTTACTTCCCAGAAAAGGTTCCTTTCAAATATTATGGGACACTTGCAAAACACCTAATCACCCATGATCTCTGGCAGACATATCCAAAAAGATTAATGCTGCTTTTCTGCCTGCCAATGTAGCTGTTCATTCTGAAGGCATCATGTCAACTGCATAGGCTTATTACTTAAGAGATGCATTTATAAGACTTGATCTGCCATAGATTCCTCTAATGGATATGGCAGTGTGGAGTGGGAATGGGCTGGAAAGGATTTACCATTCTAGATGCCATTAAGAATATTTGAAATTTATGAGAGGCGAAGACATCAACGTTAAGGAAAGTTGGAAAGAGCTTGATTCCAACCCTCATGAATGATTAAGGGGGGTTTGAGACTTGAGTGGAGGAAGTGACTGGAGAGGTGAGGGAAACAGTAGAGAGCAGGAGAGTGGAGCTTGAGGTGTGCCTGAACTCCCATGATGTCATGTTAACCAAGAGGTGGGACTATCTCCTGAAATGGAGCTTGCAGCCGATGATGGTGCCTGAAAGATGCTTAAGTGAGGCAAAGGTCTCTCAGTGTTACTGTGAACTTAGTTGTTAAATACAAGAGAGGACTGTCTCTAACTTTCAGAGGTTCTGCTAATGGGTGATGTTATCAAACATTGTGACAGCCTAGAAAGAAATCTGTGAGAAAGACATCAGGCGACAAGCTTCATTGTTATAAGACATAAACACAGCTACTGACCAGGGGCCACCAACAGCTTGATCGATATGCAGCATCATTTAGGGAAGGCTCCCCTGTAGCCCCAGGGAAGGACTACACAGCTCACTGCAGGCTCAAAAGAGCATATGCTGTTTTCAGCAATAACATATTTTAACTGCAAATACGCACACTCGCAGACTCTATTTTAATGCAAGCATTCCTTTTACTTGTATTTAAGAAACCAAAAATAACTCTGCTATTCTATGCAGCAAGCCACCTTACTGTAAAGAGACCATCCTTGTGTATGCACGTCAGTGAGGCCTCAGATAGCCTTACTCATCTTACCACAGACGCACAGAGTAAAGGCGTCCTATTAAGTATGAACTAAGACACAGGTCCATGTCTGTTGTTTATAAGTCATCTGCTCTGCAGTATTTTGTCATAGAACCTTGAGCAGACCGTGACAGATCAGATCTGTGATGGCCTAAGGTTATAAAATACGTAACATTTCTATAATGCATGTATAAACCTGAAGCAGAGCCAGTAGCTGGAGTGACTGAGTACCCAGAAGCAGGTTGCCAGTGGCAAATGGGGAGGTTGGTGAAGGTCTGTCCTATAGAAGGCATTTGGTCAGAGTGCAGTCTCTACTCTGTAAAATTAGGATAATAATTCTAATTTAATAGGCTCGCTGTGCAAATTCAATGATATATCATATGCTTGCATTATATAGTAGGTACTCAATAAATTGTGCCTAATGATATTTTTGTGCATTGAAATGGACATAATTCTTACCTTCATTATAACTGGAAAGTACATCGGGGGCTGTCATTGATCAAAATAAAGCTAACATTTTCCTACTTAAAAAACTGTTGCAAATGACTGGCTGGCACATGAAAAAGGCCTGTGAATGTGGAGTTGCTGAGCTAGCGTTTCTGCAATATTCCTTCCATCACCAGTGAATCACTCAAAAGTACACACACTCCTTCCTGCTCCATCCTAGGGACTCCCTCAGAGTGCAATGACTATTATATGTTCTCTAAAGTTGACAAGACAGCACACTTTTGTTTTTTATCCCTAAAATTAAAAAGTATGGAAATAATAGGCAAAATATGCACAGATTAACTATTCTTTATCTTAATGCTTAAGATTTGAAATATATACATCTATATAGCTGTGTGTGTGTGTGTGTGTGTGTGTGTGTGTGTGTGTGTGTGTGTGTGAGAAAGGGGGTGATAGTGGATTGGACCTAAGTGTAAACAAGAAACTTACTTGAGTTTCAAAAAGAACTTGTACGCATAGACTAAAAGATATATATGCATATTATATATATACATATACACATATATTTGTAGTCTATGTTCTAAGTATAAGATAGCTCATGAGATCAGGGTCAAAATTTTGTAATTTTAAATAGACATGCTTGTTGAAAACTAACAAGCCTGTATGTGGGAGTTGTTATAAATTAAAGTCCCTTAAACAAAAATGAGAACAAAATCCTAGAAGTTAAAGATAAGATGTTGGAAAGGAATTAAATATCACATCATTTAAAGGTGAGAAGTGAAGTACTTCCCTTAAATAGAGGGAAAAATTTACTATTTTAAGAATGCTGTGGTGCACACCTTTAATCCCAGCACTGGAGAAGAGCAGTTGGATCTCGAGTTTGAGGCCAGTTTAGCCTACAGAGTGAGTTCAAGGACAGCGGGGACTACACAGAGAAGCCATGTCTTGAAAAACCAAAAGAATACTCTGTAGCAAGTTTTAAATTGGGGTGAAGGGAAGAAAAAGAAAGCATTTCCTGCTGACATACATTGAGAGCCCCATGCTTCCCAAACACTTTTGTTTACACTGACTGGCATTCGGGCTACTTAAAAGATAAGGACAGCACTTTGGGCCAGGATGCCTCACAAGAGCTAAGCCTTCCTCCAAGCTCAGAGCCTAGGACACCAATACCTCCCCTTCATCCTAAACTTCTTCCCAGTGTAACCGCCAACAGGGAAGAGATGAAGCTGCAGAGCGCCCAGGAGGTCCTTGTTGGTCACTTTTAATCCAGGTGACTATGACTCGAGATGGATATACCTACTGAACTCTCCACTCGGCATCCTCCACTCCAGTCCAAATGAACCAGGGTCCTCCAAAGATAGAATTCATCCCAGGCTTTCCTCGGCTCTGGCCTCTACTTCTACAGACCCAAGTCCTTCCCAACCTACATAGAGTGACCATCCCTCCCTGTCCTTCCTCCTGTCATAGCCCAGCTTTAGTACTTGTGTCCAAAGCTCATCAAGTGATGTTCGGAATGACTTCTGATCACATTTATATCTAATCACATTTTCAGACAGCAAATACCATGTTTTCGACACAGGAATTAACATGAACAATTTATCTATGCTGGAAAGACATTCTGAAGTCCAGCTTTACATGTGATCATGTTTTCAGACAGGAAGTGGATGAACAACCACTTCTCAAGGCACTTTAAAACAAAATGAGCCTTCACTCAGTGCTTCCCAGCACCCAGGATGCCCTCATCCCCAGCTAGGCTCACTACTGGCCCTTTCAGTCCATTGACAAAGTTTTAAGAATGTTGTTCTTCATTTTATTTCTCTAAGAAAGTATAAGGAAGTCCTTTTATTACTTACAGGACATGCAAGTAAAAAGGAACTTTCTGCTTTCAGAGCATGCTGAGAATTAGAAAGTTATATAACATGGCACAGGCCCCGTGCTTGCAAACTAATGTTCCTTCCAGAATGCATGTGGCTTTGAAGGCTGACCTTTCACCTCGTCCCGGCATTGCTCATCTGTCCTTTAGGACCAGATGAAATGCACCACTAGGTTGTCAGAGGCAATGGTCTCCCTTCATCAACAAAAACCAAAGCTTCCTTCCTCCCTCCCTGCAAATGCAAACCAGTCAGTCGGAGTCTCTGGTCAGAGGGTTGTTTAAAGCAGTGGTTCATGGGGTCACATTCCAAAAATATCTTTTATTTAGGTTTTAGGAATAAGTTTTCTAGAATGCTTTCTTTTCTTTTCTGAAATACTTAGAAAAAAATTCCTGCTATGTAGGAATTAATACCACTAGGGTCTTAATTATACATTCTAGCCCTTTCGAAAGTGAATAAAGTGCATAAAGGACTTGGCATCCAACTCACAGATAATTGCTCAGCAGTGTTCACTGATGCTCTCTATTCACAATAGCTGGGAAATGGAAATAACCTAATTGTCCTTCAGAAAACTAGCAGACAATGAAAATGTAGTGCATATATGCTATGGAATATTATTCAGACGTAGAAAGAAAGAAAAAAAGAAAGGAAGGAAGGAAGGAAGGAAGGAAGGAAGGAAGGAAGGAAGGAAGGAAGGAAAAAGAGAAGGAAATAATTAACTTTCCTGGTTAAAAATGAAAAATGGACTGAACTAGAAAAGACAATATTGGGTGAGGTAACCCAGACCCAGAAGGATAAACGTCACAAGTTCTTTCTCATCTGAGTCTCCTAACTCTAAACCTTAAGATATGAAGATAACTGCAGAAGTCAGGAAGGAAAAAAACAGACCTTTGCTGAGTGGTGCGGTGGGGAAGCAGTAGAGGGGAATAGCATGGTACAAGTGAGCTCTACTCAGGGAGAGGTGGTAAGATAACAACTGGGAGATCTGAAAAGTCCTGAGGAACCACGTTGCTATCTTCCTTTAAAAAAAAAAAAGCAATACGTGGAAGTCTGTGTATAAGCGTGTATATATAGGTTAAATGAAATTGTCCAATCCAGTCTGAAAATGCTCCCTCCAAGGACAAAAAAACCATCTATCACAAACCCCAGTACTAGACTGGAGAAGGCCTGGTATGCCCAGACATATAACCTATTGTTATTTATATGAGAAGGCAGGACTATTGTTATTTATATGAGAAGGCAGGACAGCCCAGACTAGCCTATTGTTATTTATATCCTATTGTTATTTATATCCTATTGTTATTTATATCCTATTATTATTTATAGCCTATTGTTATTTATAGCCTTTTGTTATTGCCCTTAGTTGCCTTCCCAGACATAGACAGCTAAGTCCTTTCCCTACTGCTGATGACATCATGCCCTTCAGACACAGGAGCCAGGGGACCCTGAGCTGGAACTAACCTAAAAGCCCCCTCCCTGAGGACGAGCTTTCATGGTCTAGAAGGTACCATGCAAAGTTCCAAAGCAGGGAAACCACCAACAGCTCTACCCAGCTATGACAGCCATGCACCACAGTGACCAGCAAAGCACAATCACACTAAAGGAAGAATAGTGGCACTAGTATTTTGGCAGTAACCAACAGCTCTCTAATTGGTCATAAGATTCCCTCAGCAAAAGAGAAATCATGCCCAGTACTAGAAACCTAGCCAACTACCCAGGACTAGCGAAGCCATGGATCTTGGTGGAGAACCTACAATCACCAATTTACCAAACCAGCACAATTTCTACCTATATCCTAAGTATTTGCCCTATATCCACAGGTGAGTGTAGTCTCCACCCCTCACCAAGGAAATTTCTCTTTATAACAGATGAAGACCATCACAGAAAGCCACAGCCAATCAATACCCATAATTGTAGGCCTCAGCCACAACAGATTTAGCTACAAACCTCTCCTGCACCTAAGGGTCTGAGCACATTGCAGAAGAGAGGGCGGTAAGACTGTAAGAGCCACACTTTCCAGTGCGAGTAGACACACACATTTTCTAATGAAGCTCACTCTGTTGTATGGCAGTTGTACGGCATGCAAAACAATTACAAGAGCAATATCATAGATCACTGGTCACAGTTATTATAATAATGCAGAAATTTGAAACACTACAAGACAAGAGATGCAAAGTGATTACATCATTGCCAATACTTTGTTCAGGACAGGATTTCTATAAACCTTTCATCTATCTTAAAGACAGTTTTCCATGTGACTGTATTTACTAGGAATGTCAGAAACTGTACCATAACGTCTCAACAACATACCTGTCTAAACATGAGTTGAATAAGAACAACAGGCACACTAAAGTGGAGAGCCCACGAGGCCTCAACCCTACATGAAGAACTACAAGCAACTAAAGAATTGACAGCTGGAGAAATAGCTTTCCCCAGGGAAGAGCTCACCAACTGCTTATCCAATACCAAATAGTCATCCCTGAAAACACACACAAGGAACACAAGGAACATTCCATAAACTAAGCAGGTTGCATTTATGTATTCATGGATATATGTACATAAAGGTGATATATATATGTATATGTATATACATATATATATATAGCCATATGTAACAACAATTAATAGAAAACGGAAGCTGAAGTCATGAATTTGAAAAAGAAAGAATAAGGAGTATAGGAAAATTGGATGAATGAAAAGGCGGAAAATGTAATTATAATCTCTAAAAATAAAACAATTTTTTAAATGAAAGAAACAATGGGTCGGCCGGGCGTGGTGGCGCACGCCTTTAATCCCAGCACTCGGGAGGCAGAGGCCAGCCTGGTCTACAAAGTGAGTTCCAGGACAGCCAGGGCTATACAGAGAAACCCTGTCTTGAAAAACCAAAAAAAAATTAAAAGAAACAATGGGTTGAATAAATAAATACATAAATAAATAAATAAATAAATAAATAAATAAATAAATAAATGTTTTATGGCTGACTGTGGCTGTGTGGGTCTCTAACCCTTGTGCTGCTGTAGGGGTGGAAAGGCAGGCAGGTGGGTCCTGGAACTCAATGACTGGCTAACCAGCCTAGCTTTTTAAATCAATGAGCTCCATGTACATTTCATAAAATTGGAATATGATCCATACTGTTTTCTATCATTTATTGTGGGAAGTAGGCACAGCCGCATGAGCCAAGATGCCAAGCCCTGCAATCCTCGCTTGTTTATCCCAGTCTCAGTCATGTGCAATAAAAGCAGAGCATGAAACTCGCTGGAGAGATAGCATAATGCTTTGCGATACCATTCTATCAGCCTATCCTGCATGCTGCCTTGGACGTGTGCGTCTATGATTGGGTGGGGTAAGGTGACATGAGTGAACTAAGAGGAAAAATTGTGGGCAGCCCCAGGGGGATGATGATGATGATGATGATGAGTGAAGAAGGAAAGGAAGCTGCGTGAGACCTCCAAATAAAGAGAAGCGGCTGCAGCTGCATGAGACCTGCAGCAGCTGCGTGAGACCTGCATTGGACTCCGTGTTGTTTATTCCCACTCTCTGCTGATCAGAGATTGGGGTTGCAACAATTTGTAATATTATTAATACAAATTATTACGAATAACTGGCATGCCATGTCGTTAACTGATAATCTTAGGAATATTTACAAATATACAAGTCCATGCTATAATTAACCAAGCCTTAGTAGACATCAGGACTTTCTTCACTGTTGGAATTAGCATCTGGGTGAGGCGCTTTGAACATCACATTTTCTACATGACTTCCACTGCTTCCACCAGTAAATTCCTGTGAGAACAACATGAAAGGCTATGGCAGTTTCTGTGGCTTTTAATAACTTCTGCAAAATTTCCCTTCAGAATCCACTAGAACTTGGATTCCACTGTATCACAATGGACTCTCTCACATTGAATGATTTAAAACTTTTTGTTTGTGACATAGTAGAGAGGGATATTATGCAGTTCACAGTTATTTGACCATAGTCTAGTCTCAATTCCTTTATTTGAACCAGTGCATAACAGTGGCACAGGAGCAGTCCCAGGGATCTGCCTTTACCTCTGTGAGCTATGCTGGAGGGTCCAAGAGCCCAGCACCCATGTGTAGAACAGCCAGTAGACGCCAGGGCCTCTGATTCCTTATTAACTGTATCTATTTCCCTTAATAAATAAAAAAAAAAAAAATGCTATTAAGGGCTTTTAAAATTCCCAAATACTGCTGTGAGAAACTACTGATATTCTGTCCAAAAATTTTGCATGGGGTCCATCCATCAAAATAAGTAGAACCAAAGTCTACTCACTGGGCAGGAGTGTTTACACAGATTTGCTTATTGGCTCAAAAACTTGAGTAGAGGAGAACCTGAGGCTGGGCTCACACCCTCCCTGTGGCTTTGGCAGTAGCAGACTTACCTACAAGAGCACCAAGAAGAATATACTGTAGTGCAGGCATGGGGGGGGGGTCTGCCTGGAGGTGTTCCAGGAAAAGGGGTACTCCCCCAAGGGATGTCGCAGGCACTAACCTGTTAACACTCGCCATTGAGGAGCGGCCTCAGCCTCGGCCTCAGCCTCAGCCTCAGCCTCAGCCTCAGCCTCAGCAGGGGCGAGACCCTTGCTCCTAGGATCTACCCACAATGCTGTATTCAACAATGAAGAACCTGGACCAAAATCACAGTTATCAAGGACCCCAAACACTGCATGAATAGGCTTTCCAACCATGAGTGAGCATGTGCTCAGGGACCAAGGAGCACCAGCTGTACATCTAGAGCCTTGGCTGTGAAACTGCACACCCTGGTTTATGAGTCATTTTTAAATATGGGAACCTGCTGGTCTCTATTTCTGTGAACCTCTCTCTGCATTACCAAAAGAAAAACACTGCACTTACCGCTCCTGCAATTAGCATCTGCTGCTGAGTCTCCATGCTGAGAGCTGCAGCTGAGAGGTCTGGCCCTTTAAAAGCAACCTGCAAGTGTCCTGCTAAGCCAGGTTTATATCTGAGAGGTATACGTGGGGGATGACCCAAAGTGCAGTTAGAGACTAGATGACCTGCTGTGGGCAGTCACAGTGAGGACTGGAGTCAAGGGCCTGGGTCTGGTTTTTGTTAGGCAACAGCCTCTCACTAGTCTTCAAAGGCATGAGTCCCAGACACCAGAGCTATGAATTCCAGCTGCTGGGTATGAAACCTTATCCTCCAGCCTGTAATTCAGTTCCCTTTGGTCTTTCAGTCTGCAATTTAAAATACCAAATTCAGGGGGGCCCATGAGCCCCATCTCCGGCTCAGAAACTTATGCAAATGACAGCCAGGCCTGGAAAACTGCCTGGGATTCCAGCAGAACCTACACTACAGACCCTGTAAAATGGAGCAGTCACATGACAGGACCTCTAATTTTATCAGCCCAGTTCTCTTAGCTTAGGGAATTCAAAAGCAGGTTTCAAATAGACAACTTCAAAAGCACCTTCAGGCAGTGGGGAGTAGGGGAGGACACTACCCCAGTTCAGAGGCTCCTGCAGAAAGGTCAACCAGGACTAATTAGTCCCTGGCAACTTCTGGTCTATGCTCTCAGCACAGGACTCTGAGAATGGAGACCATCATCTTAAGTAGGTCCCAGGTGTGGCTTCAGAATTTGCTCCTAACAAAAACTCAAGGGTGGGTGCTGCCAGACTGAGTGATACTTTGAAGTACTTATTGAAAACCTCATGATGGTGCAACACCAAGCACACAGTAGGCTTTCATGAGCATACAACACTAGCAACTAGAAGTGGGGGCATTGATAGCCTCTTCCAAGGATACCCATTGGCTCTAGGCACAGATATGGGGCAAGAGGAGACAGCTTAACTTCATTTCCAAACAGGATGTCCATTTCTTGTGGACACTATAAATAATCAATTGCCAAAGCCCGAGAGGGTCAACCCAGCAGCGGGTCAGTCATGAGGCGTGACCCCCACTTTGTTATAGGATCACCTTCTCCTTCTTACATACTTGCCTGTCTTAGTCAGGGTTTCTATTCCTGCACAAACATCATGACCAGGAAGCAAGTTGGGGAGAAAAGGGTTTATTCGGCTTACACTTCCATATAGCTGTTCATCACCAAAGGAAGTCAGGACTGGAACTCAAGCAGGTCAGAGAGAAGGAGCTGATGCAGAAGCCATGGAGGGATGTTCTTTACTGGCTTGTTTCTCCTGGCTTGCTCAACCTGCTCTCTTATAGAACCCAACACTGCCAGCCCAGAGATGGTCCCACCCACAAGGGGCCTTTCCCCCTTGATCACTAATTGAGAAAATGCCTCACAGCTAGATCTCATGGAGGCATTTCCCCAACTGAAGCTCCTTTCTCTGTGATAACCCCAGCTGTGTCAAGTTGACACAAACCTAGCCAGTACACTTGCCCCACCCATCATTGGTAGAGGACTACTGCACTTCGCAGTCTTTTTCCTCTCTGGTCCATTGTGCTCTTGACAGAACAGTCACATTCTTTTCCCTCAGACCTGTTTCTTCTGTTCTTTCTCTATTATCAGCCTTTTCATTCTTGATCACCTAAAGCCCATCCTTCTCAATACTAGCACTGGAGCCTATTCTCGCTTTGAAACTACAGATATTTTCATGGATCCCAATATCTCTAGTCTTCCTCCCCATCCTCATGGATCCTCTTGAATCATACTACCCCTATGGTTTTCTTGTTAAATATATACTCAGATTCATTCATCCTCCCAGAAAATCCATGCCTAGCAGTGTGCCAGGCACCAGTGATAACAACAGAGAATCAGACAGACTCCTAGCTCCCATGGAACTGACAGTCTGGTAGAGAACACGCCCATTGATCAGCTAATTACACAAGCGTTAGTGGAATTACAAATGGGTCAAGAGGTCTGAATGAGAGGTGCAGTATGCTGAGGCTGTAAGAACATAAGGCTAACTAGCGCTTGGGATAGCAACAGCATTGTCAGTGTAGCAGCATCTAGAACACACATCTACCGACACCTCTTCTGCCAGGGCCTTGAACTTGAGTGAACAGAGAACCTGTTGTAAATTGGTCATTCCTCCAGCCTGCCTTTCAGAAACTCAGCAACAGCAGCATAGACATCACCCACCACCACCAAGAATACACTGCATTCCCACCAACACCACTGCATTCCCATCAACAACACTGCATCCCTACCAACACTGCTGCATTCCCACCCACCACTGCATTCCCACCAACACCACTGCATTCCCACCAACACCACTGCATTCCCACCAAAAGCACTGCATTCCCACCAAAAGCACTGCATTCCCATCAAGACCACTGCATTCCCATCAAGACCACTGCATTTCTACCAATACCACTGCATTCCCACCAACACCACTGAATTCCTACCAACACCACTGCATTCCCACCAACACCACTGCATTCTCATCAAAAGCACTGCATTCCCATCAACACCACTGCATTCCTACCAACACCACTGCATTCTCATCAAAAGCACTGCATTCCCACCAACACCACTGCATTCCTACCAACACCTCTGCATTCCCACCAACACCCCTGCATTCCCACCAACACCCCTGCATTCCCACCAACACCACTGCATTCCCACCAACACCACTGCATTCCCACCAATGCCATTGCATTCAACAAGAACACTGTGTTCCCAACAGCACTGTATTCCCAGCAAGAATATTGCATCCCCACCAATACCACTGCATTCTTACTGTCACTCTGAGTTGTATATATTCCTATGTAAAATGCATCCCCTTTTAAAGACCTCGCTATCTTGTTTGTTCTGTCTCCCTGTCTCTCTGTCTCCCTCTCTGTCTGTCTCTATCCCTCTATGGTGTCCCTACTCCTAGGCAGCCTTTTGCTCTCCTCTCTCCCCCTAATAAACCTCTTGCATTATATCTTTTGTGTGGTGTGAACTCTTGGTGGCACAGCTTGCCCCCCATCTGCTAAGGGTACCTTTTGAGACTTTATTCTAACATTTATCTTCTGCCAGCTTTGCATCACTTCCAATGCTATTCCAGGGTATCATCTCTCTCATAATGATCTCTAATATTCAAGATCAATAGATCTCTCTCCCTCCCTTTTTTTCTCCCTCCCTCCCTTCCTCCCTCTTTCTCTCTCTCCCTCCTTCTCCAGTTTTCTCTTCTCAACTCTGGCTCTATTATTTCCAATGTTTTCTGTGCCTTCAACTACAGTGCTTCAGAGGAACCTCAAAGACAACATAGTAAATGCGATTTTTCCAAGCAAAGTTATCCCACAGCCCTTTCCTGCTTCTCAGACATCATTCAATCAAAGCTACATATTTCTTGAACTAACCTAGACCCTACCTTATGAACAATATCCAAAAATCGACTATCTCCTAATTTGTTATCATACTAAATGTCCCAAACCCAGAGCTATGCCTTCTTAGTTCAAGAAATACATTTTATTTTTAAAATGCTTATAACAAACTTATAATAAACTTTAACAATAAATAGAATAATAAATTAAAGAACAACAACTATACCCTTCTATACATGTGTGTCCATGTCTCATGTGTAAAAACTATAGTCATGCTATGAGCATACAGAGTAAAGGATTGTACTAGCAGACTCCCATGATTCTGCTGGTCTGGACTTGATTGTGTGGCTTGCGTGAAGCCATGGAATATTGGAAAGCAGGACTCAATAAAGGTTAAGAATGGCTCCTTTGAATATTCTTTAAAATTATTTTAAAGGTCATGTAATATTGCATATGCATATGTTCTACAATTTATCATTCTCTATTGCTGGGCACCTTTTTTTTTAACATTTCCATGATTTATAATAACTAATGTGCACATATTGTAGGCATTTCAGATATTTCCTTAATCTGGATTTAGAGAGTGGCAAGAGTGGCACTTCCTATCTTAAAAAAAAAAAATGTATGTAGTAGCTAAGCCTCTTCCAACTCTGCCAAAACAGCATTTTCTAGCCTTTCTCCCACAGCAGTCCAGGGAAGCATCTTCTTTAAGGCAAGCTCTGCTACTGTAGCTGATAAGCAAAAGAATGTTCCCTCCTTTCCTCTGCATTTCTCCAGTGGCCAACAAGTTCTCCTGTGCAGTGTGTAAACCTACTGTGCAATCTGTCCTTGGGCTGATTTTTCTATTACGGTAGAAATGGCAGGGTTGGAGGAAAGGTTTGGTCACTAAGAGCACTGGCCGCTCTTCCAGAATTAGCAGAGTTCCAGCACCCAATGGTGGCTTCACACCATCAATATCTCCAGTTCCAGGGGATTCAACACCCTCCTCTGGCCTTTCTGAGCACAAGGCATGCCTGTGGCACACAGACATACAGCCACACAAAACATCCATACACATAATTATTTTTAAAGATAGGGAAGGTTTATATTGATCTATATGCTTAAATCTTAAAATATTTAAAATGTCTTGTTTTTTGAGCCAAGTTTTCAGCACTCACTTCAACTTTTGTTTCTGAAGCTTGTGATAAAGCTAAAGTTGATTTTAAAGGTCGCCCAATCTACTACTCTGCCTTTTCTCATATTTTCTCTGGTGTTCCATGCTTTAACAGCTGGCCCTTCTCTTCAACCTCTGGGTAATTTGAGAGATGCAGCTATATCCTTTAATGTACACAGTAAGAGAAGGGTGTAATTCTTTTGCATTGGTCACTTACTTGCTTATCCATCTATGACTCCACTGATCCGCCATACCCTGGCATAACGTGTGAAATTCTCTGAAAGGTTCCAGCTCTAAGAGACTATTCTGCTCCTGTAATCTACCTCTAATTGTACCCTAATTTCTGTTTTAATTATCATCCATTTATTGGATGTTCTGCTTTCATGCTTTTATATAGTCACTCAACAAACACTAACTGAGACACAAGGATACAAGTTGTGTCATGCACTAGACAAGGCATGGAGTCCACCACACTAAATCAGAACAAACACTTCTCTCTGGTTCCCTTTCTGTGGTGTGGGAGACCAAGCATTGATTAAATGGTTCCTCCATGTGCCAGGCTCTGCTAAGCACCTTCTGTGTCATCTTAATTTCCACAGCAGCCCTAAGTCTGTCTTCCCAGTGCTCTCTGCCACACCTACCTCCTTACTCTCAGCTCCCTCTGTTCCATCCATCCTTATTATCCATGGGACGTACAAACTGGCTCAACACCCTTCATCCTCCTCCCAGCTCTCCGAGAACCCTTAGCTTGGCTTTTCCCTGGAACTGAGAGAACCATCACCTCAGGATCATTCATGGCAAAGCAGCTAATCTTAGGTCAGATGTCATGAGATGAGTTGTGTGCAGCTAGGAGCTATTGGTCCCCAGAAGATCCAATTCCTTTTTGTTCAAGGAAAGTAACAGTGACCCTCTTGGCTGTTCCTGAGTACCTGTGACACTGTCTACAAGGGAACTTACACACACAAGTGAAATAAGGTCCCCTTAAGACCCCAAAGACATTCCTGAGCTAAGGGTGGTCCCATAGCAGGTATCACAAATACATTATGATAGATAACCAAACACTTGCAGAACTGCCTCAGAAAAAGCAGAACAAGTCCATACGGAACTGATGTGTTTTCAGGTGGGAGACACTGGTCTTCCTGCCAACTAAGTCAACACCATGTGTCCCTTCTACCAGGAAGTCTTCTGACTGAGAAGTATGGGACAGGTGGGTAAGTGAGGCCACCAGAGCCACAGAAGGCAGTGGCAGCAGCTGCCTGGGTGAGGAGCTACCAAGAAGCCCTAACTGCTTTGTGGTTTTTTTCCTTTGTGCCTACATTTAAGGCACCAAGCTATCCTGTAACTGACAGAAAAGAAGGGGCAAAATGGCGGGTGCACAAGAAACCATGAACATGCTGGTTGTTTAACAGGACTCAACCGAAGCCAGATATGGTCACACAGAGGAAAAAGGTAGAAAGGAAGGAAGGGAGGCAGAAGGAAGGAGGTATGGGTACATTGTCACAAACAGTAAACCGGGATGAGAAAGGGAGTGAACTGAAGTGGTTTCCCAAGTTACCAAGGTGGACTTTCTGATAGGATACCAAAATATTCCTCCAGGCTAGGAGGGCAGAAGTAAGGTAAGAGGTCAAAGTGTAGGATACAGCCCCACCCTAACAAACAGACACTAGTGCATGGAATTGGGCCTTGGGGATGGTTGTGTTCCTAAGAAAATTATCTCTCAATGGCCTTGAACCAAAACAGCTCTCTGCTCATTCTCCTGAAGCCTGACCTGGAGTTTCCACATAGAAGGAGCTAAGACTGATGGGAGAAAGAACATCCACACTAGAGCCCGGTGCTAAGTGAGCTCTGGCTGCTCATTTGAGGTCATGAAGATGTGAGAACTGCTGCCTTCTGGGAAAAGCCTTCAAGATGCACAGAAGGTTGGCTCAAGTAGCACATGAGTGGCTCTTTAGGACACAGCTCCAAGGAAATAGACCCAGTCCTGCCCCAATCCTTGCTTCCAGATACACGAAGACCCAAGGTCTATCAAAACAAGAGCTTTTCCCACTGTGGCTATGGATAAGCACTACAAAATGACAGTTGACTTATTTGAGTCTTGTTTTCCCTATCAGCAAAATGGGGCTCAAAGTTCCTGGCAGTCATGAGATGGACGGATGATTGGCGAGAATTCCTGCAGCCACAGATACCCACATGCCCTTCAGGAGATGGCATGGGGCCACAGAGCACATTAATTACTAGGCCAGGTGCTGTCCTCAAACCACATGGAATGCCCAGCAGATTTGCTCCAAACATGCATTCCACATGACTCATTCAGCCTAAGGTATTCGGGAGAGATTTTAAAGCTCTTCCCATTAAACCCAGTCACAGGAAGGGATCAGAAGCCCACACCAAGCTCACAGCAGGAAGGGAGACTATGCAACACCCCACATACCCATGACAGACATAACATCAAGAAGCTCACACATGGCAACCTTGGTTCAGAAAATCCTTCTCCGAGCAACCGCAACACGAGCCAGAGCTGCAGAGAGAAAGCCACATGGCTAGCCTTGTTCTAAAGACAGCCCTCATTACTGTTGGGAAATTAGATGCCTTAACAACTAAGTAAATTAGGTTTCTAAGGGACAATCAGTATAATCTAGTGAATAAATAGCCTTAAAGTCAAATAGACCCAGGATCAAAGCTGACTAAATCTGAGTGTGTTAGAGCAAGCACTTACCATATGTCTACCACACATCCAACACTGTCATACATGACCCACAAGTCCCATACAACCCTGAAAGACAGGTCCTGTTACCAGCCTTTATCTGAGGCTGACAGCAGTGAGGCAAGGCATGCTTGCTCTAGCTATGCAAGGACGGACGACCGAGAGCTGAGCCTAGCATAGTCTCCTCTTGCTAACAGGAGTCCCCAAGATTTCCTATATGTCAGAGTCATCTGGGGCAGGGATGGGCATTCATTAAAATAACCCAGAGCCGCGTACCCTGGACTTGAGTGGTGCCTGAATATATGTATTCCCTAATAAATTCCCATCCAGATGAGGACAATGCTTGTCTAAGAACTATATAGCCTTCTGGAAATTTGCCATTCACAGGATAAGTGCTTGTGAAGAATCCCCACCCCAGGGGGGCAGGGCACATAAAAAGATTTAACACGGTTTCTGATAGGAAATAGAGGTCCCACAAGTATTCTTTTAACTGATTCTGACTCAGGTGTTTGGGGCCTTTCTGTAACTAACATTCTGTCACCTACCCTGTCACCCCCTGTCACTACTGTATTGTCACATCCCCTCCCCCAGTACCTCAAGCACCAAGCAGTCAGTCACTGCTGCCTCACAGTCCCATGACAGGAACATGCTCCCATGTCTAACACGGCCATTAACTATGTCCCCGTATCCTGTTCGAAACACCAGCACACAGCAAACCACAGAGCTTCCCACAGGCAAACATGAAAGTAAAGGGGCCAGACACTGACAGGTACACATACTTGATTCTGCAAATTTTTTTTGGTTTTTCGAGACAGGGTTTCTCTGTATAGCCCTGGCTGTCCTGGAACTCACTCTGTAGACCAGGCTGGCCTTGAACTCAGAAATCCACCTGCCTCTGCTTCCCGAGTGCTGGGATTAAAGGCGTGCACCACCACGCCCGGCTGATTCTGCAATTCTAAATGCTAACATGGAACTTGAATACAATTATGCCTGCTGTTATTACAGGGCTGCTATTGAAGGGATGTGGGAGGGAGAATACAGATCCCAGGTGATGTCCGGCAATGTGTCTTCTCAGATGAGAAATTGTCACCCCGAGAGCCACCTGTTTCTGGCCACAGCAAAGCTACCCTGTAAGACCCCCACCCAACCACACAGGAACAAGCATCCCTGCTTCCAAAGGCCCAGGGGCTCCTCTGAACTCTAGTAACCTGGTTCTGCTGGCCCAGACCCAGGCAGACTGCTCATTCGGGTCACTGGGATTCACACTTCAAAAGCAGGAACAAGCTGATGAGATAAAAATAAAACTGCTGAGGCAGAGGAGGTGCTCCATTCCTGGAGGGCACCAGGCTGCAGCCTGCTGCTATCTCTACTCTAGCACAGGAGTGAACCAGGAAGAGAGCAGATTGGGGGCAAGAGCCCAGCTCTCCGTCTAGGCTTTGAAAACCTGCAGTGAGATTCCATTCATGTGGGTTAGCATCCCAAAAGAGGGCAAGTCCGCACCCTCCCCATGACTCCAGGCCAAGAATGAAAGACAGCAATGTACACGTGTTCCCTGAATGTGTTTGATTGCTATACAGAACCACAAGAACAATAATCTAATCTCAGATGGTAAATGAAAACTGTGGGATCTATAGGGGGGAAAAGGCCATCCAAAATTAAGGCCATCCAATTAGCAATTTCCAGCAGTGGATGTCTCATATGCCTGCCCCCTTGCCAAAGACCATACCCAAGATATCCTTTGCCTATGAAGAGTTGTGAGTGGCTGGCCAGCCTGGACTGCTGGCTCCCTGGCTTTTCTTATGAACACCTAGAAGGGTTTCAAGCAGGGAGCCCCACCTGCCTGGGCTATCAAGACACAGGCCAAGCTGCATTCTCACTGAATGGACAGCATTCAGGACTCACTGCCCAGCCCTTCCCACTTCCCACCTCAGACTTCATCTAAGCCTTGTACTCAAATATCCTCAGAAGAGCCTCATGTACCGGGCAGTCTAAAGCCCTCCTCTCTATTTACCTGTCTATTCAGGTAAAATATACACGAAGGTTTCAAAGCATTACAAGAGAACAGAAGGCACTTCTGCAATAATTTCATTTCACAGAATTTTATATATAAAAGTAATTTTATAGTGACTGTGTGCACAAATGTTAGTATTTTGGATATAGTAGATAAAAGAAAAGTTCCTAAAGTGAATGTTACCTGTTCCTCCTGAACTTTGAAAACTGTGCTTCCAGACTGTTTTAAACAGTATCCTTGGCTCTTATTGTAATTGGCTGGCAATGAGACTGTAGGCAGCCTGCCTAGCAGGACCCTTGAAGCAAGGAGAGTCCCCAGTTTCTTAGATTTTTAGGGTAAGAGGCCATTTTTGGCCAGTGTCTCTGGTCACTGTTACCACGCTGCCTTCTGAAAGCAGAGCTGGCACAGTCCAACTGGTGTGAGGCGAGGCCTCCATGTCACTCAGGACATGACTACACACAGAGCCAGCATGTGAACGGAAGACAGAGCAACCTCAATTCAGCCCCAACTCAGCCACACTGGCAGCTGGAACCGGTTACACTCAGCAGATTCCTGCCCTTATCTAGTCTCCTGGGCCCACTACCCTGGGTCCAAGGGTGAATTTCTAAGGAGTTTCATCTGTGCTACTCTTGACTACCCTTGGCCTTCTGCAAAAAAAAAAAAAAAAAAAAAAAAAAAATTCCCTTTGCTAGACCACTTGTCTGTAATAGGTGAGGTCCTAGGTTAATCTCCAGTAAAACACATACACAGAGGGAGAGAGAGACAGAGACAGAGACGACACACAGAGAGACAGACAGATACACACATAGACACACACAACCTCAGGCCGTTATATCTGAGCAAAAAGAATCAGTAGTCATGCTGATGACCTGCACTTGTTTCTTAGATCACATTTAGGACAACCAAACATGACAAAATAAGATATAATATGAAGCAAAAAGTATCATATCAAAGTTGGACACCGCAACCCAAGAGGAAGAAAAGACAAAAGGCAGAGACCCACTTGTTCTCCGTCAGAGTGTTGCTCAGCTGTTTGATTAAAAAAAAAAAAATGGCATCATGGAATTTGCAGGCAAATAGATGGAACTAGAAAAAGAATCATCCTGGGTGAGGTAACGTCTGACCCAGAATGTTCTCCTTTACAAGTGGATATTAGCTGTTAAGTAAATGATAAGCAAGCTACAATCTGTAGACCCAGAGAGGCTGGGTAAAAAGAAGGGCTCTGGAGGATCTCCCTGGGAAGGGGAGCTAGAATAGATTTTACTGATAGACTGGACTGGGAAGGGGACAGGAACAGAAGGGACCAGGCTGGGGGCCTTGGGGTTGATGATGGGCTTGAGGGATAGAGTATGGGAAAGACAGCAGAGATACCTTACAGGCCACTGTCACATAAATATACAACATTTTCCTCTTCATAAAACAATCAAATTGCAATGGTTCAGACATGACTCAGCTTTAATCTCTTATCAGACCTAGGAGATAAGACTAATTACTTTCTTCCATGTGTCTTTTTAATTATTTTATTTATGAAGAATGTGTAGCCAAGAATCTCCTTGACAAGAAACACCAACATCATGGAAAGAACTGTGTGACTAGCCTGCACCTCTTCAGACTCCAGAACCTGGGTCTCTCTTGGCTTTTGCTCCAGCTGAAAAGTGACGAACATTATCAATAGCCTCATTCCCATAGCTTTGTCTACTGCACTCTGCCTTGGGCCAAGGAGCCCAAGCACAGTTACCTCCCCTCCACACTGAAAGTCAACTTGGTTCAGGAACAGAATGACCTGGCATTTAGGCCAGGGTGACGAAGAGAAATAGACCAGGGCCACTGCTTTCTGCTTATCTAACCTGTCACAACTGAAATATAATCTCTGTCAACAACAACCCACGATTTACTCTATACTCCACAATATCAAACACAGATCCGGGACCTAACAAGTCTATAGCCCTATCCCTAAAATCCATGGACAAACGGTAGGGTCGAGCTCTTTGAGACACTCTAGAGAGCTCACCCACAGAATACTGAGGAGGGAGAAGAGATACACACCAGGAAGGGGCAGTCCACATGGGAGCCATCTGCTTTCCTGGTTCATAACACCTAGAGATCCACTCTCCTGTGTTTCCCAATCTGTTCTACATGCAGCTGTGAAGATGTCAGAAGCCCACTCAAATCTGCATCTCATGAACCTAGAGCCTCCATTAGGGAGGCCAGTTGCCCTCATGGAAACAACCAAATGGGATTTAGATGTTTCTGTTTCTATCCTCTCTGAAATTTGTTTCACCCACTTGCAAATCCCATCTTGGTTTACCAAAAGAATTTTCCTCCTTTCTGCCAAACCAATAAAAAGAGAACTCATGCCCAGCACAGCACACTTTGCTGTGAGAGGCCACATGAGAAGTGGTCATTGCCCACAAGGAACTTTCAGTCTCACAGAGCAACACTAAGAGACGGGATTAACCAACAATTTGAAAAAAGGCCAGGGGAGTGGAGGAAAACCCAGCAACTGAAGAGGCAGTCCCCATAGATTCCTGGGTCACATATTCCACCCTCAGCAGACACTAGACACTCACACTCTCATCTCACAGACCACAGGGCCACCTCCAGAGCAAGCCAGAGCAAAGAGAGGCATGAGTGAGAGCAACTCTGTCTGCAAACATGGATCAACACTTCACTCTTACAGAGTTTCTCTGCCAGGATCAACCTGAAGGGAGTGTGCTTAAGTGGCAGAGCACTTGCCTAGGATGCTAAAGGCCTGTGCATAGATTTGACCACATTACATGGGGAGGGGGGGGGGCTTTAAATGAGAATTACAACAGTACTTATCTTATAAAACCATGTGATGTTAAATCAAGTTCATATGTAAAACTTAGAACAGTACCTGACATAAAACAAGTTCTAAACAAAAGTTACTCATCAAACCAGGCACAGTAGCAAATGCGTATTATCCCAAAACCCAGAAGGCTGAGGCAAGACAATACCCCTGAACTTGAGGTCAGCCTAGGATACACAGTGAGCTGAAGGCCAGACTAGATTCTGTCTCTAAAAACAAGTTACTCATCACCCCTAGCCGCACCACCACCAGCATCACTAAGGCTGCTGTTTATAGATAAACTATAGTGCCTTTACCCAGTGTGAACATTTTTAATGCCATCAAAAAGGGGATCTAATGACTTGGGGAAAGACTGAAATACTGAATTAAAAGGCGGTCTATAAAAGTATGCAGATAACATTTAACCACGAATGAGCACAGAAAAGACTAAGCGACCAAAAAAAAAAAAAAAAAAAAGTGGTTCTGTCTGGCAGTATTAAGAGTGATTTTTCTTTATTAGCTTTGCTTTTCTGAATACTAAATTTTCATAGTCAGATAATATATTTTATGATGCTTTTTTTTTAAATTAAGAAGTGAGCACACAAATAATTTGGGGCCCACTTCTTGATCTTTATTACGCCATTTGGCCTGTGTCATTCAGCCCCAAAGACAAGGATCTGGGATCTGATGTTAGTTTGTTGCCACGGTCCTATTCCAGCAAGACTACTCCCCAAGGCAACTATGTGAAATGCTGTTCGTCTTTCGTCAACAGCTAATCATGTCTTAGCATTTTACAGACACTTTCTGAGCTGGAGAGTCATGGTAAGGACAAGTCAGGCTTGCAAGAGAGAAGAAGATTCCAGGGGTTTTCCACTTTGCTCTGTTCACCGTTCTGAATAGGAGAAGAGAGGGACAGAAACTGACCACAGACAAAAAATGCTATTGAATAGAACGTGATAGGTAAACTACTCTGCTTTCCTCTGCGGCTTTCTCTCAGGGCAGCCTCTCTTTGACCAAGATTGTCTCAGTTACATCTGTAGGCACCACACTTCAAACACAGACCCCAATCTACCCTGAGAAGCTGCGCCATGTTGAACAGTTAACCAACAATAAAGGGGGTTTGGCCCAAATCACTCCAAAAGTCTTCCCTCTTTGGGTCTAGGAACTCCAGTACCCAATATTTGTCCTCAACATGTCTACCAACAAAGTGACCACCATCCACAGCCAGCCCTATCAGAACTCCCTGCAAGCAGGTATGTGGCCAGAGCAAGCACAAGGATACAGGAAGGATTGGACAGGACAGCCTGTGACCTTGTCTATGAGAAACGATTTGCCCAGCCTGCTTAGGACATTAAATAACTGAATCCTCTGCATCACAGGGCTCTAGAGCTGGACTTCAGACTTGAGAATTCTGGTTTCCAACCCCACTTCCATATGTTGGTGGTTTGAATGTGCTTGGCCCAGAGTCTGGCACTATTAGAGGTATGTCTTTGTTGGAGTAGGTATGACCCAGATTAAAGGTGTGTACTGCCATTCATGGCTTTGGAATTTAATTTGTCTCAGTCTCCTGGGATTAAAAGCCTGTGCTGCATTGCCTGGACCTAAACTTTCTTAGGGCCACTGTGCCTCAAGATCTCCATGTGAAGATCTGTGTCAGAAGCCTGTGTCTTCCAGCCTCAAGATCTGGATCACAGGTGTGCCCTCCATTTCTGGCTTGTAGTTCATTCCAGATGCAGTCAAGTTGACAACCAGGAATAGCCACCACACATATGTAAACAGTATGACCTTGGGTCCCATTGGCCCTTTTAAAGCTGGGCTCAGTTAACTAGGAGTAGTTCCACTCTGTGGGGTTGGGTCACAAAAAGCAAATGGCTCAGTCCTCAGACACATCAAGTCATCCAAGAAATTTTGGCTTAGTTTAAGAACAGCTTGTTCAGCACCTGCATCAAGCTGGATTCTGAGGACTGGCCACTGACACGCAATCTGCATGGTTCATTTTCCACAGATACCCTTTCAGTCCTGAACACCAGGCTTGTCACCCTCAGAACCAGGTGACAGCCCCAGATATAAAGTGGTCTGTCAACAAATATTTTCTGCCAGCATACTTGGCACAGACAGTAAATGAGGCAGGAAACACAAATCTAGGCCAGAAAATAAAGAGTAACACAAACTCTGATAAGATCCTGGCCAGACAATCCCTCTGCAAAGGCCCTGACAAGAGTCCCACATTGTTCCAGAGAGAGGATTCCACACAAAGCTTGGCTGGAATGATCTATGTCCTCAAGATCTTCTTACCAAGCTCTTGTATAGACTCGGGTCCAGCCTTCCACTGTTGTGTGGAGGCACAACAGAAGGCAAATTGTTCTCTCAGCTTTGGAATCAACACCTGTATCAAGTTGTCAAGTAGAGGCTGCCTCACACTTGAATCACAGATCACCTGAGAACCCTGGAAGACTGCCAACTCTGAGCACTTGAGTCTGCAGCTCTAACAAGCTCTCGGGTAATGCTAATTTTGCTGGTCCATGATTAGAATGGTAGGGGAATGGAACTCTTTAAGTAAGAACTCTAAAGGAAGAAGAACTAGAGAACAAAAGGTCAGTGTGAACCAGAACCTAGTCTTACATCACAGGCCTCACCCAGCAAGAACCCCAGAGTTTCTCATATTTCCAGACAAAGGTAAATGCATGTGCAGGTTTCTAGAAATAACATGGGGCTGGGTACACTGAAGTAAAAGCTGGGAGAGGAACAAGTCAGAGAAAAGACCTCCTCACAGGGAAAATGGCAAAATGACAGTTTGCCACTGAAGAAAAGCAAGAGGTCAGTGTCACATACTGCAGGTTCCTTAAAGAGTCCCTCACTCACTGTCATCAATGGACCAGGTAAGCTCAAGCAGGTCCCAGCATCTGTCCACAGCATGGAAATAAGACTTGAAAACAATCAACACCTTCCTGGCTTCAAAGCATGAGCACTTTCCCCACATCCCAGCATGAGAAAGATGTGGTAACCCTTCAGCCAGCATTCCCCAAAACCGTAACACCAGTTAAACACAACTGAAGGACTAGTGATGTCGGGAACCACAGGTGACAAGGTCAACTACTTAGCTCTTATACTGACATTCACCTGCTGCTAATAGAAGTTCTTTTTCTGGTCTAAGAATCAACGCAGAGCTCCAGGGTGCACATAGTGACTGTGCCTCTCTGACAGGGGTGGCCCTGCGGTCTCTGTATCTTCCAAGAGCTGACACATACAAAGAGTTCTCGCAGGTCAGTTATTAGGACATCTCTCACTTTGGGTTTGTTAGTTGTTGCTTTGTGCTTATGCTGTGATTATGAATTTCTGGCAAAGACATCCCAGAGTTGAGACTGAATGGATTCAATCGCTCAGGGTGTGTTTGTGATTGAGGATACATACAAAAGTATTCATTCCTTCCTTTACTTTATTGAAGGTGATGAACTGAAAATTATTCTAATCTATTTTGTGTATGTGTGGTATTGGACATGGGACCCATGCTCTACCAATGAGCACATCCCAGCTCACCAGTAGGTTCTTCATCATTTGATAAACATAAGGACATATGAGCAGCAATACTCAGGACCCCTTTTTATTTTCCAGAAAGAGATATATCTTATTAAGAAAAGGAAAGCATGAGCCGGGCAGTGGTGGCACATGCCTTTAATCCCAGCACTTGGGAGGCAGAGGCAGGTGGATTTCTAAGTTCGAGACTAAAGTTCGAGGACAGCCAGGGTTATATAGAGAATCCCTATCTCACCCCCCTCCAAAAAAATAAAATAAAATAAGGAAAGCACTCCTAAGAATGGGAGTGGGCTTGTGAGCTATGGGAAGGCAGTTAAGCTAATTTTTGGTGTGACATGCAAACTCTTTCCTATGACTTAACCCTGGTCAGAGTGGATCTGAATCTCTTCATTTCTTCCTTGAACAAAGCAGGCACACTTCCCCTTCCTTCCTTCCTTCCTTCCTTCCTTCCTTCCTTCCTTCCTTCCTTCCTTCCTCCTTCCTTAGCTTAGAGTCTAATGGGTTTCAATACCCCTTCTTACAGAAACCAGGAATGTAACTGTGCAGCTGAGAAGGTGGGGTCCACCTCAGTGAAGGACCAAATCAGGCAGAAAACAGTAAAACACGGGAGGCTCTTCTGCTGCTACAAAAGTCTCCCACTGCGCCAGGCATGGTGGTGCACGCCTTTAATCCCAGCACTCAGGAGGCAGAGGCAGGGTGGATTTCTGAGTTTGAGGCCAGCCTGGTCTACAAAGTGAGTTCCAGGACAGCCAGGGCTACACAGAGAAACCCTGTCTCAAAAAACCAAAAAAAAAAAAAAAAAAATAGTCTCCCACTGTCCTCAGGGAAACCTCACACTGCTATGTGGTCCTGAGGTCTACCTAGATTTCCCTCTCTGCTCCTGACCCTTGCACCATACCCTTGTCTTACTTTGATGTGTCTCTTCTCTAGCCATGCTGTCCCCCTTTTATCACTCTAAATTTAACCCTTTGTCTCCTGACTTCAAGTCTTTGTCCATGCTCTCTGTCCAGACCTATTCTCTGGGCCTCCTCATCTAACTTCCAGCTAGCATTCCCGGTCTTGCCATTCACCATCGGTCCTTCTGGGATTCTTCCTGATACCCCACCCACCCGAAACCGATTTTATATCCCAGCTATAACCATCTATGGGATCCCATGCCCCTGCCACAGGACCTACTATGTACCTTCTTGTTTCTCTTGTCAGGGAAGGTATTCCTTCTGTAACTTGGACCTGAGCCCTAGAGGATCCAGGTGAGATCTTGAAGAGATCAGGGACCAGTCTAGACTTAGGATGCCCTCCCATCTCGCCTCCATGCAATAGCCTATGGAAAGAAGGAATACTCTGTCAGTCTTCCCTTCTGGGTGAGAGACAACTGGGCATTATTCTTCCTCACAAGGGACAAGCATCCCAACCAGTCCACCTGGGCCGGGGACAGGGGGAGAGCAGGTCCACTCTGACTAGGGACAAGGAGGACAGCAGAATGCTTCTACTTTCTTACAATTTGTTCTGGATCTCATCCATGAAAACAGAATTTTGTGCTGTGATCTTGTGAGCACCATTTCTCTTCCTTTTAAACTGTAATCACACGTTAAACTATAGGAGAGGTTGGGTTATGGAATAAACTCTGACATCTGTAATCCATAGCTAGTGTTGAGATACAGATCACAGTACTGAAGTTTGAAGCCAGGGTTTTGAGCATGTGAGGCTATCACAACTGTGATACATCTCCACTCCCTCTATGGGGATATTAACTTATATACAATAAAGAGATTTTGGATACAATATGAAAGCTTGATACAATGTTTGATGGTATGTTTGTTGACCCAGTCAAAGTAGTTAGTACCTCCCTCTCAAACTTTTAAGCATTTCCTTCTGTCCAGAAGCTTTGAAGTCCTCTATACTAACTCTTTATAACATACAAATTTCTGTAAAGTATACTCATCCTAATGTGCATTCTATAAGCTCCCCGCCAGACTAGTGGTTCTCAACCTTCCAAACACTGAGACCCTTTAATATAGTTCCTCATGTTGTGGTGACCCCCAACCATAAAATTGTTTTCCTTGCTACTTATAACTGTAATTTTCTTATAACTGTAATTTTGCTGCTGTTTTCTGATGGTCTTAGGCAACCCCCCAAAGGGGTCACCACCCACTGGCTGAGAGCCACTGCTTTATATACTAAGTCCCCATCTCTTTTCAGCCTTGACTGGCTATCATAATAGCTTCTACTTCTATGAGATCAATTTGTTTATCTTCCACCTGAGTAAGGGGCAGGTAAGGCTGCACTGGTCAAGTTACTGAACACTCCTGGTCACCATTCTTCCCAGTATACACACAGAACTGTGAAGAATTCATTGTCAAAAAGAAAAAGAAGAAATAAGTACACACAGAGATGGACAACAGGGTCAGCTTCTCAAAGAAGCAGGCTGTGCACTTCCTGCATATTCCTCCCAGGACAGTCTGAGCTCTGCCACTGCTCAGCGTTGCCGCTGGGGTAGCGTTTCCCTCCATCCATGTGATAGGGGAGTTGGCTGCATCTGTTCTTCTGCCTTCTTCTCTTTTAAAAATAATTTGTGGTTTGTGTGTTTTTACACAATACAGATTAGCTGCCTGTGGGTGCGTCACTGCTCGCACGCCATCACTCGGGGAGTTTAAAAATAAAACTCACATCTGCAATGCAAAGCTCACACGCTCGCTCCCCTTTTAGAGCAGGGTGAGAGGCTTTGGCACCCAGCGCGTTCTTTTACAATCAATTCGGGCCTATATACTCCAGAGCGGGGTACAGAAAGGTAACGTCTGACCTGTGAGATTCTGGTATCCTGGGAAGACCCATAATGTTACTGACCCCTGATCCCTCCTGGACTATGCCTTCAATTCAAGGGCATGTGATAAGAGTCAGTAAATATCTTGGTCTCATAGATTTCTAAATCAGATCACAGTCTCTGGTCACAAACTGTCCCTATAGGGACCACCTTCAAAAACAAACACCAACTTCCCAAAATACCCCATCAGATACTTGGGGTTGTGACAGACAGATACAAGCCTATATTTGGTGGCCATGCAAAGTGTTTGTAAACTTGTACCAATGGGGATGGCTCAGTCTGGACAGGTTCTCACTTTCGGACATCCCAGATGCTGCTATATGTCTCAGAAGAGCTGAGAACTGGGTGGGGACCCCCTCCGGTGGACTCTGGCCTAGGGGCCGAAGGAAAAAGGGACAGAGAGGAGAGCTGTGGCAAGTTACCTCGGGGAGGAGAGAGTCTGGCTAGCTCATGCAGCTAGCTTGGTGTGTGTCTTGGGTTGGTGGAAGCCGGGGCTGGTGCACAGGGAGGCTTCCCAGCAGCTCGTTAGAGGGAACCCTGCTCCATTGCCCCAGCACTGCGGATCCTGATGAGAAGAGGCAGCCCATGGTTTTAAGGTGTTTATTGAAGAAAGGCAGAGAGAGGGACAAGAGTAGAGAAGCTTAGGCTGGCCATGGCTACATGGAGAGAGGGGGGAAGGGAGGGGGAGAAGGAGCGTGAGAGGCGAGAGTAAGAGCAAGAGGAAGCAAGAGAGTGAGGAGGGACAAGCAGCCCCTTTTATAGTGGGCTGGGCTACCTTGCTGTTGCCAGGTAACTGTGGGGAGGAACATACCTGGCTGTTGCCAGGTAACTATGAGGATGGAGTCCAGACAGCCTACGTGACTGATGGCCACAGAATTATGGAGCTGGGGCCTTATATCAGGAGCCTAGTGTCCGGGAGCATGGCAAACAGGCCTTCTGTCTCTTACAGATTAATCTGCTGGGTCTCCAGGGTTTAAACCTCTCTCAACCAGAAAACAGGCTGCCTTTCACAGTCCCACAGACTCTGATATTTGCCCCTCTCTTGTGTGTCTCTCTCTCCAGGTCAATACCACTCCCACACACACACACTCCCCTGCAGCATGAAGTATGCAGTATGAAGTATACTCTCTCCCATGCTCACCCCTGATGTTTGGAATGGCTGGGATCCCCCCTAGGGCCTTGTGCCCTTTGCTGTGAACTCTCTTGCACTCCGTCCACATGCTCAGATTTAGGATTGCTGATAGAAATACCCAGAATGATGAGACCTGGTACGAACCAATACTTCTCAGAATGTCTCCTTGACAGAAGCCACGGTCACTCTACCATCTGGTACCAACGTAACGTGTTTGGCTTTCTACCACTTGGCCGAATTGGAGAATTCTAAAGTTCCAGAGTAAATGCAAATGTAGAAGTCTTTTCAAGTTTGGTGGCCTCCTAAGAAGGAGAGGGAAGAGGTCAATGGCCGGCAATGACTGGAGGGAAGACAGACAGTAAAAGATGAGAAATAAGGAAGTTGGGGCATCCCAGTTGTGATTTCGAAAAATCTTGCTCAAACAAGCCCTAGGACACAGCCTCTAGAAACACACATGTTTCCCTGAGGATCCTAAGACAGCCAAGCTGTAGACTTCAGCCAGCCCCACAACTGTTACACTGAAAAAGAAATTTCCTTTACAACAGGGCCTAGAGGAAACATGATAAACAGACACAGGATCCCACCATACAGCAAAAAGCACAGCCACAGCACAAAGGAGATGAAATGAACAATCAAAGCTGCTTTAGAACTATTCAAAGTAGTACAGGTAGGAGTCTCCTTAAAGAGTCATCTCCAATTCCTGATGCATAGGGTGGAAAGGACATCTTTCTGAAGAAACATACAACGGACCACAGCAAGAAGAGTCAGGGCAAGTACTCTGGAGATCCACCAGTGTGGCACATGGATGCATGGTGCAAGTGTGTTCAATAAAATAAAATTTCAATGCTAGACTTTCTACGTTTTAATCTGTTCCCAAGAGAAATATGTGCTCATATGCACTAACACACATCTATAAGGATATTCCCAGAAGTACAATAACAAGAGCCCGAAAACAGACTAAATGTTCAGCAGCACAATGGATAAGTACATCACGATACACGCACCTGATGGGATACAGTCCTACGGTAAAACTGAGTAAATTACAGCCAGGAGCACAAGGCAAGGAGGGACCTCAGGAACACAGGGCTGACTGAAACAAAAGCAAGCTGCAGGGAATGCATGGACAGTCACTCCACTTTTAAGGAGCACTACACATCTATTTAGGGATAAGAACTCCTGTGTAAGACTACAAGAAAGTAAAGGAATAATGGGGAACACACTTCTCACAAGTAGTTACCTGTGCATAAGAAGAGCACAGAAGGGGCATCGAAGCGATGAAATTCTCTTGCTGAAGCTGCAGAGGTAGCACATGGGCTACTCACTGAGCATTGATTCTGTCCTTCACACATCTTGTGAATGTTTGTTTATTTTCTAGTTTTGAGACACAGTCTTATGTTACACAGGCTGGTTTTGAACTCTTGGGATCAAATGGTCCTCCAACTTCAGACCCCAGGTAGCTGGGAATATAGATTTTATAGCTAAGCCTTGTGGTTGGCTTCTGAGGCCCACAAGGCTTCTGGTTATGTCTGAAGGCCCACAGCTGACAAAGAAACTTTCATCAATTGTTCTGTTTTATGTATGGAAACAGGATCTCACATTTCAATCCAGAGCCCAGCAATAAGGCTAATCTAGCTGGCCAACATCCTACAGGAATCCACTATCTCCACCTTCTGAGAGCTGGAACTACAGGTCGGTTCCCACAGTAGATAATATTCAAAGTAGAAGTGAAGATATTTCTCAAAAACAAAGAGTCAGTAATCTCCTACTCGTTCTGAAAGATGCTGCCAATCTTCAAGGGAAGAAATAAAAAGAGACTTGCTGTTCCAAACCCTTGACCTGTCCTCCATGGCCCTAGATCTTATATTCTCAGGCTGAATATACCTCTTGATTCTGTCACTTGGTTAAGATGTATTCTGGTTATGCACTGTCTGTGGCTGCTATCAGAATACTACCTCCTATTCCATAGACATGTCTGAAGCTCAGTGCTCCACAGAATAAGGGTTCACAAATTATGGCCCATGGATTATGTCCAGTACGTGCCTATCTGTTTACATCTTATAAGATTGGTTTTGTCATTTTTCCTGAGTGTGTGTGTGTGTGTGTGTGTGTGTGTGTGTGTGTGTGTGTGTTTGCATCTATGTGAACAGATGTTCATGCGAATGTGTGTGAACATGTATGTGGAGGCCCAAGGTTGATAGCAGGGATCATTCTCCACCTTATTTATCAAGGTACAATCTTTCAGTTGAATCCAGAGCTCACTTATAATGCACATGTAGCTGGGTAGCACTCATATATAAGGCCAGTGTAGCCAGGCAGATTGCTAGAGGTCCCCCATTTCCAGCATCCAAGCACTGGCATTATGACACAGCTGGCATTTCTGTGGGCTCCAGCAATGGCCCTCCTGTTCTCACATTTGCAAAGCTTTAGCCACAGAGCTATCTCCCAGGGCTGATTTTGGCATTTTTAAGTTAAATGTGTCCTTTGACAATTTCATACATGTATATCATACATTTAATTTACTCCCCTCCCCATCCTGTCCTCTCTCCCTCTCACCTTTGTTTTGGTATTTTCATAGTTTAAAAATATCAAAAGGGATGACACATTTCATAGCATAAAAAATTATATGAAAGTCAAACATCGGTGCTAGCAACATTCTGCTGGCCAACAGTCCTACTCACGTATGTCCTAGGAACTGCAGGAGACTGTACAGCCTGCATAACAGAAGGCAAACAAGTCTAAAGTGCTTATGTTATACCTAACCCCTGATGGAAAAGACTGGCTGACCCCCTACACTAGAAAGAAGAAAGTTTTTTAAAATATTCAGATGAGTATAAAAGAACAAAATAATACTTAAGTTCCTTTGCTTAAACTGTTTATAAGATTATATACAATCTATAAACTACACTTTAAAAAAACCTGAAGTCAAAGGCCAAGAATGTAACTCAGTGGGGGAGCACTTGCCTAGTATACACACGGCCCTGCATTCAACCTCCAGTGCCACAAAAATCAAACAAAACAAAACCCGAGGGCTGGGAGTCACCTGGAAGCAGCGGAAAGATGGGTACAGAGGAAGCCCTTCAGTAACAGCTAGCACTTTATTACCACGGCTGGAACACACATCTGTACTGAGCAGCTACCGTGGAAAGGTTCATGAATGTGGAAATTTCTCAGTCTGAAGAAAGCAAAGAAAACCACAATAGTTGCTCAAAGCAAAGCTGCTCATCAGGTGCATAGCAGGCTCATGGACTGACTGTGTTTTGACAACATCCCCAGTGCCAAAGCAGTAGCAGGTTCTGGGCTTCCTGAGAACAGTTAAGGGTGCAGGTCTGAGCTATTATGGGAGCAGAGCTGTTCTGGGGGCATCTGTCAGGCTAGATGCAAAGGCCAGCAGCCACACAGAACCCATGCTCTGACCCACCAGTCTTTAAGGAGCACAAGGTTGCAATAGCCAACTACAGAGCTTGTGCCAAGTGAACCAGGTTTTTCTGAGTCCCTGTGGAGAACATGACAATGTGAGGGCCATCTGCACGTCACAAGATACTCAGGGATGACCCACTGTTCAGTACATGTGAATAAACAGAACAAAGGAGCCTGTGAGTGAGCTTTGACGCAGACTCCCATTCCCTGGCCCCCTCTCTAAAGCCTCTCTCACCACAGCCACCTGGAGGCTCTGCTCAGCCCCAGCTAGATCCTCCTGCTGATGTGTGGCTCCCGCTTCTTATGGAGGAAGAAGAAAGAGTCCACAGGACACAGGACATACACAGCAGGGTCTAGTCGAATGTGACATGCAACCAAATAGGAAGACATGAGGCAAAATTGAAAAGGTAAACACACAGGCAAGGAATTTAACCCCACGGTGCCGCTTTAATGCCGGAGTCTGTGTGCTGGTGGGCATTATCACTGGGAAAGAAGTAGCTCGCGGCTGCTTCCACTGTACAGAGGCCCTGACAGAGACTGAGGGGATCAGGAGTTCCATGCTGACTCATTTACTGACTCATGAGAGAAGGAAGGCAAACCCATGGCTGTCCCTCCCACAAGGGCAGCATGAAAGCTTTATAGCAACTGTGAGATTTTTGCAAGGCAGTCCACTGGTAGGCAACTTGGTTTTAATAAAAAAAATTCTTTTTCATCTACTTATAAACCTTTAAATTGAAAACTTATATTCTAGGTATTGATTTTAATTCATGTATAACTATGTATAACCTTTAGAAAGGTAACAGTCATAGAGTTCAGTAACGGCCATGCTATGAAGAAAGACACACTGAGGGTTTGGCTCTCACCCAGTCCTCCCACTAGATTGTCAGATTACTGACTGGAATCCAGCCAGGATCTATCAATGTGCTGTAAATATGAACAAATACATAATCTTACCCCCCTCTTTCTTACATGTATATTGCTCTGTAGTCTATCCTCTGAACAATGTAGAATAGGAGCCTCTCCACATGCCCTCTCTCTCCTCTTCTGTCAGAGCTACAGTCTTTTCTGGGTGGCTAGAGCCATTTGTTTCTATTGACACACAGACTGTCACAAACAGAACACTGCATTGTGTAACTCTCCACACTTGTTTGTATGATAAATTTCCAGCAGCCATATCACAGACGTTTAATTTCCCCTCATGATACAAGTGTATAAATCATCTTCATTTTTGTGCAATGCCCTGGTTCCTGGTAAGAAACAAGAGACAGGGAGTGGGGGCAACCGACGTCTTGGGGGTCCCTGTTTTTTGCTATTGCTGTTAGCAATATTAGGAAAGGAAGAACAGATGAGCCAAGGCTATGCTGCTGGCCTGTAGTTTCTCCTACTCCTGATGAAAAGTGGAAGAAAGGACAAACGGACACACGAGATACAAAAATAAATGCACTTAACAATTCCATAAAGAAGGAAGCCTGAAACCCCATTTAATCTGAGCATGCCCTAACTCTACTGCCACATATGTCTTTAGACAATCATATCCTCACTGGCTTACAGCTTCCTCTACGTGAGGGAACAGTTACCTGTAAGAATGGTGACATGCTAGATACAGCCAAGCAAGACTTTACAGATTAACAGCTGGCTCCTGGGTACTTTCTCCTAGCCCCATGCAAATAGAGCATTTCCACCAAGGGACCAGGAGATGCCAAGATCACAGGCAAAAAGGATTTTCCCTGTGACAAGCATCATCTACTTCATGCAAAGACCAAGAGCCCTTTCCCAGGCAAGGTCACACTCTGAGATTCAAGAGGGAGTTTTCCCTTGAACAAAGAGCCATAGAGAGAAGGGCTATAAACCTTGGTGTCCCTTCCCCTTTAGATTGGCATATGTTCATTATACATGGCACCAACTATGAGGGTAGTATGTAGACAGGTAAGGCTCTGCAGTAAGCCTGCACTAGACAGCCAGGCCTTCTGACAGAGACAGGGAGGAATATGGCAATGGCCATGGATAATGACCATGAACCAGGAATGTGCCAAATGCTTTGCCATTAATTCCATGAGTTGACACAACCTCATCTTGTTTTCCTAAAGATGAGCCCTGAGTAGTAAAATGACTTATTTTACGCCCAGCGCCTGTTGAAAAGACCAGTCAAACAAGGAGACATGAGAGCTGCTAACTTGCATTAGACACCATTAAAGCAATCAGCAATAACTTTCCATAGCAGACAACCCACCTCTACAATGCACAGGTGACAGTGGCGTGACCTTTATCACAGTCATCCCCTAAACTTCCTCATGCCCATAAGCACCTGACCCCTGTTCTCAACCCTAACCCCATTTCTGACACACTTTCTTTCTATAAAGACATGCAATAACAATTTAAGTCAAAACATGTTAAATTATGCTCGAACGTTTATTTCCTCCCATCAAAGACATCCAAAGTACCTAAGAGCTACGCTGGGACAGGCGGCACTATTTTTTTAACATGTACAATATTGTACCATATGCCATCTCCCTCCCAGCCTTTTCCTTTGACAATGTTACATTTCATTATTTTGGTACTAGAAATTTAGTTAGAATCATATTTACAAAAAGAACAAAACACATATCAAATTGACATGATCCAATGTCATATACAGTATCTTAAATTTTAGGTGTTCCTCTACACACAAAACAATGAAAATGTTATTCTAAATATACTTCTGATTTTATAATCCCCACAGAGGCTTACAAACACTAAGTCTTTAGTGTTTAAAACACTACAAAAGAGACGCCTCAGCATCTGAACTGAGGTAATTTTGCTCAGACATCCAGTAGGCCTCCATAAGTTAATCTTTCCTACTTTAAAAGGCAGCACAGAGATAAGAAACCCTGCCCTTCTTCTAAACTCCTGCCCTTTCCCAGAGGGAGAAAATTTAGCTTCAGGCTTTTCCTCAAATACCCACTATGTTCCCAATGACTTTACACTCCCTCCCACAAACTCTGGAAGGCATCAGTTTTCCTAGGAGGCTTTTCCCCCTCAGGCCTTTGCATAGTTCCCTTGCCTTCTTACATTCCTCCAGCCCAGCCTCGTCCTCAGCAGGTAGACCAGTAGTTCTTAGTCCCTCCTCTCTTCAGTAAGTACCAGTGAGGGGCAGGGATAGCTGAGGGTACTCTGGGCCTTGCCTCTTCATTCTGCCCATTCTCCAGACCTGTCTTTGTCACAAACCTATGTCTCAAAAGCATAGGAGCCTACTGCCATTGCCTCCTGGATCTCCCTGTAAGAGGCTGCCCATGGGTCCCTTCAATGTCACAGAGATACAGCCGTCACCTCTTTTCAGTATGTCTCCTCTGACACCTCCTCCCCTGCCCAGTTGAGGTCCCAAAATCTCTGCACTGGGTTTCTTCTTTCATGCTGACTGCCTTAACTTCTCCTATAGTCATTCCAGCAATGGTAGAGTCCTCTTGCCACTCCTTATGACTCTAAAGTGCTTTTATAGCACAGGCATGGACCTATTCTGCCCTAGGGAACATTCACGTGAAGATTTCTAGAGAACCTTTGGTTTTCACATATAGAGAAGGGAGTTTGTGGTATCTAGTGAATAGAGACCAAAGATTCATTAAATATATAATAAACCATGAGACAGTCCCACCACAATGAGCTTCCCAAAAATATCAATAGAATGTGAATCTACAATCACCTCAATATGAAAAGTAAATTTTTTTTTTTTAATGAAAGCTGATAGAACTGAGGTTGAGAGAGAGCCTGCCATGAGTGCACAGCCCTCTTCCCTTACAGGGGCTATCGTAGCCCCTACCAATTGTTCATTATTAATAGTATTTAAGAAAACAAACAAACAAACCTTGACAATGAAACTGTATTTTAAAGAAGACTATAACCTCTGGTGCAAGTGGCCCCACCTGTTCAGGGTCTACACACAAGAAAGCATTTTCCAAGCATTCGTGCTTGGGAAAGCAATTATCTTACAAAGGCCAACACAGAGGACATTAATAGCCCTCAGAAGGCTATGAGAACAAACTGATGAACCAGCAGCAAACAGCCCCATGATCATCCCCAGCCTAGAGACAGGAGCAGGGAGACAGACTGACATTGAGCTAGATGATAAAAAATGTCTACACAGGAGTTGGCCTGTGCTTCTCCGCACAGTGATCCTCCCAGCCCTGATATACTCCCTGAGCTCTAGCCCAGAGCAGCTCATCTTTTACCAGAGTATTATGCTTGCCCATAAGACCCTGGTTCTCAACCTTCCTAAGGCTGTGACTCATTAATACTCCTATTAATCCTCCTATTATGACACTCTCCCACCACCATAAAATTATTTTTGTTGCTACTTCATAACTATAACTTTGCTACTGTTATGGATCGTAATGTAAATATATGATATGCTTAATACCTAATATGTGACCCCTGTAAAAGGATCATTTGATTCCCAAAGGCGCCTCAACCCACAGGTTAGAAACTGCTGCCATGGAAGAGTTCCTTTAAGGAAAGCTGTCCTTGACTAAAAGGCGTTTTAAAAGCACTCTTTAGGATCTGGAGCTACAGCTCCGTGGAAGAGTGCTTGCCTGGCACAGGGAAGACCCTAGGGCTCTGTCCCTAATACCTGTAAATAAATAGATGCATTGTGCAGTGCCTGAGGGTCATGGTACATCCACCAAGAGTTTGCAGGAAACAGGAAACAGCACGGGCTGGTTGAAAGAGGCACAGGCCTCTTCAAGAAGTCCTGCAGGCAGCAGCCCTGAGCACCATCACTCCCTGCTACCAGATCCACAAGGTCTCTGCTGTCTAAGACCTCGATCCTGAGTCAACTGTCCCCACAGCCACAAGGAGCTCTTCGTATTCCCTGTGCTTCTGCATAGGTGTCACTGTGCCTCAGTGTGAGATCAGCAGGGACACACTGTGCTGGGCAAAGGAGCCTGCACTGACAGCTTCATCCAAGGCTGGTGAGCACTGCTATCCATCAAGTCTCATTAGGAAGGTGATTTCTCAAGCTCTGAAGGAATTCAAAGGCACCCTGACCCCAAGAGCGCAAGCGCAAGCATCTTTCATATGTTTTGAAAGTTTCATACAGAAAATGAAGTGTTCTACAAAAACAAACAAACAAAAAGAAAGAAAGAAAGCTGTGCTGCACAGTCTGGCCTTGAACTATGAAAAATAATAAAAATAAGGTCAAGGTTCATGGCGCCAGCTCCAGCAGCCACCAGGCCACTGGACAGCAAGAAACAGTCTGCTTCCATCTGTTGCACAGATAGTAAATCAGACACCGAGTGCCACTGGGCTTGCAAAGTGAACTGCAGGAGAGAACTTGCAAACAATTAGTCTGAAGGCAGCATCAACTGCACACAGGTTCTCCCAGCACACTTACTCCCTGACAACGTGAAGGAAGCCGAGACTTAATTAGCACTAAAGATAAAGATCTATTTCTAAAGATGGATATACTTATAGCTGTCACATAGCCAGACACTCTGTGGGTGGAGACATATACAAACATATGTCTGTGGTCAGACACAGACAAACCTAGGGACACATGAGATGCAAAACAGGCTTATAAAAGTAAGACTCCATTAACTGGTCCTATTTGAACTATGACAGATGATTTCAAGGTTGCTGATCTCAAGTTTGACCTGTAATAAAGCCTGACTTACTGCTAGATTTATTTTGCACAAATAAAATTAGGATAAAATTTAAGTATTTGTAATTTAGACTTATTATTTTTGGTCTGCTTGCTTTTATGCCAGCAGCACACATTTTGGTTTTTCTGCTAGGTCCATTTGTATCTGTGTATCTACTTATACAAAAATATACCTGGAAAATCTAAGGTTTAGAGTACAGACACATTTATTCTAACTAAGTTATTCCTTAATAAATTAACTAATTAATTTCTTAAAGATACAATCATGAGAGGCTGGAAAGACAGCTCAGTCAAAAAGTTCCTGCCAGGCAGACAAGAGTTCAAACCCCCATCACCCATGTAAAAAGCTGAGCCTACAGTTCTGAGAGGAGGAGCAGAGATGATACACACCTGTAACCACAGTACTGAGAGGAGGAGTAGAGACAGGCAACCCCATGAAGCTCCCTGGGCAGCTGGCCTAAGCAGAATCAGTGAGTTCCAGTTTAGGTGAGAGACTTTGTCTAAATAGACAAAGATAGAGGGCACCCAAGGAAAGATGCCAGTCTCCATCTCAGGCTTCCACAAGCACATATGTGCACACACCTATACCAGCAAGTACATACACCACACACATACACACAAAATTGAAATTATAACTTTGGAAATATGTAAGGCATGAGGAAGTGTAAAATTAAGTATAGTGAATGAGATCAGATCAGCATAGGAGAGAAACAGGAACTAGTCAGAACCGAGGCCTCCAACTGTATGAGAGAACTTCCAAGTTCTGACCAACTGGCCTTTGTTTCCAGTGAGGAGGCTTTTAGAAAACTGGTCTTGAATTCCAAATAAAATGGTATGGTTTGAATGTGTTGCCCAAGGTCCTACACTTCACACTCAGTGAAAGGTGTTGGCTCAAGTTACAAGTGATTAGACCAGAAAGCTTTGTCCCCACGATGGACTACTCCTTACTGTGGGAGCTACTGGTTATCAGAAGAGCAGGTTCGTTTTGATTTGGTTTTTAATGTGTATTGTGATTGTGTTAGTTGCTGGACACTCTAGGGCTCCAGTTACAGGTGATTATGAGCTAGCTGATGTGGGCAGCAGGAACTACACTCAGGTCCCCTGCATTTCCTCACACGGAAGAACCATTTGGTAGGAAGTTGAGAACCTTTTTCCACCACAAAGAAAGTATTCCAAACTACGTCCAGGTGCAATGACTCCATGACTAAGTAGCAAGAGAGAAGGGAAGAAAAACACCATCTTTTTCTTCCCCAGCTCAACAGTAAGTTTGAAAAAGCATACTCCTAACCCCTCAGCCATCTCTTCAAAAGCAAGTTTGGCCCTCTCCAATGTCTTGCCTTTCAATGTTCCACCGTGGGGATAATATAGCCCCGAGGTCCTCATTGGCTGCTGGCACCCTGTTCTTGGGCACCTCCCAGCCTCTAGAGACATGAGCAAAACAGATTCAGACAAAACACCCAGTTTAAGGTGTCCTGTTACCACTGCAGAAGACAGGCTAATGCAGAAAGGATGTGCATTTAGGGAGATCACTGTGATAACAAGACAATTAAAGGCTACGACAGACCTCCATGGATGACAGGAGTGGGGGTAAGTACATGTGGTTTGTGCAGCATGTACACGTGGTACATGCAGAGCGTGAGGTAACTGCCTCTGAGTACAAGGCCTTCAGAAGCAATCACTAGCTGTAAATCTTCAGAATTCAGAAGGTTCTCTTGTGAATTAACAGTTTCATAATTCCCAGCGGTATGGCTAAGTACATTTAAGTACCTCTTTACACTGCAAGTGGATAGGAGGTGCATGACAGAGAAACATCATGTTAAACACAAAAGCAAAGTAAAGTGGAGCCTGTGCTGGCTGGCTCATTGCAGGGTCCCATGGAGTGAAGTCAGCAGTGACTCAGCAGTCACGGCTGGGGCTCAGAGGAATCAGGAAATAAACAAGTTGCATGTAATTTCATCTGTGTGTGATGGCTTTGCCAGTATCCTGTAGCAGGTGTTCCTTCAAGGCGCTGTTCTGACCTGGGGGCCTGTGAACTACAGACACTGAAGTGAGATTCCCAAAGTTCACCTCTCACCACACAGCCTGGCACACCGTGCATTATATTCTGGTTTCAGATAAGTACATTGAACTTCTATCCAAAACACATAACTTAAATGTGAAGTTGGAGGACATTCAGTACCTCTGAAGGACTCTGCTAAAAGCCCTGCTCAGATGCACTGCTCCAGCCAGAATTATGGCGCATGCCAAGAGGAAGGTGCCAAGGTCTTCCCAGATGGAGTTTTGTTTGGGTAGCATGTTGAGTACTTTCTCCCATTACAAAGAAATCATCCTGGTACAATGATTCCATGACTAACTGGGAAGAAAGAGAGGAAGACAAGCAGTCAGCAGTCTCTTCATTTTTTTCAGCTTAGCAATAACTTTGAAAATAACCTAACCCAGGGCCTACACCTAGACATTTCTCCAAAGAGAAGTAAATCGACAGAAACACATGGGAAGATGCGAAGCATCCCTGGTGAGTGGGGGAATGGAATCCAAACCCTGATAATAGGAATACCATAGCCAATAGGATGGCTATGGTCAAAGACCAAAAGACAATAATAACTGTTGACAGGCATCTGGAAAACCTGAGCCCTCATGTACTGCTGACAGGAATGGAAAATCGTTCAGCTACTCTAGAAAACAGCCTGGCAGTTCTTCAGAATGTTAAACACAGAATTAACTAGGACCCGGCAACCTGACTCTCTGAATACCGTGGCGAGCAATGAAAGTACCTTCCATATAGAAACGTCTCCATCTATAGTCAAGTCGATCTTATTCATCAGAGCCTAAAGGTAGTAAAAAACTAGTATCCATCAATATAGTGAAATATTACTACTCAGCTCCCAAGAAAAAAAAAATGGATTGCTAACACATGTTACAACGTAGATGAACCTTGAAGCATGGGAAGTGCAAGGAGCCAAGTTCAACAGGAGCCAGTTCAAACAGCCAAGTGCCCAGGAGAAGAAAGGACAGGCAATGGGAAGCGACAGCTAATACATATGAACTGACGCACATGTTCTGGAATTCCATGGGTGACAGTTGTACAACTCTCACCTGTGACTATAGCAAAATATTGTGAATATAATAATAATAATAATAATAATAATAATAAACTATTAACCGTCACTTTACTGCAGCGAGCTGCGTGAGGTGAAAATTTTATTTCAATTTCAAAACAAACCCAGCTGCCATACAGCCCAGCACTGCTGGCCTCACTGTGACAGACTGGGTGACTTTCTGGCACCCAGTGGAATGACAACCACCTTGAGCTCTCTCCAAGACACATGGTCCCTTCCCACAACTCATGCTGTCTCTACAGCCTCTCTGGGTATAGAACTGTCCCATCCTGGGCCTGATGTGGTCTCTCCTCATTTTCAGATTCTCTAATCCATAAAGGAGCCAGGGCCTGCTCCCTCCTCAGCAGTCTAGTGACTTCTGCAAGCGTGCTTACATTCTTCAAGGAGGTCCTCCTGTGTATAGTGGACATCCGTAGCCACTCGCTGGTGTGAGAATGAACTTAGTTACTGAATATAAAATGCTTACAATAGCACTTGAATCAAATTAAATAATAAATATGACTAACATATTCTTGCTATGAATTTTCTAGTGCTGCTGTGCCAAAACTGTGATTCAGAACCCAGCTCCTACACTTGTAAAACCTTCAGTCTAGGAGGGAGGACGGCATCCACATGAAATCGCAGTGCAGGATCTGCTATTGTGGGGGAGATCTGGATGAGAGCCCATAACTGGGCACTTAATAGCAAAAGTCAGAGAAAGCTTGGCTTGCGTTGGCTCTATGACAGGCACTCTGGACTTGCCTTCTCACTGAAGGTCTAAAGGACACAAAGTTCTAAACAGCAGACAGACACTAAATCCCTACCTGAAGTTAGGGTCTGAGCTTTGCCAAGCTCAAGCATCAATATTACCTGGAGCTAAGGGCAAGCACCAAGTCAGCAGACTGGAGGATGCTGCCTGGGAGTGGAGGTGGACCACAAGGCTTCAGGGCAATGCAGGTTTTTACAGCAGGGTGCCTACACCGGCACCTCTGAAGGGCAGTGCAGAGGAACCTAACCACAGCTCCCCAAAAGCTAGGCCAGACCTACTGTGGCTCATAAGAATGCTGTCACCCGAGTGTCACCCCAGGAACCGGATGTCAGTTTTTGTTTTATTTTGTTTTGTTTGGGTTTGTTTGTTTGTTTGTTTGTTTGTTTTTGAGACAGGGTTTCTCTGTGTAGTCCTAGCTGTCCTAGAACTCACTCTGTAGACCAGGCTGGCCTCGAAGTCAGAAATTCTCCTGCCTCTGCCTCCCAAATAATGGGATTAAAGGCGTGCACCACCACGCCCGGCTGGATGTCAGTTTTAAGCTGTGCACTGGAGACTCTGAAATTATCTCAGTAGAAAACTTCAGAGATGTATCTTCCTCACAAATGGCCAAGAAAGACACGTTAGCCAATTCTTCCTAAATTATCTTCTTACACTCTGAATGATGGTGTCCCCTCAAATTTCCCCAGCTAAGCCCCAACCCATAAGTACCTCAGAATCTACAAAATGAAATATCCCTCCATCCAATATGGCTTATGTCCTCACAAGGAGAGGAAATTTGGATTTGGATAGGTAGAAGGGCCATGCAGAAACAATGGAAGATGAAGGTTAGCTACCAGGCAGAGAGCAAATCTCAGGAAAACATAAACCAAAGACTAGTGTTAAATCACCTGTACTAGTCTCTCGCCCCAGCAATGAGAAAAGGAATTCCAGTTGTTTGGGCCACCTGGCCCACAGCAGTCTATTAAGGCGACCTTCTTGACTAATGCACACCCTATCTACAGAAATGATTGTTGCTCTTTCACAGAATTCCAGGTACTTGGCAGAAAATAACAGTCACTTTCCTTCCTAGTGAATAAAACTTCAGAATAGAAGGAATTTCTACCACTTAGAAGAAATGTATACATCTAAGTATTCAACTCCTACCAACAGAATTGACTAAGTAAAAAATCATCACTCAGACACCCTTCAGACCTCCTCCTTTCCTTCCTTCTCTTTCTGTTTTGATTTTTACTATTGGAAAAAGGCTGACCTTAAGATACTACAGGGTCTCAGCATGGAGCTCAGAATTCCTGGACACAATCCCGCCTCAGACTCTGTACTGTGCCACCCTCCTGGCCTAACACAGTGATTTTGATGAACACAAACACTGTTTCTGAGCCAGATGTAGTGGCACATGACTCTTAATTCCAGCATTCAGAAGATAAAAGCAGGCAGATCTCTGAATTTGAAGCCAGATCTAAATAGAGAGTTCTAGACAAGCCAGAACTACACAAGACCCTGTTTCAAACAACTCAATAAAGAAATAATACTATATGTGAAATCTACTAAGACAGTCTTGTACTCTTGCCGCCCATTTATCCTCCATTTATTTCTGTGCCTTGATTTGTCTGGCTCTTTTCAAGTAAAATCTCCCTTTTCATAGATAAGTGACACTTTGAGCCGTCATCTTACATGCTCTTCAGTTAAGTTTACCCTAGAGTTAGAAAGATAAAAGCAACTCTTCTAGTCAAAACTAGCAGTATCTGACAACAGCTTATATTTCTATTTTTAAATGTGGAATCGTCAAAACTACCATAATACAAGATCATCACCATTTTGCCTCCTGTTTTACTGTGTTCAGTGCAGTTCACACACATGAAAATGTTCCCCTCGGTCACTGGGAGATCTCATACATATTCTACATTAAAAAAAATTTTTTTAAATCAAACTTTAAAATTCCATTCAGAACAATTTAAAAAGACTGTGAAAACTTTAAAACTTAGGAAAATGCTTTATAAGACATCAAATGCAGCCTTCTTTCTCAAATACTTATCCTAACTCAGAGTAATTCACAGGTTACACAGCAGAAAATTCTAAAACATTGGTTCTCCATGTATTCTAAAACATTGGTTCTCCATGTATTCTAAAACATTGGTTCTCCATGTATTCTAAAACATTGGTTCTCCATGTATTCTAAAACATTGGTTCTCCATGTATTCTAAAACATTGGTTCTCCATGTATTCTAAAACATTGTTTCTCCAGGTATTCTAAAACATTGGTTCTCCACTCCTCCATTGTTGGTGGGAATGCAAGCTGGTTCAACCACTCTGGAAATCAGTCTGGCGGTTCCTCAGAAAATTGGACATAGTACTACCAGAAGATCCTGCAATACCTCTACTGGGCATATATCCAGAAGATATTCCATCTGGTAACAAGGACACATGTTCCACTATGTTCATAGCAGCCTTATTCATAATAGCCAGNATGATACTCAAGAAGAAGGAAGATCAAAATGTGGACACATCACCCCTTCCTAGAATTAAGAACAAAGCACACATTGAAAGAGTTAAAGAGATCATGTGTGAAGCTGATTCCAAAGGATGGACCCAATGACTGCGGCTGCCAGGGATCCATCCCACAATCAGCCACCAAACATAGACACTATATCATATGCCAGCAAGATAGTGCTGAAAGGGTCCGGATATAGCTGTCTCGGGGGAAACTATACCAATGCCTGGCAAACATGGAGGTGGAAGCTCACAGTCAGCTATTAGATGGAACACAGGGTTCCCAAGGAAGAAGGAGCTAGAGAAAGTACCCAAAGAGCTGAAGGGGTCTTCAACCCTCTAGGTGGAAGAATAACCATGAACTAACTGGTACCCCCTGAGCTCATGTCTCTAGCTGCATATATAGAAGAGGATGGCCTAGTTGGCCATCAGTGGGAAGAGAGGCCCCTTGGTCATGCAGACTTTATATGCCCCAATACAGGGGAACGCCAGGGCCAAGAAGTGGGAGCGGATGGGTAGGGGAGCAGGGCTGGGAGGGGGGAGGGTATAGGGAACTTTCTGGATAATACTTGAAATGTAAATGAAGAAAATATCTAATAAAAGTTGAAAAAAAATTGGTTCTCCATGTATTCTAAAACATTGGTTCTCCGTGTATTGTAAAACATTGGTTCTCCATGTATTCTAAAACATTGGTTCTCCATGTATTCTAAAACATTGGTTCTCCATGTATTCTAAAACATTGGTTCTCCATGTATTCTAAAACATTGGTTCTCCATGTATTCTAAAACATTGGTTCTCCATGTATTCTAAAACATTGGTTCTCCATGTATTCTAAAACATTGGTTCTCCACATTCTTGATGCTGTGACTCCTTTATGAATCTCCCAACCATAAAATTATTTAATTGCGAGCCGGGTGGTGGTGGCATACACCTTTAATCCTTGTACTTGGGAGGCAGAGGCAGGCAGATTTCTGAGTTCGAGGCCAGCCTGGTCTACAAAGTGAGTTCCAGGACAGCCAGGGCTATACAGAGAAATCTGTCTCGAAAAAAAAAAAATCATTTAATTGCTATTTCATAACTGTAATTTTGATACTGTTATGAATCATAATGTAAATATCTGATATACCAGAGATCTGATATGTGACCCCTGTGAAAGGGTTGTTCAACCTCAGGGGGTCACAACCCACTGAGAACCACTGTTTTAAAGTCTATTGACCTAAGTCAAAGAAAAATAAAATAAAAACAAAATGAAAGTCCATTTCTATTTACCTTTCTAGAGCTGAAATGAATAATTTGGGGAGAACTGAGACACTAAAGCGATCGCCTTGTGAGTTTATATCTAGCCACATCTTTTGAGTCACCCTTAGAGGGATAATGATGAGCAGCTGACGCCTTCAGTTACTGCTGGAGTCAACACTCCCCAACCTGCAACACGCTCCGGGCACAGGTACCAAGGTTTATTTTGTTTTGTTTTTATTTGACTGTGATTTTGTTTTATTTTGTTTTCTTTGAGATGGGGCTGTACCTCAAATTCACAATTCTCTTGCCTCTGCCTTCCAAATACTAGACTGACAGGCACGTGCCGCTGTATCTGGCTTGTGTGTTTTGAGATTCATCTATGCATACTAGTGATTTTACACACACCAAAGAGGATTGATTTGTTTGTTTGTTTTTCCCAACAACTTCAATTCAAGAGACCCACCATACTGGGCCCTTCCTCTGTTGATGCAGACTTGGGAAGCCCATAGTACATTGAACATTCCTGAATGGATCAGCCATGCCTATGGTCGTCCTTGCTTGCCGGGAGCCAACTGTATCTGCCCCTAGACTTTTAGTGCTGGTTGCACACACTGCTACTACCCCTTAAAACATGACACCAACTCACAAACAAGAAGCGTGAACAGGAAAAGAAGTTGTTCCTAAGAAAATGAAGATGAATGTTTGGAAAGATCCTATAAAAACAGATTATGGAAGAAACTGCTGTCAAAAAAAAAAAGGTGTGGGCAAGATAAACAAATATAAAAGGCTCAAAAGTCATAAAAAAAAAATACACAGTATCTTACACCCAGTTTGCTTTGTAAATATCCTTGCTCCACTTTGAAGAAGCCAAGGCCAGAGCAAACACATGAACTCACACACATGAAGGCTTTGCGGGTAGTCCGCAAGGAGGATTAGTGAACTGACAGGTACTTTCTCACCAACTGCTGCGACTGTAATTCAGACCCCACTACTTAAAAGCCATGTGACCCTGGCAGAGGTCTAGGCTTCCCCAGCAATCCCTTTTCCATTAGACAGGGATAAAGATGGCCACAGGTGACAAGGGCTAGGCTCACACCTCAGCTACATCAAGTCCAGTGTTAATTATCAGTTTCTGGTTTCAGCATACACACTGCTACCAAACAGGCATAAAAGCTCCAGGCCCTATGGAGAGACCGCCATAGAAAAGTTTGCTGTTTAGAGTGAGACTTTATGGTTTAAGATCATTTCGTCAACAGAGCAAATGGTAGAGGGACACCAGGATCTGCAGCTGCGAAGGCTCCTACAGAGAAACGAAAAGAGGAAAGGGAGTCCACAGCTTCAGGCCAGCACAGCCAGCCATCGGCACTTTCAGACCACAGAACACTGTTTTACTTTTTTTTTTTTCAACTTAAAATAACAGAAAAAGAAATTGTGTCATTTGCAGGGGGGAAAAATGGATGGAGATGGAGATCAAAAGAAATAAACCAACTCATAAAGACAAACATGTTTCCTCTCAAATATGGGATCCAGATTGCTGTTAGAGAAGTGACGCTGTAAAACGGGACTGTTTGGGAAGAGAAATGGAGACAGCAGTGGGAAGACAAGAGAGTAATGGCGGGGAGGGGGCAGGGGGATGACTGTTAGCATGCACATTATCCACTCAGCATACCACCATGATGAAACTGGTTATTTTATTTAAAAAAAAAAAACTTAATTTCTTTATTGCTCAAGCAGCTTTAGGAGAGGTTTTCTTTGAACCAGTTATTGAATCAATATTTTAAAAAACAATCTGCCTTAAACCTCTCCCTTAGATCCCATGCTTTTAGCCTGAATTGAGAAAGTACTAATGTGACTGACCCTCCAGAGTTCAATCAGCAAAGAAGACTGCAGATCCCACCCAGAGCAGGGTGCAGGAGATACAGACAGGCAGGGCAGCATTCCCCTGGTGAAACGCTCCATTTCAGGACGTACGGCAGCCTCGAAATCAAAGGCCAGGCCTAACAGCTTAATCAGGTAATGGCTGGACCAAAATAGAATCTTCAGGAAACAAGGGCTGGATAGGAAGACGCACAAATCAACATCAGTTGGAGAACTATATCCAGGAAAAAAAAAAAATACATACAGGGTTTCTTTATATGGGACTTGGAAGGACTCCAGACTTCTTTTATATGACATGTTTACTTCAGGATACCCTCAATAGGCTCCTAGCCACCAAAATCCATGTGTGTGGCAGCTATCAATTACAACACTACAATAAATAAATGTGACCCAAAATAAGGTCTGTGTGCAATCATATGGAGTAAGGCCAGGAAGCTTTCACCCCGGCATTTTAGTAACATCTCCTCAGTGTTCTGATGGGAAGGATTACCAAGATAGGATCCCACCTTGCTGTCTCTATAGCATACAGACCAGGTATCTGTGAGGAGCAAACGGCAGTTTAGTGAAATATGTCCTTTATTTGCTACTAGCAATGATTATTGAGGACTTGTGAATTAAGACGTGTGTGTGTGTGTGTGTGTGTGTGTGTGTGTGTGTGTGTAAGCAGAGCTGTCCTGGATCTTGCTCATGTAAACCAAGCTGGCCTTGAACTCAAAGAGATTCACCTGCCTCTGCTTCCCCATTGCTGGAATTAAAGGCGTGCTGCTGAGCAAGGCTCAAAGATAAAGGCAGTCGCTTTTCCTGTCAATTATTTGTAAGCTATTCTAGAAGAAACCTTCTGTGTTTATAAGTGAAGCTGAAGTAGAGGGGCTGATAACTAATAGCCCCAACTGTTGACACTTCTCTCCCTGTCAAGTGCTCCCTCCCAGTGAACTTGTTCCCAAGGTCAGTCCTCACTCTCCCCGAAGGCCGAGGTTTCCACATACCCTGCGGAACCAGGCCGGCTGGTACAGAGTGGCGGTGCTCTCTGGCCTCTCAGCAATACTCACTTCCTCCCTCACTTTGTACATTGCCTTGGTAGCTAACTACCTGTCAGATTCCTATATTCTTTCAAGACTGTCAGTTTCCTCAACACAGGGCGGGTCTCTGCACCAGTGACCACACTGAGGAATAAGCACAGAGTAGGTATTTAATCAAGAAGGAAACAGCCGGGCGTGGTGGCGCACGCCTTTAATCCCAGCATTTGGGAGGCAGAGGCAGGTGGATTTCTGAGTTCGAGGCCAACCTGGTCTACAAAGTGAGTTCCAGGACAGCCAGGGCTGTACAGAGAAACCCTGTCTCAAAAAACCGAAAAAAAAAAAAAAAAAAAAAAAAAAAAAAAAAAAAAGAAGAAGAAGAAGAAGAAGAAGGAAACAAATTAATGTAAATATGTTCGGATGAAAAGTTACCTAGGATCCCTAAGCATGGCTTTGTTCTACATGTCATTGGTGCTAATAGAGTACAGGGCCTTGCCAGATGCCATTCTGGGGCAGAAGACAGGCTGTAGCCTCAAGTTGCTGTGGGTACCGACAACCCTACTCCTTGTCCAGAATACAGCATGCACAGGGCAGAGCAGTGAGGTCAGAGAGAGAGTTGAGCGCATGTTCACGCAGTGCAGAAGCACGCCAGTTGGCCCCAAAACTTCTGAAATGCCTCTGAGCCTGTCTTCTAGGAATCGTGAAGTGTTTCAAACGAGTCACCGCCTAATCCTCACATCGTCCCAGACACAGAAACAAACCCTTTGCTTTCTACCTCTAAGTAGGTCCTTCATTTCCACCCACTTCATCTGCCCAGTCACTCACAACATCTCAAGCAACAACAGTCTCTTTACAAGTCCCAGAATGCAACCCATTCAGCCCCAGCAGCCGTGACAACTCAAGAATTCATCTCACTAGCTTCTACCTCTACCCTTATATTTTCCATGCCTGGCTCCTTGCCATCCACCAGCGCCTGGAGGAGACCTTCTCTGACCTCCGTTTAGCTAAACAAGCACCTCTCTGCCTCATCTCCATGAGCCGCAGCTTTCGCACCCACCTGTAATTAGGTACCTGCGTGCTGACATGCTTATCTCTCTATCCAGAAGGGAAGTTCCATCAAAGCAGCAGCAGCAGCTTTGCCTGAAACAGCCTGCTACCCAGAGAAAGAAGAAGAAATGCCTGACTGAATGTTTAATCACCTGGAAAAATGAGCAGTATCAAACCTCCACAGGACCTTGACATTAGACCCCAAAGAAACTCAACCTCTTCGAAAAACAAACATAACTTTCTGCCCACACCAAGACCTCCCTTTACTCGCCCCCACCTTCTCTTACAAAGCCACAACAGTCTTCATGCCGACCACCTCTCTGTCTGGAAATGACCCAGAACTCCTTGGCTCTGCAAACCGGAACTCCACCTTGGAGTGGAGCCCAAGGTCTCAAACTTACAGTTAGGGCCAAGCAGAGAGGCCTTGAAGTCCTCTGAATTTGCTCCACACATCTGGCTACCACCCCAGCCTTTCAGGAACAAAAAAACAGGAAAGGCACAGGGGCCTTCTGGGGCTGAGAGAGTTTCAGGGATTTGGGTGAAGCCACCCTTCTTACAAGGCCCCAATGCTTGACCTAAGACTGTGGGCCAGTGAGGTTCAGAAACAGGACATGGAAGGACATACTGCATTTGGTAAAATATGTACCAAGTCCTGGCTTTGCTATCAGACAAATGCATAGCTTCAAATCCTGGCTGCAGCATCTATATTTCTGAAGGCCAGTGGGGTTCCATCTCAAGCTTCTGAGCCTCTGCTTCTACAGCTATCAAGAGAGATGTCATCTTTAAGAGGATTGCTGAGTGGTTTGTCCCCTCTGGGTATTATATTTGGTTCATCTACCTACTCTTTAATTCCCCAACATGAGCTGAAAAAAAAAAAATCTGGGTTAACCAAACTATTTTGATGCTGAGGCATACAAACTTCCTGGCACTCAGTTAATTCTGTCATGGAGGTGATCCAAGCTGATCCCTGAATTGTGTTTATACATGCAGTGCACATTCAATACATATTTCAAATGGATGAATTGAATGACAAGATAAATTCTATCTATGTTGATCCCACTAATCAAGTCTGACAGACTAAACCCTGTTGGAGGTGGGGTTTTTATTTTTCAGAACTGTACAAGTTGCCAGGCATTAATCTACGTATGATTTGCCAATGAAGAATCAGAAGAAAAAAAAATACGATTAAAACCATTAAAAAGCTAACTACTTTGACACTGAAGTTTCCTTCGGATATAGAATATGAGGAAGCCAGGCAACTGGGATAGCTGAAGCTCTTTATTTTGGAGATTCCCTATCAGTTCTCCCTGCATTTATTGTCAGAAACCAAAGGGACACTGGAAGATAGAAGAATGCTTACTCAGCAATAAACACACACAAGGCTCACTGCTCACGCTGGCCAGCATTCTGCAAGGATGCACAGCAGAAGCATGCCTCTTTCATTCCTGACTCATACGAAGTCAAGGAAGGAAGGAGGAAGAGCATTGCCTAAGACCAAGGTTTGGCAAGTGAATCTGATGAAACCGTCGGTGCATGGACACATGCCACAGCACGGTGTCCCTGAAGGTTCCTGGTGACTATCATTATCCAACTCTAAGAGGTCCTACCTTAGAGCTCACATGCAAAACATCTCCTCCTATCAAAATAGCAGCATATGAGAGCAAGAAAGACTAATTCCCAAACAGGGGCACCTTTCCTCTAAGAAAGTGCACATACTTGATGAGCAAAACTCACAAAAAAGAAGCTATGTGACAGCCAGTCCCTCCACAAAACTGCCCAGGGTTTGCTTTAGAATGCCTTAATAATGGATTTAATGTCTGAGACTGGCATGGGAGTTGGCAAATACCGTTGGTTTGGTACAGCACAGGACACCTAAACAAGAAGCAGTCTATAGGTGCTATGCCTAAGCAAACAGCATGCTTGCAAGGAGCATAGTATAATAAAGCCAGTTGGTCTCCCTCCTCGTCCCATGAATCACAAATGAGCTGCTTCAGAGGCAAGTGCCTTAACTCCTTCTGCTTGTTTCCTCACCTAAAGCTGGAGAATCTCTAACAAAAGCAAACATCCTCTACATTAGAGTTATTGAGGTGAATAGAAGGCTGTGGAAGCCGTCAGAAAACACTCAGGCACACACACACTAAACTCCAGCACTCTTTCACTGTACACCTACAGTATGAAAATAAGGGCCACCGGGAAAGCCGCATGCATCCACAGTTGCTCACATTGAATATGCTTCCTGTTATTAACAAAGGGAACTCCTGAGGTGTTGAGAAACTTCAGTGAATCAGTATGAACACACAGCTCTTGGAGCACAGCCACTGCCACCTGCCCTCAAGGACTCTGTGACAGCTTCTGGTGCCCTAGGACAACCACACAGGCAAACGTTCCCACCCCAGCTTTGCGTGGATCAGGCCTTAAGCCTATTACTTAGGTTTTACCAGACACTAACCACATGCTAGGATTCCTCAGAAGAGTGACTGAATTGTGATCAGGCCGAAGGAGTCACCAACTCATAGAACATAGATGTAGCCTAGTGTGACAACCCAGTAGGGGTAGAGGCCACCTTTCCACTGCTTACTACAAGCACCCCCTTCTACATGTCGTTGGGTTTGGGTGAACTTGCCTGACATTAGCAGCTATACACCTTCAATATTCCTCCAAGATCCAAAGAACAAAACAGGACAAAACCCCAAGGACCCCATACTGAACAACAATTGCTACTGCTCCTCTCCACACATTCCCTGCTGGCTCCATCCTTGATTCAGAGCCAGGCCAGCTGCCTGTATAGCTTCTGATCCACTGGGACAGCCAGCCCCATGTCCAGTCTCACCCTCCCATCTTTCCCTCTCTTCATTCATATATCCTAGAAAGCAATAAGGTCCTTAATTCCTGGCCAGACTGAATGTTATGGGAACAAGTAAATTCAGAGATGACCAGAACAATCCAAAAAGGGGACTCCGTAACGGAAAAGCTCAACACAAAGTCACACCAGGAATGCCAAAACAGGGGGGAGGGTCTTTAAAAAGAAACTCAAAAGTACAGAGATGGTCCAACACAGATCACCGTGCTTCTCAGCTCTAGAGCACACCAGAAACACCTGGAGTGATGGGAAAACCGGGCTGGCACCCAGGGCTTGTTAGGCAGTGGCTGATGGTACTAGTCCAGAGCCATGCTGATGAAATAAGTAGACAAGGATTGCCCATGCTGTCGTCCATACTGAGAGACTTCAGATCTAGATTCGCCCCTCTCTTTCCTACACTGGGCCTTAAGAAAGCCCCTACTGGGAATCAGGCAACCATGCTGCTGGCTGCTGTCCCAGCAGCTGTGAAGGAGTACTGTTAGCAAGCCAGGTCTGATATGAGTCTCCCAGGGCTGTGAACAAGATGAGTTTGCAGGCTGACTGAGCTGGGGTGACAGACAGACAGACAAGCACAACATAGCAGGGAGTAGAATGCTCAGTGATCTCCTGGTCTCTGATCCGTTTGTCCTGCAGGCCCCTCTCTCCTCAGAGAAAAGAATGTGCCATGGGACAGTGCCAAGGAAATGTTGTGACCTGCTTTTCTCCTCACTAATCTGTCCTGATGACCTGCTACAACTCACTGGTTCTGCACTGAGAGCTCACTTCTCACTTCCAGACACCAAGACACCACCCTGCCAAGCAGAACAGCCTCCTCAAAGGAGGGCAGCGAGGAACCACCAGTACTGATTGTGCCCCAGATCCCTGCAGATCAGCATCTGAGAATTTCTGACACAGTAAGGAGCTAATGACATTACACGGCACACTATGTTACAAATAGCAGGAGTCCTTGCCCTGATGTATCACTCTGCTGTGTGGGGAGTTAGTTCCTATAGACAGCAATTCTGTGATGATTAGAAACATCCTCTCCCACTGGCCAGACCTGCCAGGCTTTTCTCCTTTAGTTCAGAAGGAACCATCTGCCCAGTATCCACACCCAAACTGGCCTTTTCCAGCTATGGGACAGGAGGAGGAGGATGCTAAAAGCCAAGTTCAGGTTCAACAAGGAAAAGGAGTGCTATGTGCTTTGTTCACAGCTCCCTGGCAAATACAGTGCAGAAGTTTGCAAATAATATGGGTTTTATCCATGTAAATAGATGTATTTTATGGGAAAACATGACTTTCCCTCCCATTAATGTAGCCTTAAAAAACTCAGGTTTTTATCAAGGCGCTGATAGTGCAGGCTTTTAATCCCAGCACTCAGGAGGCAGAGGTAGGTGGATCCCTAAATACAAGGCCAGCCTGGTCTACAGAGCTAATAATAGGACAGCCAGTCCTACACAGAGAAACCCAGTCTTGGAATAAAAAAAAATCCTCAGTTTTTTTCTTACATGCAAGACTACCTCAGTTCCCACGCTAAGTCGCCAGTCAGTTCAAACTCTGTGAAACCCTGTAAGCCAAAGACCTTCTCCAAAGCGGAACCTAAACTACACAGCCTCTGCTTAGGAGGGGACCAGCACTAAGCAATCAGCTCTGGAACCTCGGGAACATGGATTAAGCACTCTTTGCTCTCCCTTGCCCCAAAGGAGCCACTCAATGTGTATCCTCAGCTGAGGCCACTCAGGGATGCATTCACTCCCAGCCCCCTAGGGGGTTGCTGCGCTCACCTGTTTTCCAGAAGCGTCATGCACACCACCTCTCGGACCCCTGGGTTATTGGCCTTCTCCACAGAGCAGCCCTGTAAGTTCCACGTGGCCAACCTAAACACAGGTCGCCCATCCCTCATACCTCCAAAGGCCTCCACCGAGGGCCTCATGGAGATAATTTGCGTGGGCCCCCCTGGTGGCAGGTCCAAGTCCTCACTCTGCAGGCTCAGAGATGTGGGACTGGGATGAGGCTTGGCGGTGAAGGTAAGACCCCCATTGGTGTGGGTAGATGGGGGCCTGGACCTCTCTGCGAACACCTGGTGTCTTATTCTGTCCAGGAAGGCTGCATTGATTCCATCCATCCTCACCAAGTCTTCAACACTTCGAAAAGGACCGTGTTCCCGGCGGTAGTCCACGATGCTGACAGCCATCTTCTCGCTGAGGCCCCGGACACTCATGAGCTGAGCAAGGGTGGCTGTGTTGATATTGACTCGCGGAGTGAGGGGCACAGTGGTGGCCAGGTGATGAGGCTGCTGCTCAGCCAGCAGATCCCGCCTTAGGGAACTGGGAGAGTGCTGTGCCGAGTTCCCCTTGCTGCTCACGCAGATCTCAAACTTGACCTGTTCCAGTTTGGTGGCCCCTACACCACTGACAAGTGCCAGATCTTCCACCTTTTTGAAGCCGCCGATATATTCTCGGTATTCCACGATGCTTCGGGCCACTGCACGTGTCACCCCAGGCAGGGTCATCAGTTCCTCCTCAGTGGCAGTGTTGATATTTAGCCGCTCCTGATTCACCAGGATGTTGCTGAAGTTGCACGCAGCGCTGAACTTGCGGTTATGTGACAGGTCCGAGGGATCTCTGGGGATAGAGCGATGGCAGCCCAGGGTGCTCCCCATGGCCAACCACAACAGAATAACTCTGGATAGAGAAGAAACCCGGGAGCCTTTATAGGCACCAAAGAACGCGAGGTTGCAGGACTTAAGGGTCGAGGAAGTTACTCCAGACAAACATCAAATCTTCCATGGCTGGTGTTCAAAATGACCTTTCGCTGGGCCACCTAGAAATTGACATAGAAATTGATTGAAATTAATCAATCAACCCTTTGCACTCCCGCAGTGTTGGAAGTTTATAACTGCTTGGGGGTCAGGTCAACATCTGAAAACGTAGACACAGAAAGGCTGACTGTGTGGGGTTTCCTCGGGTTATTTATCACACTGGATCTAAAAAGGGAAGAGAGCTATCTCCACTAGCCTCAACGCTGGAGCCACTTCTTCACTTCAACACCCCCCACAAAGGGGCTCCTGCAGACAGACAAGACCAAGTCCCTACAGTGCTCATAGCACTGTAACTTGGTAAGTATGCAGAGCGTGCCGGCTCAGACACAGAGCAAGGGTTCAGGGACCCACCCCCGGCCCTCCGATCCCCGCGTCCCACCTCTCCGCCGCTCTGCCGGGTCAATTCCCGGTCCCCTGTGGCTCTACGCGCGCGTCCCGGTTCTTTCTCCCAGGGAAACTCTCAGTGCCGCTTTCCTGGGGCAGGCAGGATTGCTCCTGAGCGCCAGTAGCACCGGTGAAATTCAGCCCCCGATGCTGCACCAGGACTAGCGGCGTCGCAGCTGCGTCGATCCAGGCAAAGCCCGGCGCCTAACTCGGGTGCGAGAGACGGCGGAGCGCGTCCTGAGCCCCGCGCCGCGCGCCACCAACGCCGCTCGCCGTGGGTGTCACAGCTGAAGTCGGGTCGCGCCGCCCGCCCGCGCCTTCGCGGGCACAGCCACGCCTCCTCCGCGCCAACTCCTCCTCCCGCCTCCCCGCGGCACGTAGGGGCGGGACGCGAGCGCCAGGGGGCGGGATCATTGGTGGGCCTGGTGGGGCGGAGCCGAGGGCGGGGCTTGGGCACTGGGCGGGCAGAAGAAATGGCTCACAGCGAGCCAGTCTGTTTTTCTGGAATCTGAGAGCCTACCAAGCTCTGGTTTTGTTAGGTGAAGCTGTTTAGGGCCGCCTGAGGCAAGCTGGAGTATTCCCTGTGAGGTAGGCTTGTCCTGCATAATCAAGGCTCCTGAAATTCTCAGGCAGAGAATAAAATTGGATCTAGCTCAATTCTCTCGCTACTTTTAGGTCTTTTCTCTACTCAGAGACCTTCTTCATCCATTAATGCCTGGGAACCATGTGTCACTGGAAAAGGACTTGCCTCCTGTGATGTACTCAATGGTTGTACATCTGCTGCCCTTTGCAAATTTAGGTCTCTGAGAAAACAAGGGCACGTTTCTGTTAAGTATTAAATCTAATCACTAAAAAACGGAAGGAAATGGTACCGGGGAGTGCAGGCAGCTTTCCAAAACAGTTTTTGGATCACATTGTGAAATGACGATAATTTAGTTAAAGATTAAAGAGCCTGCCTGGTGCATTACAATGGATACCTGAAGCAAGAGTATTTGGCTAAACAAACCCTGTAGGGTAGCAGTGACATGGTGAAATGTTACATACTTTGACCCAGAGTTGTCAGTGACCTCTGAAAGAACAGATCTGAACCCAACCATCTGGCCAAGGCTTCTGATTTGAATGCCAACAAAAAGCATTCAGATGTGAAATGAATGGGAACCCAGACTTGATGAAATGCTAGGGATGTAAGAACCTCTCTATAAGGAGAGAAAGACACCTCAGTCAGATGCTTAAACAAAGGGGGGCAGGGGGTGCCCAGGAAATAGTTATGGAATCCACCTTACCTGGAACAAGCCTACATCCTCACTAAGGATGACACAGGCTGACCTGTCTCCCTCCAGCCAACTTCTGCTCTATCTTCAGCTCAATTTAATTTCCAGTCATGCCAATCTCACTTGAGACAAGTGCCTGTAGGAGACTAAAAAGGAAGGTAGCTATAAAATGACAGCAACAGGTAAATAAACAGAAGTACCCTGATCTAGTGCACATCTGAAGATGGATGTTTCCAATGACTAATGATGAAGCTGGTAAGGAGACAGACAAATGAAGCTTCTGCATATCGCTTGGAGGACCAGAGGTTACTACCACCACTTTGCAGACTAGCTTGGCAGTTCCTTGAAAGTTAACAAGAGCACTTGCTGCACAACTCCCCCATTGCCAGTTATAGGTACTTACCGAAGAGCCAAAAAAGCACAGAGTCCAAAATCCTCTCCACGGGTGTCTGTAGGTTTGTTGTAGTCACAGATTGGCAACCTTAAGAGCATCCGTCTGGGTTTGCTCTGAGTTTGTCCCCCGGTGGCTCCAACGTTAGAATTTGGCCCTCAGGAAGGTGATGGTGCTGGAAGATGGTGGAATTTTACATTTTACGTGGTGCTTCATGGGAGGCCACAGAGGTGCCACCTGTTGAAGAGAGTAAGGGGATGTTTGGAAGACCTTGAATCAGTCATTGGAGAGAATTGGTACCAAAAAGAAAAAAAAAAAAAGAATTCTGGCTCCTCCCCCTCATGCTGTGGCTCCCAGTCTCCTGATTACTCCTCCTCCTCCTGCTACTGTGATGCCTTCTACCATGAGGTCTTGCCAAAAAGGACAGCGTGCCAATGCTGTGCCCTGGTGACTCCAATCGATGCGCCAAGTGAGCCTCTTCGTCAGTAGCTCCAGGCACTTTTTTTAATATTTAAATATTTTATTAGAATTATTTGTTTTTTTTACATGAGTATGTAAGTACACAACCAATCGATCCCTTGGAACTGAAGTTGCAGATGGTTGAGAGCTGCCATGTGCTGATGGAACTCACCCTGGATCCTCTGCAACAGCAACAAGTGCTCTCAGCTCTGAGCCATCTCTGCAGCCACCATTGGAATGTTCACATCAGGAAACCACACAGCTGACAGCCTGCTGGCTGAGCACATGAGAGAAACTAGGGACAGAGACAGCGAGAGGCTGACTAGGAGGAGACAGAAGCAAAGGGGGGGGGGTGTGCTAACTCAGCAGAGTCCTCTGTTGGAGGGTATCTCTGTCAGATAGAACTGGACACATCAGCAGAACCCTGCTGGCCTTTTACATTTCATAGTGAATGCTGTGCTGGTTTGAATGAGAACAGCCACACAGGCTCATAGGAATGAATCCTTCAAATCCAGCTGATGGAACTGTTCAGAAAGGACTGGGAGGTGTGGCC
>LR749769.1:787483-830066 GCA_902729485.2 Mus minutoides
GCACTGAAGTTTTAACAGACTTTCTCTATTCCCAGTGTCTCAGTGCTCCAGGCACTTTATTACAGCAATGGAGAACAAGTAGTGCAAAAAAATAAATAAATAAAAAGAAAACTCGTGGGATATTGTGGAGCAATAAAGGCAAACTACTTAACAAAAGCAACAGCAGAAAGGAAAAATGAAAAGCAGTTCATTGCATGAAAGAAGACGGGCAAAAGGAGGACATGCTGCCTGATTCACAGACAAGCTAAAAAATAGAAACTGTTCATGTGCAGACAATGTAGCAGTGGTTGTGTGGGACTGGAGGAAGGGAGGGAAGGACAGATTAAAAAGAGCACAAAGTATCTTCATGGTGGGTGATTGAAGTGATCCTTGAGATGTACTGTCTGAATATGGCAAAAGCAAGAAAATGGTGTGTTTTAAATATACAGTTTAGTATAGCTAAATTATACTTCAATAAGCTAGGCAAATAATCAAAATATATTCCAAAAGAATGCCTTTTTTTTCAACTTAAAAAGAAGAGATAAAATTGGGGTAGGGCAGGGTGAGCCAGAATTGACTGAAGACTAATAGTTGAAAAGGATGAGAGGGGATGAGAAGTTAAGCCAACAGCTACAAGAAGAGAAGTATGCACTCCTCAGAAAGGTCTAAGGAATAGAAAGCCAGACTGTGAGATAGCCTAGCAACATACTGGACAATCCAGAATCACCATGGAGACGTTGGTGAGGGGCTAATTGTATGAGGAACGAAAGTTTGAATGAATTTCCTCAATTCTCCAAGGATATTTGGATTCTCGCTGACCACACAGTTACACAGAGATTCAGCAGTTGTATGGTTCCAGCCAAATGCCACATGTAGTGGACTTTGCCCCTTAAAACACAGCTCTCATTTAAGGCCTAGTCAGAGAAGCCCAGGTCAGTGGCCTTTCACTTTTACTCAGCAGTTTCAAAGATAAAAGAGGGACCAGGATCAAAGTGGTGGAAGTTACCGAGCAAAGCATTTGTCCATGTCCAGGTTCAACAGCATGGTACAGAGGTGGGGATAGGGACTTTCATAGAGGACACTAGGAAAGGGGATAGCATTTCTCCATCTCCAGGTTCGACAGCGTGGTACGGGGGTGGGGATAGGGGACTTTCATAGAGGACACTAGGAAAGGGGATAGCATTTGAAATGTAAGTGAAGAAAATATCTAATAAAAAATTAAAAAAGAAAAAACTCGTAGATCTTAATGAGCCAAATTCTGATCACCTCCATCTGCAGAGTCTTTGGGCATCAGAGATACAGACAAGAAATTGGAAAGAGTTATTCTACAGGTTAAAATAGGAGAGAAAATGGACATGGCTATCAAATCATTACTCTAAGGGACATCCCTGGGAAGTAACAGTTACCATGAGACTGGAAAGATAATTAGGAAATTATGCCTCAACCCACAAACTCTCCGTCCCCTCATAGCAAAAGCAAAGCCCACTTCCCAGAATAATAACATTCAAACCAGCTACTGACAGGCACCTGGCACCAAACTTCTGCAATGGTCAAGAGGGATGTTGTTCTGAAGAGCCACAATTCCTATTTGTGTGACCTCCACAGCAGATCTGTCCCTTGTACTACAATGCTCCCTGTGTTTGAAACTAATGAAAGTCCAGACATGCTCAGGGCTCTGGAACATTCCCTATCAGGTCTGCCCCACTGCAAGGCATGCTATGGAGTAGCAGAGAATGACCATTGATAGACAGCAGGATAATATCAACAGACACTCCTGTGACCTTCACATCTGGTCCTGGAATCTGCATGCAGACATTCAGCGTGAACTCCAACTACCAGAAAAGGCCCCACATCTCTGAACATCAGTCCTCTGCCACAGCCCAACCTGAGGAGACTATGCCTGTTCTCCCAGTAAGCCACTCTCCCCGGGTCCTCACCCCACACCTCTCCCCATGTGTGGAACCCCACAGATTCACTGGAGGCACTTAGCTCAAGGACAGGCCACATGGAGGAGAATCAGAGCAGCCCAGCCTACTCACCCCCAGGCCCAGCTCTGCAAGTGAGACCTCTGGAACCTTCACCCAGTCCAGCTGCAGCAGGTGTGCCCATTGGAGGAGTCCAGCAGAGAGACAAGAGCGGAGAGGCTACCTGCCAGTGCCTAGGCACCCATAGGTTATGAAAGGGGACAGAGGTCAGAAGTCAGTGCACATCACAGTGGGCCCTCACAGTGTGCTTGTCACACAGTCTGTGGCCCTGGGCTTGTTTCCCAGCAAGAAGAGACAAGGGCACAGCTCGAAGTGCAGCCCTGGTCTCCCACACATACACACACACACACACACACACACACACACACACACACACACACACACTGATGTCTCTCCCCTTTCTCTCCAGGTATGGGTTTCCTTTAGGACTGCATTTGTTTGCTTTTCAGTTTGGTCACAGATGATTTTCAAGAGCTGAGGGAGGAACACTCCTCCATTGCTGGTGGGATTGCAAGCTGGTACAAACACTCTGGAAATCAGTTGGTGGTTCTTCAGAAAATTGAACATAGTACTATCAGAAGATCCAGCAATATCTCTCCTGGGCATATACCCAGCAGATGTTCCAACATTGAATTAGGACACATGCTCCACTATGTTCATAGCAGCCTTATTTATAATAGCCAGAAGCTGGAAAGAACCCAGATAACCTTCAACAGAGGAATGGATACAGAAAATGTGGTACATTTACACAACGGAATACTACTCAGCTATTAAAAACAATGAATTTATGAAATTCTTAGACAAATGGATGGATCTGGAGGATATCATCCTTAGTGAGGTAACCCAATCACAAAAGAACTCACATGATATGCACTCACTGATAAGTGGATATTAGCCCAGAAACTTAGAATACCCAAGATACAATTTGCAAAACACATGAAACTCAAGAAGAACGAAGACAAAAGTGTGGATACTTCATTCCTTCTTAGAATGGGGAACAAAATACCCATGGAAAGTGTTACAGAGACAAAGTTCAGAGCTGAGATGGAAGGAAAGACCATACAGATACTGCCCCACCTGGAGATACATCCCATAAACAACCACCAAACTCAGACTCTATTGCATATGCCAACAAGATTTTGGTGACAAAACCCTGATATAGCTATCTCTTGTGTGGCTATGCCAGTACCAGGCAAATACAGAAGTGGATTCTCAGAGTCATCTATTGGATGGGACACAGGGTCCCCAATGAAGGAGCTAGAGAAAGAACCCAAGGAGATGAAGGGGTCTGCAACCCTATAGAAGAAACAACAATATGAACTAACCAGCACCCCCAGAGCTCATGTCTCTAGTTGCATATGTAGCAGAAGATGGCCTAGTCAACTATCAATGGGAGGAGAGGCCCTTGGTCTTGGGAAGATCATATGCCCCAATACAGGGGAATGCCAGGACCAGGAAGCGGGAGTGGGTAGGTTAGAGAGGAGGGCAGGGGGTGGGGTGGGTAAAGGGGACTTTCAGAGAGGAAACTAGGAAAGGGGATAGCATTTGGAATGTAAATGAAGAAAATATCTAATAAATAAATAAATAAATAAATAAATAAATAAATAAATAAGGGTCATCCCCATGAGAAGTGGCCCAGGATGGTTCAGTGACAGCTGCACCTGTAGGAATAATGTGTCAGCTGTGAGACAAGAACCATGGATCTGTTCACCCTGTGTGTTCTGAACTTTCTACAGGACACAGACATAGAACACACTACAGAGAGGTGTGGAGGGAGTGGAAGAGACAGAAAGCAGTGTAGCCTCTGAAGGTTCCAGGCCAGACAGCCTCTCCCTGACCCTGGGCAGCTCCTGAATGCCTACCTGGAGACAATACTTGTGAGGGCCATGGAGGAGCTAGCTGCTCTCAACCAGAGGTGTCAGAGCTGAGCCCTGGCCAGCTGCATACTTCCCACCTCCGCTGGGCGTGGCAGTCTCGACCAGGTGAGTCCAGTGTGCTGCTGCCTGGGTTCCTGCTCTCTCCACCCCTGATGTGAGCGCCCATCTCTCACCTGTTGTTTGTACCATCTCAGGCTCAGCTCAGTTTTGTTCAGCTCTTTCTGCTTTGAGAAGATTATTGGCTTTTCTCCTGATTTTTTGGTTCCCTGTGGCCTCACTGCTCAGCACCCAGACTTCCCATCCCTGATCTAAATCCATCTTCATGCCTCCTTCATAGCTAACCAACTCTTCTCAGAGAACGGTGAAGCAACTCTTAATGGTCCCCTGTAGTCCTGGCTGTGGCCAGAGGCAGAGGCTGGAGTCACTATGAGTGCCATATGCTCTGATCCTTCACCTGAACCCAGCTGCCCAGAATGCAGGGAAGATCCATCTGTAGGAAATGGGACCAACTGTGTTTCCACCACTGGAGTTATTGTGTGGTTGTAAAGAGGCCATATGCCTGGTGGGGGTCCATGACGGGTCATCATTGTGTCTAGACTCAATGAAGGACTACCAGTTGTCCTAAGTGCCTTCTGCCCTGTTCTAGACGTTCTACTTGCCTTCTGCCCTGAGTTTTGACTCAGGCTCTGGTTTTCTGTGTTCCGATGTTGTAGTTGTAGTTGTAGTTGTAGTTGTAGTTGTAGTTGTAGTTGTAGTTGTAGTAGTTGTAGTTGTAGTTGTAGTTGTAGTTATAGTTGTTCTTCTCTTCTTCCTATTCCTCTTCCTCTTCCTCCTCCTCCTCTTCCGCCTCTTTGTGTTCTTGCTCTTGTTCCTGTTCTTGTTTTAGCACCTGTCAAGAAGGAATTGATGTGAGAAGGATGGCACACTGAAACTCAGCTGCTTGGGGCTGCCAGAGATTCGAGGTTGGGAAGGAGCACAGATAATGGAATTTGTGTCAGGTGGATCCTTCAAGGGGAACCCCCTTGGGTCACTTAACTCAGATCTCTTAGAGTCCAAGAGTAGATGAGTGGGCAACACCCCTTCCTATTTCTCATATAAAGCCTGCATCTTCTCTCCTCTATAAACCTTGGACACCATTAGTTCATATTACCAGTTTTCTTACGGTGACTATATGTGATGCTTTACTTCCTGCTCCAGGACATGTCATCCATAGACCCCTCTTGATTTGCTCTGAAAGCCACTCCTGATGGCTAAGGATGAGGCAGTTTTAGGATGACTGAACACTCCCCAGACAAAGAATACAGAAACCAGTGGAATTGCTAAATCTCACTTTAAGGACATCTCCAGCTTTATGAGCACTTACAAACTACTTTCCAAAGTGTCTGTACTGTTGGATATTTCCACCAGCTATAAGTGAGAGCTCCTGCTGTTTTATGGGGATGAGGACTTGGAGTTCAGCTGTTCTAATAAGTGTCTAGTGGCATCTTACTGTGGTTTCAATTTGTAGCTTGCCAATGAAATGGGATGTGGAGCATTTTGTATTACACTGTATCTCGTCTTTGGTTGACCTTGTTTTAAATTCTGACACCCATGGAAGCCACTGGTCAACCTCAGTGTCCACCCTACTTTAGTAACAGTGTCTCTCACTGGACCTGAGGCTTCAGTTAGGCTGTCTGGTCTGCCTGCTCCTGCCTCCTCAGCTCTAGGACTACAAGCACATGGCAGCTTTTCTAGTAGGTGCCAAGGATGGAACTAAGAGCCTCTGGCTGGTGAAGCAAGCAGTTTACGAGCCAAACATCTTCCCAGGCCCTTAACATTTTTTAAATCAAGTTTTACACTTTCTTTTGTTCTTATGATTTTTTAAAATATATTTTACATAATAGTCCTTTATTAGACAAGACTTTTGCAAGTAGTTTTTTTTCCAAAGTGTGTCTTGTCTTCTCATTCTCTTGTTAGTACTTTTTGGAGAGATTTTTTTTCTTATCTTTAACAACTCCAATTTATCTTTTGTTTCTTTCAGAGATTAAAAGGTCATTACCAATCCCCAAATCCTTTGGATTTCTCCTTCTGCATTATATTATAGAGGTTCTAGAGTTTCTTGTTTGATATTCATGTCTATGATATGTTTTGCATTTTTGTGGGGAGGCAGGAGGATTGTGACGTAAAATACATTACAAGACCTAGTATAAAAAAAGAATCTGTTATCTATAGTCATGTGAATCTATGCCTGGTTCTCTGAGCTATTATTAATACATTTGTTGGTGCTAAGAATTGGACCCTCCACCTCATACAAGCAAGAGATAGGCAAGTAACTATCCTATATTCCATCTACACTGCATTGACTACTCTGGCATTTTACCAAGCTCCAAATTCAGGTAATCTCTGTAAAAAGTTGTGATTCTCCTTCAGTATTAAGTTAGTTACTATGTATTTTGTCTCTATATAAACACCTTAGAATCTGTTTTTGTTATTGTTGTGTTTTGGCTTGTAGTGGTATTTTTAGGTTTTTATTTTGTTTCTTTATAGCTTCTAAAAATAACATGCTAGGATTTTGCCTAGAATTGTATTGCATCTGTAAGGTCAAATTTGCAAGAACTTGGCAATGTTAAGTCTTCCTATCAATGATCGTGGAGTCCTTTTTGTTGTTTATTTATTACATGTTTGTTTTCTTAGTGTGGGAGGGAGTGTGCTTGTCATAGCACATACGGACAATTTGTGGGAGTCAGTTCTTCCACCATATGGGTCCCAAATCACAGGTATCAGGCTTGAAGAAAAGTGCCTTAACCTGCTGAACAACCTCATGGCCCAGAACCTTTTCACTTCTATCAGCTTTGTATATGTTGTCTAATATGGATATTACAAAGGCCTTATTAGATATATACCTACAAATTATAGTTTCAATTTCAGTTTTCCTGTGTGTGTTACTGACATGAAGGAACATGACTGAGTTTTATATGTTAATCTTTCATCTGGAGATCCTGATATAATTATTTATAATCAGCATTACATATTATGTGTCAATTATCTTAGATTTACTGCCTAAATAATCATGGTTCTAATGAACAAAAATTATCTTCTTTCTTTGCAGTCTATACACCCTTTATTTCCTTTCCTTATTATTTTGCATTGGCAGGAGACCAGCACCATGTGGTGATAATTTTCGCTGCCTTGTTTCTTATCAGGAAACTTCTGTTTTCTCAAAAGTAAGTGTGATATTACCTGTAGGCTTTTTGTAGATGTCTTTGACAATTTGGGGAAGCTGCTCAGTGTTCCTACTTTAATAAATTTATATCATGAACATATATTGAATTTTTATGAGCTATGTTTACTCTACTATTGATGTAATCATGTAGTGGGTTTTTGTTGTTGTTTGTTTGTTTGTTTGTTTGTTTTTCTTTGGGGTTTTGTGGTGGGTATTTTTCTTCCTCCATTGGCTTAATAATGTCACAAAGGACATTCATTGGCCTTATCTTGAAACAATCTTGCATACCTGAAATAAACCCCACTGGGTCATCATATACAATTCTTTCTATCCCTTGCTACATTGGCTTTTAATATTCTGTTGAGGATTTTTTACATATATGTTCTTGGGTGGTATTGATTTATTGTTTGCTCTTTTGTGATGTCTCCATCTGACTTTGACATTAAGGTGTTAAGACCTAGGCAGCTGTGATCTGTCTTGTCTGCCATTTTCTGCTGTTTCTAATATTATAAGGAAACTTTCTCATATGTTCTTACTGCTTTTACTAGGAAACTTTCTCATGCCTGAGTTGATTACATCTTCTGTTATGTTCTGTGCTTTGGTGTTCTTGGAAACCAATCACAATGGAAATCAGTTAGAATTGCCTTGTGTAGTTACCCACAATAAGCTTGAACCCAAATCAACTGCCAGACAGCACTTCCTGCACCTATGTATAAGCATTTATGATTTTTACTTTTGCAAGCTGCCCCTAGGATGGACCCCAACATAAGAGAAGCATCTGCATCAACATAAGAAGCTATTTGGAATAAGACTTTTATTTTGAGTGGGGGTAGAGAAAAGTTTAAGCTTCCAAGACTGCCCTGGGAACTGACATCATGCTTGGCAGAAAGAGACATGTATAACATGTACATGGGTAACTGATATCCTAGTTGGCACACGAATGTTAGGCAAGGCGTGTTCCCTGCCACGGTTGAATGTCCCAACCAATGGAAACAGGATAAGTGTACAACAAAAACATGTTTCCAAGGAAATCACCAGTCCCTAAACCCTGATTGGTGGAATAACTTGGCACAAACGTTTGTGGATTTTAGACTTAAAAGCCCTGTAGGATCTTAATTCAATGTCACAGCCAGCTCTGAAGTTTGAACCTGTGGCCCTGATCAATCCGTCTTGGGGTGTGGCTCAATAAATTATCCCTATTGACTGAGATTGGTGTTTGAGTGGTTTGTGCCATGATTCTCAGACCCCAACAAAGGAAATGAAGGTTTTAAAACAAAATTAATCAATACATTTCTATACAGGACCATGACATTAAAAAGACTATGAGGCTAATCCCTATTTAGGGTCTTCTTGCTCATCTGCAGATGTGCCGTGCAGTCTATACACTCACAAATGCTAACAGGGAAGCCTGGTCCTCCCCATCAAATACGTGAGTAACAAAAGAGATTCCAAATGCTGTTTTTTAAATGATGTGCATGGCATCATTCTTTAATAATAAAGAAAATAAATGCTAACAATAATTATAAATAATGCTTGATATACATATAAATAAAAACAAAAGCTATTGCATAAACACTAGAGTCAAAAAAAGAAGATACATATATAGACTAAATTTATTCTATAAATAAGTTTTTAAAAACTCACTTCACCAAAAAGATAGCAGAGTTTTTCAGCATTGTTTAATTTGGATTCCAGTGGAACAAAATGACTGCTCTCTGACTCAGGTGAAAGTGGCCAATGGCTTGATACTTTCTTCTAAACTGGCCTCAGAACCTCAAATACTTGCTGCTGGCCCTTGAAACATTCAAACTGGACTAACACTTCTGGTACTCAAATGCCAACACCCCCAGAGGAGAGGATATCCCTAGATTCTAAACTGCCTTTCCTTTTTGTGTGTTGTTTGGGCTTTTTCTTTTTCTTTTTATGTTTATTTTTATTTTTTATTTTTTGCTGTGTAACCCTGCCTGGCCTGTTCCTTGCTATATATGTAGTCAAAGTTAGCTTTAAACTCTCAGAAATGCCCCTGTCACAGCAGAGATGGAATTATTATCATATGCTACCATGTTAGTTAGAGTTTTTATTGTAGTGATAAAACACCATGACCAAGGCAACTTGTGGAAGGAAAGTTTATTTGGGGCCTATGGCTCAAAAGGGGTTTAAAATCTGTCACCATAACAAGAGTGGCAGCAGGATGGCATGGCAACTAGATCTGGAAGCTGAGGCCTCACACCCTGAACCACAAATGGGAAGCAGGGAAAGAGAGTTCAAAATGGCAGGAGTCTTTGGAAACCTCAAAACCCACCCCAAGGGACACATCTCCGCTCCTAAAATTATATTTCCTAAGCCTCACAAAAAGCCATCAACTGGGGATCAAATATTCAAATGTTTGGGCTATCGGGAACATCTCATTCAAACCACCAAGGCCACCATGTCTGGCTTTACATTACTTTGCAAACTAAGATGGAGAAAGGGAGAGAAGATGGAAGAAAGGGAGCAAAGAAACTCATCAGAATATAGCCACCATAGGAATATTCTTAACCTCTTCAGACTGGTTGACATATGAAATTACTTACAGAATAAATACAAGCATCCCCTCAAGCACAAGGCGAAATCAGCATTGACACCTACGATGTTCAGAAAGATATGTTGCCCAAGAGTCAAGGAAGTGATGTGGCTTAAAGATCTCTCTCTCTCTCTCTCTCTCTCTCTCTCTCTCTCTCTCTCTCTCTCTCCCTCTCTCTCTTAAAATGTGGTCTCTCCAAACAGCAGTGAGCAGAACAGGGTATCCATCCATGTCCCTGGGTCTTCCCTCCTCCTGAGTTCATGAGCAAGACCTGTAAAGGGGGAGGCTATACTTTTGTTGGAGGGATGGCTATGGAATATTCCATGGCACACACTGGACAAACAATGTCAAACATTATAGGCAGGTAAGTTAATCACTGCAGAGTTAAGGCAACACTTGGGATTCCAGCCCCAACTTATTCTGCATCAGTAACCAGAGTCAGCTGTGCTCAGAGGTCCCAAAACTTCTCAGTGTTTAAGAACTGGTCTGTCAGCTGTGCTCAGAGGTCCCAAAACTTCTCAGTGTTTAAGAACTGGTCTGTCAGCTGTCCTCAGAGGTCCCAAAACTTCTCAGTGTTTAAGAACTGGTCTGTCAGCTGTTCGAACTGGTAAGGAGAAGAGGTCCTCTAAGCATCATGGTTCAGAATTCAAATGCCTGTGAGTAGATAAAAGGCTCTACATCTTTGTTGGGCTTCTCCTAGCACCCTGTCTCCTTGGATGCTGGTACTAGTAGGGCTTTCAGGAACTCTATGGATGCTCTCACCTAGCAGTAGCAAGTTTTCTCCTTTCCTGTGGGCCTCACTTTCATGTGCACAAGAAGAACCGAGAAAGTAAAGCTCTGCCTGCTTACTTATCACTGTGGTCCAATGTTTAGTTCAGGACTTGCACAGAACTTGCATCCATTTTAGTTTTTAAATGTAGCTTATCACCAGTTAGAAGCCAGAACACCCATCCTTAGCTTCTAGAAACCTCAGGAGCCCCTATGAAAGCTCAGTCTATTGACTGAAAGACTCTTTCACTCCATGGCTAATAATTGAAGTCCTTTATCACTCCCCTGACATCCTAAATGACTTCTAGTTGGCATGTTATTTCTTATGGAGCATTTGGTTGATGATCATTGTGGATAAAGCCCTAATAGAATAAGAACTTTATTTACCTACCCCAATGGAGAGCATTTACCATCAGAAGTCCATATTCCCCTCCAGAATTACCATTATCATAGAATGTAATGTTCATTAATCTTTAACAGTGTTAGGGTTCTTGCCATTACAGTTAGGAAATGAATATTCCATTCCCTCTATTCATTTCCCCTGAAAAGCTAAAATCCCAGTTAGTTTCAATTTTCTGCACTTTCATAGAACAGATTATTCTGTTTACTGAATGCTTTTATAAAATGCTTTTCTTAGTGTAGAGCCTGTTTTTTTGTTTTGTTTTGGTTTGGTTTTTTATGACTAACGAGAATCTCTTTCTCAGCACAGAACCACCTAGACAGAAAAGGAAGCAGGACAATGATCCCTAGTGTATGACCAACTGAAGCAACGCCTTAAGATCTGTGCTGCTGGGGGAGGGCGGGGAGGCTTCTTCATCTTCAATATTCTTTTGTAACCACATCCTCGAAGATACCAGGAAACTGACTGACTGGTGAATTTCCTTACCCCACAGCCTTACGTCCCATAAGAATAAATGAATGAACTCCTCCAAGACTTATAGAGCATCCCTAGAGTGTGCCCTGATGTCTAAGAGGAAGAGGGACTTAGAACACCCCAGATGTGGCATTAAACACCATTAAGCTTCTCTGTGGGAAGTTACTCCTTTTAATTTCTCTTTGTGTCACCCCAGAGCTTCCAGGAGAAGCTCTCCATTGAGGCCACTGTGACCATAAGATGCTCTCACATCTGTTAATGTCTCCCAGGAGGAAATGCTGACCTCAGGCTCAGACTCCAGGCAGAGAACAGTATTAATTGCATTCTACTGCTTTTTTCTGTAGAGTTATTTTGTTTAAATAGCCTGTATTTACAGCAAACTATGTTGTCTGCTCTCTTATATAGAGGCATGCATTCTCATATAAAGGAGGCACACAATAAAGTCAGAAACCATGAATATGTACAAGCAAAATCTCAGTGGGAAGATAGTCTCAAAGGCAGTGAGTCTCCGCCCTGGCAGAACATGTGAACCTCTAAGACAGTTGTCACCATTTTGACATTGCAAGGGAATGTTGTCTTCTATCAAGTTCACACTCAAGAATTATCAGTGCATGTGAACCAGATTAAACATGCCCCTAGGCCCTTCCCTGTGTGAATCCCAGGAGAAAATCAGTGGGATCTAAGGGGGCATGTCTGCTAAAGATCCAGATGCCAACCTCGAGCATTGGCACTTTAACACTTCCTTGAGTCTGAGTGAAATGAGTCAACACTTCTTCCACAGCCAAGCAGCAGGGTCAGCCGCAGTCTGCAATGACCAAGACCAACACTTTCACTGAAAAGAAACTACGGGACACTAAGAGTCTGAGATCCCAGAACAGTTTCTCTCCTTATTCACAAGGACACTGGAACCTTGGAGAGCAAAGTCATCCTATCTTAAAATTACTCATTAAAGCCCAAGATTGGCCCTTCCATCTAGATCTGACTGACACAATCACCTCACATAAAAAGTGATTCTGAGGGGAAACTGTGATCATTTTTTTGAAGAATAAGTCAAAGACACAGAAAGAATTTGGGTTATTTAATCTATGAAGAATGAACAAAGGACATTTACTGGAACTTGTGCTGGTTAGTTTTTGTCACCTGACATATACTAGTGCCATCTGGGAAGAGAGAACCTCAATAAATTATTGCCTCCATCAGACTCTCTAGTAAGCCATATGTAGCCTTTCCTTGACCAATGATTGCTATGGGAGGGCAGGGCCCACTGTGAGTAGAGCCACCCCTGGGCAAGCAGTCTTGAGTTGTATAAGAAAGCAAGCTGAGGAAGCCTTGAGGAGCAAGCCAGTAAGCAGCATCCTTCCAACGTTTCTGACCTGACTCCCTTCAGTGATCTAATGTGATCAGGATGTGTAAGCCAAATAAGCCCTTTCCTCCCCCAAGTTGCTATTGGTCATGATGTTTATCACAGCAACAGAAGGCTAACTAGGACGGATTCCAGACACTATCATGGACATTCTTCAAAGTACGTTTCAGGGACATAAAGTGTTGGATTTAACCAATGAAGTATACTTCATTTCTGTAAAACTTCTTTTTAAAAAAAGATTTATTTATTTTATGTATATGAGTACACTGTAGCTGTACAGATGGTTGTGATCCTTCATGTGGTTGTTGAGAATTGAATTTTTAGGACCTCTGCTTGCTTTGGTCAACTCCATTTGCTCAGTCCCTGCTTGATCTGGCCCAAAGATTTATCTATTATATATAACTACACTGTAGCTGTCTTCAGACACACCAGAAGAGGGCATCAGATCTCATTACAGGTGGTTGTGAGCCACCATGTGGTTGCTGGGATTTGAACTCAGGACCTTCAGAAGAGCAGTCAGTGCTCTTTCCACTGAGACATCTTTCCAGCCCACTGTAAAACTTCTTATGATCTGTAATTTACTCATGTGAACAGAGGATCTCCAAAAGGAGGCCATCTAGACAGCATTTACGTACTGTTACCTAAACTGTATCACATGACCACCGCCATGAGACATGTGGAGCCATGTAACAGGCCCCTGTGCCTCAGTGATAAAGACTTTCTTTTCAGCTTTAAGAATATCCATATGAGTTCTCTGTTGGACTTACCTTGCAACAGTCAGATTTCCATTCCTATAACAAAATGCCTGAGGCAATCAATTTACAAAGAGAAAAAACTTGGGCTTATAGTTCCAAAGATTTCAGTTCTTGATTATTTGACTCTGCTGCTTCAGGCCTATGGCATAGCAGAGTTGTTTACCTCATTATACACAGAAAGACAAATGAGGGGACGGGCCACTTCCACAAGCAGCTAACTTCTTCCCTCCAAGTTGCCTTCTAATGATTCTGATTCCACCTCTCATGCCTTCTAATGATTCTGATTCCACCTCTCAGTATGCCATAAACCAACAACTAAGCTTTTGACAGGAGTCTTGTGTGTGACTATGTGGTGGTGGTTGAGGGCAGGGGGTGGCAGAGGGGCAGATTCAGATCCAATCTATAACAGGTCACAATTTCTAAACATTATAACTCATTTATTCTCCTTACCTTCTTTTTCTTTTTCTTTTTATAAGTTATTTTATTTATTTACATCCCAGTAGTTGTCTTCCCCTCAGTCCCCCTGATTCACAGTTCCTCAACCCACTCTTCCTTCCCCTTGCCTCCAAGATGGTTCTCCCCATCCCACCAGGCTTTCCCCTTCCCCGGGGACTCAAGTCTCTCAAGGACTAAGCACATCTTCTCCCACTGTGGCCAGAAAAGGCACACCTCTGCTATATACGTACAAGGGACCTCAGGCCAGCCAGTGTATGGTCCTGGTTGGTGGCTTATTCTCTGGGAGATCCCTAGGGCTCTGGGGTTAGTTGAGTTTGCTGGTCTTCCTATAGGGTCACCCTCCCCTTTGTCTTCTTTAAACCTTCCCCTAATTCAACCATAGGGGTACACAACTTCAGTTCAATAGTTGGGTATAAGTATCTGCTTCTGTCTCAGTCAGCTGCTGGTAGATCCTCTCAGAGGACAGCCATGCTAGATTCCCATCTGTAAGCAGATCATAGCATCAGTAATAGTGTCAAGCCTTGGGGCCCTCCCATAAAGATGGATCTCAAGTTGGGCAGGTCACTGGATAGTCTTGAGGGAAGACACTTGAAAGTCACACATCCCCAGCACCTCCAGCAATGCTTAACCCTTTGTTTATGAAAAGGTCAGTAAGAGATTGTCTTCTGCAAGCACCAGTACTTAATTAGTGGGATTCTTTCTAAGGATTCCTTGCAAGGATCTCAGCACAACTTTATGTTGAATTGAGGAGTCAGAGAACATCAAGTGACACAGGCTGAAAGCCAGGCTCTAGCATTAATTAATTCAGTAACTTAGACAAATCAATTGACTTTGCCACATTCCTTTTAACTCACATAGAAAAATGAGCAGACTGGATTAGAGACCCTTCAACTACCCACCTGCCATTTGTTATTATAAGACAAGAGGATGAATTAAAATTAAAATCTGAGATAATCAAGACTGTTTTCATTACTTCCTTAGGATTCTTTACAGTTTGTCTTTACATAGTTGTGAGCTCTAGTATTTAGCTTATAGATACTTAAATTTGTAATATCCCCCTTATAAAACTGACCACTTTATCATTATGAAATTACCTTAGGCCAGGTAGTGGTGGAGTAAACCTTTAATCCCAGCACTTGGGAGGCAGAGACAGGCGGATCGCTGGGTTCAAGACTAGCCTGTTCTACAGAATGAATTCTAGGACAGCAAGGGCTACACAGAGAAACACTGTCTCAGAAAAAGAAAGAGAGAGAGAGAGAGAGAGAGAGAGAGAGAGAGAGAGAGAGAGAGAGAGAGGAAGAAGGGAAGGGAAGGGAAGGGAAGGGAAAGGGAAGGGAAAAGGAAGGGAAAGGGAAAGGAATTACCTGGTTTGTCCATTGTAATATTTTCTGCTCTGACATCTACATTAATATTAATATATCTACTCCAGTTCAATAGTATTAGTAAGGTATATCCTCTCTCACTTCATTTCTAATGTATTTATGCCTTTTTATTTTATTTAAATTGGGTTTGTCATGGGAAGAATAATAGTCCATGCTGTTATTTGAATATGGCCCTTTCCTCTCTCCTCTCTTGTCTGACCACACACACACACACACACACACACACACACACACACATACCCTCTGCTTTCTTTCCTGTGCCATTGCATTACCATGAGGTAATACAATATTCCAGGTCCTTCTCAGCTGCCAGTCCAGCATTCCTGAACTTCCCAGCCTTCAGAATCATGAGCTGAATATATATCTGCCCATAATCACTAAGTCTCAGGTGTTCTGTTATTGCAGCAAGAAACAGACTAAGGAAACCTTTTTCTTTTTCTGTTATTGTTGATCATCTAGTATCTCAATTTATGCCTTTAAAGGAAAGCACAGGTGCATTTAAATGCAATGTGATGACTGATACTATGAGCTTTAGGTTGAATACTTTGCTAGTTGTTTCTATTTGTTCTGTCTGTTCTTTTCCTCTTTTCCTGGTACTTTTGAACTCACTGCTTTTTTTATAACAATTTTTGATATAGTTCATATGCTGTGATCTTCACCTACATAAGATGCTCACTTCAATATATATATATATATATATATATATATATATATATATATATATATAATACACACACACACACACACACGCACATGCACATGCACATAGTCACACATGCATGCACACAGTTTTTTGAGAAAGAAATTTTCGGTGTGGCTCCGACTGCCCTGGAACTTGAGTTGCACTCACATAGATCTGCCTGCCATTACCTCCTGAGTGCTGGGATAAAAGGCAGGTGCCTCTACACCTAACTCCAGTAATTTTAAGGTATGTAAAAGTTGTGGAATTATCATCATCAATTATAAAACACTTTACCCCTTCCTAAAGAAACCATATCCTTCAGCTGTTGCCACTGAGTCCCCCACCCCCATTCTCACCCCCAACTTTCCCTAAACACATAGTAATTTATTTTCTGTTTCTGTAAATGTTCCTATACTAGATAGTATGTTTAAGTGGAAGCTTATAGTACAGTATTTTGTGACTGGCTTCTGTCATTTAGCATAAGATTTTCAAGTCTCATTTATGTGATAACATATGTCAACACTTCACTCCTTATTTTGAAGGAATTTTACCACACACCATATTTATTTATCCATTCCTCAGTTGGCAGCCTTTTGGGTTGACTTTGAGTTTTTGATAACTCCAAATGATGCTACTGTATCATTAATGTCTAAAGCATCATGCAGACACATTTAGTTTCTCCTGAGACCATTCCTAAAAGTGGACTTGCTGGATGATATGAATAGTGGCTACGCTACTGCAAAGTTGCTGCCCATACTGTATGCTCCCTCCAGCAGTGTCTGAGGATTCTTACCTCTCTACTGTCTCAACATCTGTTAGTATCCATCTTTGGCCTATAGCCATCCTGACAGGTATCAAGCTGATTTTCACTGGGGGTTTAATTTGCATTTCCCTGATAACTAATAACACTGAGTACCTTTCCCAGAGCTCATCAACAATTTGTGCATCCTCCTTTGGTAGATTGGCTGTTCTTATTTCATCCTAACTCCTCTCTGGCTTCTTATGGGTACCATTTCACTCCTTCATATCATTATTTTTGTGGTTATTTCAGAATTTTTAGTGTACATGTCTACAAATCTGCCTTCAAGTGGTGATATACTGTTTCGTGTACATATCCAGAAACTTTACAAAGCATATACTTTAATTTCTTCAGGCTCAGCTCCAAGATGTTGTTTCAAATCTCTAATTAAGTGATATGCTTTCCTCCTCTTTGTAGTACAATGGTGCCCTGTTAACATAGATAATAAGCTTGTCAAGGTCAGAGAGAGAGGAGACAAGAGCTGATTAATGAAGGGACTTTGCATGCCTTGTGCAGGGCAGGACTAGTCCAGCTATAGACCACCAGAGAGAAAACTGAAGTGGAAATTTTTGGATATGTCATGTGATGCAGACTCACATGGTGTTTTGCTGAGGCAAGACCCATGGGAGGACACATAATGTTTGGAGAGAACTCAGTGGACAGTGATGGTGAGATTGTGTAGCTAGCTTTGCACTGCTTTGTTGGTCTCTCGTCTTCATCTTCACTGATCTTCCCTTCATTGAGTGATGCATAGAAGAAATTTCTTTGGGCATCCAGGCTGGTCTTGGTTACTCCCTGCTGATTGCAGATTTGACAGAGGCCTGGTGGTTTCTCCTGGATCATGCCACTGCTGCTGATTTCTGTTTGGTATACTGCTGATCTGGAATGTGGCATACTGACAAACAAAAATTAAAATTATCCCAAGGAACTACTTCTAAACAGGTCTACATCCCCTTGTCCTATTTACAATCTTATCTCCATTACCTTTGGAAGGTGAACCAGAGGGGAGGTAGAAACATTTGAGAATACTTTTTAAAAATAGGTTTTAAAAAAATATAAGCCTACAGAAAATCAAGAGTCTTGAGTCCAAGTTATAAATCCAATAATGGCATGCTGGGTGTGGTGGCATTTGGGAAGCAGAGGTAGACAGATCTCTGAGAGTTCAAGGTCAGCTGGTCTACAGAATGAGTCCAGGACAGCTGTAGCTACACAGAAAAACCCCTGTCTTGAAACCAAACCAAAATGAAACAAAATTTAAAAAAGGAATGACAGAGGCTGCTTAGGAATCCTGTGGAATATTCAGTCTTCAGCAGGTTTCTTGTTCTGCTGACAGCATCCTTGTCCACATCCCACTGCATCCACTCTGCTGGATTTGTGACTTGTGCATTTATCTGTTGTCATAAACACACGTGAATCTGAGTGGAACTCCCAAAAGTCTTGGGCTTGGTGACAGAGCAACCTGGATTCAAATGGTAGTTGTACACTGACAGGAGTAAGACTCTACATTCTTGAGAAATTCAGTGTCCTCACTCATGAAGTTGGAATTGTAAACCCTTAGTTTGTTCAGGCATGCTGGCACATACCTTTAATCCCAGCAACCGGGAGGCTTAAGTAGGTAGAAGACTGTGAATGCCACACCAACCACAGCTACATAGTAGACTCTGTCCCAAAAAGCTGCCACCACAACAAAGTCAAAACCAAACAAAAGCCCACTCAACTGTTGCTGAGAGGTGAAAGAAATAGGACAGAAGCTCCTCTTTGATATACCCACCTGCTTGATTCAATCTGCATTTCACATTCTCTCTGTGTTTCTCAGACACACGAATCATAGCCCTCGATATGGACACAGTCGGAAGGAAGTCAGCTTTGCACAGATAGAGCGATGCTGCTACTGAGCAAGGAACACCTGAAGCTCTCAGAGGACAGAGGAAACAAGAAACCTAAAGTCAGGCTCCAGTAAGCACATGACACGGCAGCACTGGCTGTCTGACTTCCAGCCTCTAGTCCTGCTGGAATCTGTTTCTGTGGCTTTTGCCACCCAGCTTACAGTTCTGGGAGGGCACAGCAGGGGTCCCTGAGGCCCAGACCATGCCCACATTCTGCATTAAGGGATGTTTTTCTGTTTTCTGGTCTCCACTCATTACATTATCTGCTCATTAATCAGAGCCATGAGAGATACTTAAAGTTGCAGGGTAACATCAAGGCTGGACTTTGCGTCCAACTAATCACACAGGTGAGGCAATCATGGGTTGGTGAAATCACAGCACAAGGCCTGCCCATGTGACAGCTGCCCACTTGGACGCCTTCACATGCCTAGCAGGAGGAGAGTAACTGTGCCTTATCTTACTCTGTAACAGGAGGTACCATATCGGTCCCCGAGATAAAAAAGCAACTTCAGTGAACTATGACTCAATGGACTTGATGACCTGCAGGTCAGAGATAAAGGAAAATGCACCTCAGGTAGCCAAGAGTTCCGTACAGACAGGAAACAATTAAAGGGACCCAAGATCATGCAAAATCAGTTAGTTTGAGTCAAGCAAGACGTATCAAATGGAAGTGCAGGTATTCTGAGACTCTCCCATCCAAGCTCCTTGGGATGGTCTGTGTCGCAAGGATTGTGCACAGGCAAGCCTGGGAAGTGTTCTGCTCTTTCAGCTCCATTGAGAGGTTCCCAGGCTCCTTATGAAGGCCTTTGAGATCATTGGCAGTAAGGTAATCCACTCCAGTTTTCCTCAGGGTGCAGCAGACCATGCTGAGACCTAACACAATCCAGCCAGTTCATTTTGCAAAACCAGAGAGATTATTTTTCCCAAAGGTTATTCAGATAGTGAACTTGTGTGTTTGGATTCCAAGTATTGGTGCTTTTAAATTTTCTTTTCTTCATACACAGGCTGGACCTAGGCCTCCCCACTCATATGTAGCACATGTGCAGCTTGGTCATCATGTGAATCCTGAACAATTGGAATGGGGGCTATCCCAAAAGCTGTTGTGTGTCTGGGGGATATGTTCTAGCTGAGCTGCCTTGTGTCGCCTCAGTGGGAGAGGATGTGACTAGATTTGCAGAGACTTGAAGTGCCAGGGTGGGAGGATACCCAAGGGACCCACCTGCCCAGAGGAAAAGGGGAGGGAGGATGAGGGAAGGATTATGGGAGAAGGTGACCAGGAGGGGGCAGTGAGTAGGCTGTATAGTGAATTAGTTAAAAATAAAAAAATAAAATAAAACAAAACAAAACTAATTTCTTTTTTTGTTAATTAATGAATCAATGTTTAAGTCATACTGTGTACTGATATTCAGCTAAAAACTGAATATGAACTTTGCCTTATACATTATTTTCTGTCTTTGGCATAAATATATGACAACATAGAAGTTGTGGGGGAAGAGAGAAGGAAGCCATAACCTTGGGTGAATATGGAACCAGTCATCCTGAGGTTTTAGGTTAGGTCCCTGGTGCTATGGTAAATTCTATGAGCTGGCACCTCTGCTACTCCCTGGCCCTTTCTGAGGACAGCTGGCAGCCAGAGGGGCTGCTTGTAAGACAAAGGAGATTGAAGAGGGGGCACCAGTTGACAACTTTCCTACACCACGATACAATGTTTGGGCCACATAAATAAGTCTGACTCCCTCAAAATTGAACAGTGGGATTTTGAACTAAGGAAGCAGTGAGCAGTTGCCTACAGACTGGAAAGTGTTGCAAGGAAGGAAGGGCTGCCTAGACTGGTCCTTGGTACGTCAGGGGGTGGACAGAGCTTGGAGCATGAATAAGAAGCAGAGACAGAGGACAACAAAGAAGAGCAATAGAACAAAGAGAAGAAGATGGCTGTGCACTGGGCTCCTCCCTCCATTTATGGGATGTCAGCCTCCACCAAAGCTGCAAGATGTTCATTTATTAGAGTAGCCAATCTCTGGAACAGCCACGCTATCAGTTCACACACACACACACACACACACACACACACACACACACACTTGCACTCACACACACAACCTAAGCAAGCTGAAAACAGTTCTTGGCTTGCTTACAGACTAGCCTAGCAAGATTTTTAAGTTGTGGTAAGATATCTGTAACATACAATTCTATCCTTTTAAGATATGGTTGGTGACATCATTGTCCACCTATCACCAGTGTCCATCTCTAGAACTTAATCTTTGCCAAATCAAATTCTGGACCCATTAAACAATAATGCCCTATCTCTAAGTGTTGCGGTTTTTCCTGATGCTGTTTGTATCCTGATGTTGATTCTATTTCCTCAAAGGGGGTCGCCCCAACTAGCAGCCATCACCATCATTCAGGTGATCTCATATGAACCTTCTCCCACTTTAATTGATCAATAAAGGCTAGAGCCTGTGATTGGACAGTGGAGGGAAAGTGAGAATGGAAGTTAGAGAGTGGAGTAGAAGGGAGAAGAGGATGTGAGGGGAAAGAGAGAAGACAGAAGAAGGGGAGGAGAAAGCCATGACAGAGCAGAGCAATGTAGCCACAAGAAACCGCAAGTAACAGGGGATCTCATAGCTAGGGAATAAGTTAGTGTAGTGTTAGATTTGTCCAATCTAGGCTTGTAGCTTATAATCATTATAACTGGATTGTGGGGTTTTTATTTGGGCTTATTGGAGTTACAAATTCCAGCATCATCTAACCTAAGACACTGTCTATCCACCTGCTCTCTATGAATTTGAGAACTCTAGGAAGTTCACATACAATTATGTAATATTTGTCTTTGGAGAATTGGCTCTTTTCACTCAGCATAATGTTCTCAGGCAAGTGGTGTCGATTCCGCATTTCACATTCCCATCAGCAATGTACACGGGCCACATCTATATGTGTTGTTCTTGTTATTGACAATAGACCTCACTCTCCCAGCAATGAATCAGAGTCTCCTGCGCAGAGGAAACAGTTTATCCCTTCACCCATGAACTAACATCATGATTGCTTTCCAGATTGTCAACCATCAAAACAGCTGCTAGGAGCATTGAAACATTTTTGTATGATTTTGTGAGTGACTGGAAGTGTCATTTGGCTGGACACTGAGGCGGGCGATTGCACCGTCATATAATAAGAGTGTGTTTAGTTTTGTAATAAACCAGCAAACTGCCCTCCAGAGTGGACTTCTCACGTGACATTTTCACTGGCAATGAATGGCGCCGTCCCCCATTGCCCCACATTCTCAGCCATTGCGGGTGTCTACATTTTGTACTTAAAGCAACCTAATAGGTGTACAGTAGAATCTAACTACTGGCTTTTCACCCTCAGATGATACGTGGCATAGAACACCTGTTATCTGTATGTATTGTGTGGCTTAGACCTTTGTGTTGGCTTTGTTTGTTTAGTTTAGTTTCTGAGACAGGATATCGCTGTGTAGCCCTGGCTGGCCTAGAGCTTCCTACGGAGAATAGGTTCCCCTCTAACCCACAGAGATCCATCTGCCTCAGCCTACTGAGTGCTTCAGTTAAAGTCATTAAATGTATGTGCGAGGGCTGGAGAGATGGCTCAGTGGTTAAGAGCACTGACTGCTCTTCCAGAGGTCCTGAGTTCAATTCCCAGCAACCACATGGTGGCTCACAACTATCTGTAATGGGATCTGATGCCCTCTTCTGGTGTGTCTGAAGACAGCTACAGTGTACTCATATACATAAAATAAATAAAGGTATGTGCCACTGTGTTTGTCTTTCACCCTCTCTCAGATTTAAAGCAGTAACAAAGCCAACAGCAAATTCTCTATAACACGGCAAACCTTACTTAGGGGTTTTATTTGAAATTTAAGTTTCTCTTGGAACATTTTTTTTATCTGGGTCCTGCCTTTGCAGTTCATTTGTTGGGCATGGGGCTTCTTAGAGAGAACAGAAAGTAGCATTTGAAAATATGACTCTATTTTTTATTATTTGTTTGTTTGTTTTTCGAGACAGGGTTTCTCTGTGTAGCCCTGGCTGTCCTGGAACTCACTCTGTAGACCAAGCTGGCCTCAAACTCAGAAATCTGCCTGCCTCTGCCTCCTAAGTGCTGGGATTAAAGGCATGTGCCCAGTTGGAAGTGTGACTCTAAGGACCAATACTGAGACACTCTAACAACTAGAGGGACTATCCCATTGGCACACTCTCTGATGGGCCATTCACCTGGCCTTCCTACTTGCCCTGTCTCATGACTTCAGCAGAAGAGCAGGAGTGGCCCAGGCCACTGCGATTCACTGCTACTTGGATTTCTCTACCTGTATCAACTTTATCTCTCTCAACTTAAACCTGCAAAACACCCACCTCACCATGGCAGATCTTCCTCAATTTGGATAGTGGCAGCCATTCCCCTGCAGATCTTCCTGATTTCAGGTGGCAGCCATTCTTTTTTGGTGGTGGTGGTTTGGGTCATTTTGTTTTGTTTTGATTCGATTTTTGTTTGTTAGTTTGTTTTGGTTTTGGTTTTCAAGACAGGGATTCTCTGTGTAGCTGTGACTATACTGGTACCCACTTTTTAGACCAGGCTGGCTTCGAACTCATAGGAATCCGTCTGCCTCTGCCTCCCAAGTGTTGGGATTAAAAGTGCATCCCACCATGCCCGGCTAGCTGGCAGCTATTCTTGTGACTCACAATCTACACCATCTTGTGTTCCACCTACACTTGTCTTGGGCTCTCCTCTTCTTCTCCAGGGTATTTGCAGCTGCATAGACCCATGGATGTTACTAGAACTTTCCAGGCACAATGATCTTGAATTGATTTCCTTTGAACCCACCCGGCACCATTGCCCTTGTTCTTCCTACTGGGCTGGAGCCCTGCCCCAGTGCCCCTGGCCTGGTCTCGCAGTGTCCTTTCACTGTGCTAGCTTTCCCAGCTGGCCTGCTACCCTCCCAGCCACCTTCAAGCTAAAGAGTCAGTGCTGGTTCATTTACTACGTGACGACCTGCTTATTTCTGGCAGCACCGAAAAGGCAGCCATATCCGTTCCCTCTGCTCTCAGTTGAGTCTTGAAGCCAAATCACAGCAGTTCTTACCCTCATCAAGTCTTCCATCCTTCCCACGCCCCTCCAATGACATCCTGCCCTCCTAAGGTGTTCCCTAACCACAGGGCCCCAGCAGGCTCTCCAGCTCTGTATCTGGACCCAGCTGGCCTTCCTGTATTATCAGGGAGGCTGGCTTCTGCCTCACTCCTGCTCATACACTTAGGTGAGGTTCATTCCATGAGCCTGGCCCCGTTATACTCTGTACTCAGTAGGCTTTGATCCTTTTTTCAAAAAAACGATTTGGGCCTAATGTATGTTAAGGAAATACTCTATCACTGACCTAACTCCCAGCTTCTATTTAACCTTCAAGTTCTGGTTAATAGAACCTTCTTCAGGGAATCTTCCAAACGCCTCAGCACCACCGGCACAGAGGTCAGGAATTCACATATTTACTCTCTGGACACCTTCTTTAAGACAAGTCCTCACATGTCTCAGCCTAGCACTCAGTCAGGATTTGCCTGGATACACTAGTCTCCAGAAATGTGAAGAGATGGCCCAAGTCTGCAGCAATGTCCTGAACACATGTGACATTTTCAGCAGATACTGAGCTCATCAGTGGCAAGTTTGTCCCAGAAAATGCCATTGCAGATGTGCCCTAGAACTGAGAGAAAATGGCTGCACAAGCAAGGGCTTTTTTTGTTTGCAGCTTGAAAGGCCAAATCTCTTCCCCAAAGTTCTACCACTCCCAAGCATTTAATTCTTTGTATATATTTGTAAGTGGCTAAAATACATGTGTGTTTACAGATATTTGCCCACAGTTCTATTCTGTACATATATGTATTGCTATATCACTGAAGCTACTATTTAAAAGTTATTATTTAGGGCATAGCTGCATGGATATTTTTATTCTGGCTTTGCAGAGTGGGAGATCATTCTGCCTTCAAGCAGGAAATGGATGTTTTAGTTACTTTCTTTGTTGCTAACTCAACAGACCAAAGCAATTTAAGGTCAATATTGGTGTATAGTCCAAGACAAAACCCACCACGGCAGGGAAGCCATTACCCTTAGCAGCCATTAGCAAGAGCACAAGGCTGCTGGTCAGCAACCAGGAAGCAGAGAGCAATGGACGCTCATTCACAGAGAGCTCTCACTATTTTATCCAGATCAGGACATCAGTCCACACAATTGTGTCGGCCACAGCAAGCAAACTAAGTACTCACTCGTCGTCTCCTAAGTGTCTAGAACCAAATTAGGTATCAGGTTTCTATATATTAGGGCTTTACCACAAATTCTTTAATGTTGATTTTAGTCTACATTATACTCATAGATGACTTCTGATCTCAGTCTCATAAAAATTCTAATATCTTCAAGATAGTGATTACATGTATCACATTAGTCATTTTGCCCATTCCTCTCAAATTATTATAGACTAATGATTTAATTTAACAATATACACAGAATATGTAATTCATTCATTCATTCGGTGATTTCTTTTGTCAACCAGGAAATCTCACTGTGTGTCTAGGGGTGGGAGTGAGAGAATACAAGTGGCATACAAGACAAACAATGTATTTCTGGAAATAAAAAATGGGGGGGGGGGGAATCAAACATCATGTGACATGAAGCTAAGACAAGAGGACTGTCACATATCAGGTGGACTCTAATTAAATGTCTCCTTGATATTGAGTTGAAACCTGCTGATAGGAGGAGACAACTTCAGACGACCTTGCCAAGGGTCAACCCTCCTGCACTATGGCCATTTGTTTGTGTAGCTGTTTCCATGTCATTGAGACCTGCCTGTCTGAGCCCAGCCCAGCCCAGCATTCTCTACCTTTCCCCTTGTGTCTACTTGGCAATGTTTGCAAAGCAGGTGGAGCTCTGTACCTGCTTATGGCATTGATGAATAACAGTGACTTGGCCAACAGAAAAGCAGTTGATAGCCAGTCTGTGGAAAGTCACAGTGTTTTGATGGGGGAAAAATGTACCCTGGGGGCTGGAGAAGCAGTTCAGTGACAGATCAGTAGTAGAATGTGTGCTTAGCATGTATGAAGCCATGGACTCTCTCTCTCTCTCTCTCTCTCTCTCTCTCTCTCTCTCTCTCTCTCTCTCTGTCTCATACACACACACATACACACACACACACACACACACACACACACACACACACACACACATCTATTACAATGCTTGGGCTGCCTACCAAGGATCTTGATGAAAAAAAACTGTCAGAAAGGACTTAAGTCATAAAATTAGAGGGAAGGACAGAGAGTAACTTGGAACATTGATGACCATGACATTTTAGAGCATTTGCTGTTGATTCTATCAGCATTTTCCAAGAAGCCACTACTACCCAGAATTACAATGGCTTGGAAGCTCTGTTCTATTCTTTAGAAGACAGAGTACTCTGACGGCATAAAGCTCTGAAAGAAAAGAATAAAAAATTTAAAAACACAAATACTGATAAAGATCACATGGTACCGCATAGATACACAAAAACTTCAGTTGGTTAATTACAAAGTTAATTTAAAAAAGGAAAATACTTAGTTCAAAGCAATGTGTGACTGGTACAATGGTGTATGTCTCCAGTTCTAGCTACCAAGGAAGCAGAAGTAAGAAGACTGCTTGAGCCCTAGAATTCAAGTCTGGTCTTGGCAACAGCAAAGGACAAGTGTGTTCCCTTCAAGACGTTTCCTTCCAGGGTACTCGCTACTCTGCTTTCCACCACATGGACAAGCTCTAAGAGCTTCGTAAGTAGACATATGATGTGTACTTTGTGCACTGCGTGTGTGTGTGTGTGTGTGTGTGTGTGTGCATGTTCATGTATGTTCAGGTGCATTTGATGTTGTTTCTCAGGTTGCCTACCTTATTTTGAAACAGAATCTCTCATAAGCCAAGTACTTACCAAGTAGGATAGACTGACTTGCCAGTGAGCCTCAGGGCTCCACCTGCCTCTATCTCCCTCATTCTAGGGTTACAAACTCATGCCAATCTAGCTAGCTAGTTTTACATGAATTATGGCTATTGAATTCAGGTCCTAAGGCAAGCAGTTCACCAACTGAGCTATCTTTCCAGCCTCCTGATATGTATGTCTCAATTCTTGACTTTTTGCTAGAGGCTTCCAGGACCCAATGGGGATGACATCACTCGAAATACCCAACGGCGATGAGATAGAACCTGAACAGACCACCTCCAGTAGATAGTCATGGCCACCAGTAGAGGGATGGGACCACACACCTATCTCAAAATCTTTAACCAAAAATTGTTCCTATCTATAGGAAATGCAGGGACAAAAATGTTGAGCAGAGACTGAAGGAAATGCCATCCAGAGACAGGCCCACCTTGGGATTCATTCCATTCACAGACACCAAACCCTGACACTATTGTTGATTTCAAGAAGTACTTGCAGTCAGGACTCTGGTATAGCTGGCTGAGACAGAGGCAGATACTCATAGCTAAGCATTGGTCTAAGGCTGGAGACCCCAATGGAAGAGTTAGGGGAAGGACTGAAGGAGCTGAAGGGGATTGCAACCTTATATGAAGAACAACAACGAACTAGAACCCTCAGAGCTCCCAGGGACTAAACAACCAACAAAAGAGTACACATGAGTCAGTCCATGGCTCATATGTAACAGAGGACTGCCTGACCAGGCATCAATGAGAGGGGAAGAGCTTGGTTCTGTGGAGGAAAAGGGGGATGCTAGAGTGTTGAAGCAGGAGTGGGTGGGTGTGTAGGGGAGCACCCTCACAGAGGCAAAGGGATGGGAGAATGGGGTGGGAAGTTTTCAGAGGGGAGACCAGAAAGGGGGACAACATTTGAAATGGAACTAAATAAAATATTTAATAATTTTTAAGCTTTTAAGATTATAATATGAATATACCATTTCCCCTTACCCTTTCCTACCTCCAAACCTGCCATATTCCCTTCCCTGTTTTCTTTCAAATTCATTCCCTACTTTTTTCCCCAATTTTTATTAGATATTTTCTTCATTTACATTTCAAATATTATCCCGAAAGTCCCCTATACCCTCCCCCATCTCCCGCCCTGCTCCCCTACCCACCCACTCCCACATCTTGGCCCTGGCGATCCCCTGTACTGGGGCATATAAAGTATGCAAGACCAAGGGGCCTCTCTTCCCAATGATGGCCAATTAGGCCATCTTCCGCTACATATGCAGCTAGAGACACGAGCTCTGGGGGTACTAGTTGGTTCATATTGTTCTTCCACCTATAGGGTTGTAGACACCGTCAGCTCCTTGGGTACTTTCTCTAGCTCATCCCTTGGGAACCCTGTGTTCCATCTAATAGATGACTGTGAGCATCCACTTCTGTGTTTGCCAGGCACTAGCATAGCCTCACACGAGACAGCTATATCAGGGCCCTTTCAGGAAAATCTTGCTGGCATATGCAATAGTGTCTGGGTTTGGTGGCTGATTATGAGATGGATCCCTGGCTGCAGCAGTCACTGGTTGGTCTATCCTTTTGTTTCAGCTCCACACTTGATCTCTGTAATTCCTTCAATGTGTGCTTTGTTTCTAATTCTAAGAAGGGGCAAACTGTCCACACTTTGATCTTCATTCTTCTTGAGTTTCATGTGTTTAGCAACTTGTATCTTGAGAAATCTAGGTTTCTGGGCTAATATCCACTAATCTGTGAGTACATGTTATGTGAGTTCTTTTGTGATTGGATTACCTCACTCAGATGATACCCTCCAGATCCATCCATTTGCCTAGGAATTTCATAAATTTATTGTTTTTAATAGCTGTGTAGTCCTCCATTGTGTAAATGTACCATAATTTCTGTATCCAAACATCTGTTGAGGGACACCTGGGTTCTTTCCAGCTTCTGGCTATTATAAATAAGGCTGGTATGAACATAGTAGAGCATGTGTCCTTATTACCAGTTGGAATATATTCTGGATATATGCCAATGAGAGGTATTGCAGGATCCTCTGGTAGTATTATGTCCAATTTTCTGAGGACCCTCCAGACTGATTTCCAGAGTGGTTGTACAAGCTTGCAATCCCACCAACAATGGAGTAGTGTTCCTCTTTCTCGACATCCACAACAGCAACTGCTGTCACCTGAATTTTTGATCTTAGCCATTCTGACTGGTATGAGGTAGAATCTCAGGGTTGTTTTGATTTGCATTTCCCTGATGATTAAGGATGTTGAACATTTTTTCAGGTGCTTCTCAGCCATTCGATATTCCTCAGTTGAGAACTCTTTGTTTAGCTCTGTGAGCCATTTTTAATGGGGCTATTTGATTTTCTGGAGTCAACCATCTTGAGTTCTTTAGATATATTGGATATTAGTCCCCTATTTGATTTAGGATTGGTAAAGATCCTTTCCCAAACTGTTGGTGACCTCTTTGATTATTGACAATATCTTTTGCCTTACAGAAGTTTTGCAACTTTATGAGGTCCCATTTGTCAATTCTTGATCTTAGAGCACAAGCCATTGCTGTTCTATTCAGAAATTTTTCCCTTGTGCCCATATCTTCAAGGCTTTTCCCCACTTTCTCCTCTTTAAGTTTCAGTGTCTCTGGTTTTATGTGGAGTTCCTTAGACTTGACCTTAGTACAAGGAGATAAGAATGGATCAATTCCCAGTCTTCTACATGATAACTGCCAGTTGTGCCAGCATCATTTTCTGAAAATGCTATCTTCTTTCCACTGGATGGTTTTAGCTCCCTTGTCGAAGATCAGGTAACCATGTGTGTGGATTCATTTCTGGGTCTTCAATCCTATTCCAATGATCTACCTGTCTGTCGCTGTACTAGTACCATGCAGTTGTTTGTTTGTTTGTTTGTTTTTTATCACAATTTCTCTGTAGTACAGCTTGAGGTCAGGCATGGTGATTCCACCAGAGGTTCTTTTATTGTTGAGAATAGTTTTTGCTATCCTAGGTTTTTTGTTATTCCAGATGAACTTGCAAATAACCCTATCTAACTCTGTGAAGAATTGAGTTGGAATTTTCATGGGGATTGCATTGAATCTGTAGATGGCTTTAGGCAAGATAGCCATTTTTACTATATTGATCCTGCCAATTCATGAGCATGGGAGATCTTTCCATCTTCTGAGATCTTCTTCAATTTCTTTCTTCAGAGATTTGAAGTTCTTATCATACAGATCTTTCACTTCCTTAGTTACAGTCACCACAACGTATTTTATATTGTTTGTGACTATTATGAAAGGTCTTGTTTCCCTAATTTCTTTCACAGACTATTTATCCTTTGTATAGAGAAAGGTCATTGATTTGTTAGAGTTAATTTTATATCCAGCTAAATCACTGAAGCTGTTTATCAGGTTTAGGAGTTCTCTTTTTGAATTTTTATGGGCACTTATATATACTATCATATCATCTGCAAATAGTTATATTTTGACTTCTTTTATTCCAATTTGTATCCCCCTGACCTCCTTTTGTTGTCTAATTGCTCTGGCTAGGACTTCAAGTACTATATTGAATAGGTAGGGAGAAAGTGGGTAACCTTGTCTAGTCCCTGATTTTAGTGGGATTGCTTCCAGCTTCTCTCCATTCAGTTTGATGTTGGCTACTGGTTTGCTGTATCTTGCTTTTATTATGTTTAGGTATGGCCCTTGAATTCCTCATCTTTCCAAGACTTTTATCATGAATGGGTGTTGGATTTTTGTCAAATGCTTTCTCAGCATCTAACGAGATGATCATGTGGTTTTTATCTTTGAGTTTGTTTATATAGTGGATTACTTTGATGGATTTCCGTATATTAAACCATCCCTGCATCCCTGGGATGAAGCCTACTTGGTCATGAGGGATGATTGTTTTCATGTGTTCTTGGATTCGGTTTGCGAGAATTTTATTGAATATTTTTGCATTGATATTCATAAGGGAAATTGGTCTGAAGTTCTCTATCTTTGTTGGATCTTTGTGTGGTTTAGGTATCAGAGTAATTGTGGCTTTGTAGAATGAATTGGGTAGCATACCTTCACTTTCTATTTTGTTGAATAGTTTTAGAAGAACTGGAATTAGGTCTTCCTTGAAGGTCTGATAGAACTCTCCACTAAACCCATCTGGGCCTGGGCTTTATTTGGTTGGGAAACTATTAATGACTGCTTCTATTTCTTTAAAAGATATAGGACTGTTTAGATCATTAATCTGATCCTGATTTAACTTTGGAACTTGGTATCTGTCTAGAAATTTGTCCTTTTCATCCAGATTTTCCAATTTTTTTTGAATATAGTCTTTTGTAGAAGGATCTGATGGTTTTGGATTTGGATTTTCTCAGGATCTGTTGTTATGTCTCCCTTTTCATTTCTGATTTTGTTAATTAGGATGCTATCCCTGTGCCCTCTAGTGCATCTGGCTAAGGGTTTATCTATCTTGTTGACTTTCTCAAAGAACCAGCTCATGGTTTGATTGATTCTTTGAATAGTTCCTTTTGTTTCCACATGGTTGATTTCACCCCTGAGATTTATTATTTCCTGTCTTCTACTCCTCTTGGGTGAATTTGCTTCCATTTGTTCTAGAGCTTTTAGGTGTGCGGTCAAGCTGCTAGTGTATGCTCTCTCCAGTTTCTTTTTGGAGGAATTCAGAGCTATGAGTTTACCTCTTAGGAATGCTTTCATTGTGTCCCATAAGTGTGGGTATGTTGTGGCTTCATTTTCATTAAACTCTAGAAAGTCTTTAATTTCTTTCTTTATTCCTTCCTTGACCAAAGTATCATTGAGTAGATTGTTGTTCAGTTTCCAAGTGAATGATGGTGTTCTGCTACTTATGTTGTTATTGAAGAGCAGCCTTAGTCCATCGTGATCTGATAGGATGCATGGAACAATTTCAATATTTTTGTATATGTTGAGGCCTGTTTTGTGGCCAATTATATGGTCAGTTTTGGAGAAGGTGCCATGAGGTGCTGAGAAGAAGGTATATTCTTTTGTTTTAGGATAAAATGTTCTGTAGATATCTGTTAAATCCATTTGTTTCATAGTTTCTGTTAGTTTCGATGTGTTTCTGTTTAGTTTCTGTATCAAGGATCTGTCCATGAATGAGAGTGGGGTGTTGAAATCTCTCACTATTATTGTGTGAGGTGCAATGTGTGTTTTGAGCTTTATTAAAATTTCTTTAATGAATGTGGCTGCCCTTGCATTCGGGGCATAGATATTCAGAATTGAGAGTTCCTCTTGGAAGATTTTACCTTTGAAGAGTATGAAGTGCCCCTCCTTATCTTATTTGATAATTTTGCGTTGAAAGTCAATTTTATTTGATATTAGAATGGCTACTCCAGCCTGTTTCTTCAGACTGTTTGCTTGGAAAATTGTTTTCCAGCCTTTTCCTCTGAGATAGTGTCTGTCTTTTTTCCTGAGGTGTGTTTCCTGTAAGCAGCAAAATGTTGGCTCCTGTTTGTGTAGCCAGTCTGTTAGTCTATGTCTTTTTATTGGGGAATTGAGTCCATTGATATTAAGAGATATTAAGGAACAATAATTGTTGCTTCCTGTCATTTTTGTTGTTAGAGTTGGGATTCTGTTCTTGTGGTTGTGTTTTTTTAGGTTTGTTGAAGAATTACTTTCTTGCTTTTCCTAGATTGTAGTTTCAGTCCTTGTATTGGTGCTTTTCTATTATTATCCTTTTAAGGGCTGGATTCAAGGAAAGGTATTGTGTGAATTTTATTTTGTCATGGGATACTCTGGTTTCTCCATCTATGGTAATTGAGACTTTTGCTGGGTATAGTAACCTGGGCTGGTATTTGTGTTCTCTTAGTGTCTGTATAACATCTGTCCAGGATCTTCTGGCTTTCATAGTCTCTGGTGAGAAGTCTGGAGTAATTCTAATAGGCCTGCCTTTATATGTTACTTGACCTTTTTCCCTTACTGCTTTTAATATTCTGTCTTTATTTATCTATGGTTCCTGATTTCTTTCCTACAGTTTCTATCTCCAGGGTTATCTCCTTTTGGGTTTTCTTTATTGTTTCCATTTCCATTTTTAGGTCCTGGATGTTTTTGTTCAATTCCATCTCCCGTTTGGTATTGTTTTCCTGTAACTCTCTAAGTGATTTTTGTGTTTCCTCTTTAAATGCTTTTAGTTCTTTATCTGTGTTTTCCTGTAATTCCTTCTTAATTCCTCCATCATCATGAAGTGACTTTTGATCCATGCCTTGCTTTTCTGGTGTGATGGTGTATCCAGGACTTGCCATGGTGGGAGAATTTGGTTCTGATGATGCCAAGTAACCCTGATTTCTGTTGCTTTTGTTCTTATGCTTGCCTCCTGCCATCTGATTATCTCAGGTGCTTGCTGTCCTCAGTATAACTGATTGGATCCTGTCCTTCTTATAATCCCAGTTGATTCTGGACTCCTTAGAGTCCACCTTACACTGTGATCTTTTGCTTGTGGGCTCCTGTGAACCTGATATTCTGGGTGTGTCTGAGTTCTTGGCTGTCAAGTTCCACTGAGACCCTGGAATACTGGTGTGACCCACCTCCTGTTATCCTGGGATACTGTTGTCCTAATATCCTGGGCGTGTTACAGGGCCTGGGAGTGGTGTCTCCTTTGAGGAGCCTGGAGCTGTCTGGTCAGTGGTCCCAAGATCGCGTAGAGTCCTCTAGGGACTGTGGGGGTGTGCACAGACTGTGCGCCCAAGGTAACCAGGCACTGGCGCTGACTGGAAGGGACCTCTGCGTATTCCTTACTTTTTAATTGCTTATTAATGCATATATGTGTTTTTTGCTTAAATATAGAAATACAACCTGCTCAATCTGTATGATATTACTTATATGTATGTTTTCAGGGCTGACCATTTGGTATTGGATAACCAGTTGCTGTACTCTTCCATGAGGAAGACTGTTCCTCCCACATTCAGTATTCTTTAGCTGCCTACAGTTCTTTGTATAAGGTTGAGGCTTAGTGGCTCCCCTCCCCTGATCCACATTAACATACTGTGCTGGTTTGAATAGGTATGGCCCCCATAAATTCATGTGTTTGAACACTTGACCATAGGAAGTGGCACTATTAGGAGGTGTGGCTTTATTAGAGGAGGCTGTGGAGGTGTGGCTTTGAGATTTCATATATGCTCAAGCTGCACCCAATGTGGAAACCGTCTCCTTCTGTTTGGATCAAGATACAGAACTCTTGGTTCCTCCAGCATCATGTCTGCCTGCTCACTGCCTTGCTTCCTACCATAATGACAATGGACTGAACCTCTAAAACCATAAACCAGCCCTAAAGAAATGTTTACCTTTATAAGAATTGCCTTGGTCATAGTGTCTCTTCACAGCAATAAAACCCTAAGACCCATGGCTATTGTCATTGTTCTTGTTTAGCTTATGTTTAGGTAACCATGTTGGTAAGACTATGAGTGAAGCTTCTGACATTCCCAGGAAACACAATCTCACACCAAATTCCCTGATCCTCTGGCTCTTACAGTCTTGCCTCCTCTTCTGCAATGATCCCTGCAACGAGCCTTATGTACAATAGTTGCTTTGTAGCTGTATCTGTTGGGACTACATTCCACAACTCTGAATTTTGAATGGTTGTGTTTTTCTGCAATGGTCTCTGTCCTGTGCAAAGGGGCATTTTCCTTGATGAGGGTTGAGAACTTCTCTGTGGGTACAAGGACAGATGTTTAGAATATAGTTAGGGATTCTGCTGTTTTAGTAAAGTGGTGGTTGTAGGTTCTTCTCTGAGATCCATGATTTTGCTGGCCCTGAGTAGCTGATTAAGTTCCCAGTACCAGAAATGACTTCTTTCATGTTGAGTGGGACTAATTAGAGAACAGTTAGTTCCCACCATGGAGTGCATGCCACTTCAACACCCTTAGAGCATCTAAGCCATTCTTGTCATTGTTGTGGTCCACAGGCATCAAAGGTGGGTAATACTGTTGGTTCTTTCCCTCTTTCCTATGGAAACTTACAGAGCACCTTCTGGTTCCATGAAAGCTAGTCCTAGAGAGGCAGCATCCAGGTCAGTTCCAGCTCAGGAGCCTCTGGGCCATGTCTGAAACTGCATGAAAAGGGACCTACTTAACAGTCTGGGGGACAATCAAGGCAATAGCAGTTGCCTATAATGTTTTGTGAGTTCTCTTCTCTTCTCTTCTCTTCTCTTCTCTTCTCTTCTCTTCTCTTCTCTTCTCTTCGTTTTGTTTCTGGTTGCCATGCCACAGCAAGGGGCCTTTATTAGATGTTCAGGGCACAGACAGACAGGTGGATGCTAGACGGCACAGCACACCTCCTCAGTTGGAATGGTGTCTGGATGTCTAGTTTGAGGGTCTTGCTGTTCTTATCAATGATCTCCAGTTGCAATGTAGGTGGATGCTTCTCAGCCGGGGGTGAGGGCAGCTCAGGGCTCTTGAGGAGGTGCTTTTCTTAGTCCTCCACAGTGATACGCAAGGTGCGGCCCCCTGGTAGCAGGTTCTGCTCATAGGCTATCGCCAGTTGGTTTACCACACAACGTTCTACCTCATGCTCAATGGAGCGAGCAGCATAGTGGACATTGTAGACATCAACCAAAACGTCTGCCACCTCACGGTTGCATAGTAGTGTGATGTTGTGCCTCTGTTTGGTTCTCTTGTCCCTGAAGTTAAGTTCCTTGATGAGCAGCTGGAGGAGCTCTGAATGGCAGATAGGGAAGAAGTAGATGATCTCTTTGATCTGTCCCAAAAAACTCATCTCTCCGGAAGTGAGCTTTTAGGATGGGTCAGATCACATTCTCTTTAAAGTTCTTCGAGATGGTGATCTTGTCACTAATATGGACATCCCTAAGGTTTTGAGCAATTCAATTTCGGCTCATCTCCAAAGTTTCCTGTCTGAGCTGCAATGCATGCTGGGCGATCTCAGTGCTGGCTACAATGGGAATCATAATGAAGATGGCATCCTTGCAGTCTATGGTCTTCCCTTTGCCTTCTGTCAGGTGGCTCTCATCAAACAGCTACAGCATTATGGTGAGCACATCTGAATGGTCCTTGTCCATCTCATCAAACAGGACTACTGCATTTGGGCACTGTTTCAGTTTCTTGGTCAGCTGGCCACGCTCTTCATGGCTGATATAGCCTAGTGAAGAACCGATAAATTTGCTACCTCATGTCGCTTCTGAAACTCAGACATGTTGAGCAAGATGAAGCCCTTTTTGCCATCTTTCTGCATATACTTGGCCAACTCGGTTTTCCCTATTCCAAATGATTCCAAGAAGAGGATGACTAGAGGGTGCTCCTTGTCATACCAGCCATTCTCCTTCCTCCCGATCACAGCACTAATAGTGGCGATGGCACTCTCCTGGCCAATGATGTGCTCCTTCAGTCGCTGCTCAGTGGGAAGCTTTGCCGCCCCTCTGCCTCACGCTTCCTCTGCTTCTCCATATACTTGGTCTCAGAAATTTTCAGAAGCTTTATAACCTCCTCTTCCCAGACATAATCCAGGGTTGTGTCCCATCATATTCCTCTGAAGCGGGTTGGCTCCTCCATCCAGCAGCTCCTTAACAATGCTGTAGTTGTGGGCCAGGATAGCATAGTGCAGGGCTGTGCAGCTTTTGAAGCTAGCCTGGTAGTTTAGTCGGTTGTTGAAGTCATCCTCTCGAATGACTAAGACTTCCAAAGAATGGACTCGCTGTTCAATGGCAGTCTTGTAGACACTGCTGAAGCCATCACCAAGGTTTGGGTCAGCTTCAGCAGCAAGCAGGACTTGCACCACACACTCGTTGTGGCTGATGGCTGCCACCATCAATGCTGTCCAGTCAAGTTTGTGCCTTGCATTGACATCTGCACCTTCTGACAACAGCCTTCTGAATTCCTGTGTGGACTGCATCTGAGGGAAATAGAATTGAATCCAGATAATCAGTCTGATATCAAAATATATTTTCTTTTTTTTATTATTCCAATTTTTATAAGGTATTTTTTTCATTTACATTTCAAATGCTATCCCAAAAGTACCCTATACCCTCCACCTGCCCTGCTTTTCTACCCACCCACTCCCACCTCTTGGCCCTGGCATTCCCCTATACTGGGGCATAGAAAGTTTGCAAGACCAAGGGGCCTCTCTTCACAATGATGGCCAACTAGCCCATCTTCTCCTACATATGCAGCTAGAGACAGGAGCTCTGGGGGTACTGGTTACTTCATATTGTTGTTCTACCTGTAGGGTTGCAGATCACTGCAGCTCCTTGGGTACTTTCTCTAGCTCCTCCATTGGAGGCCCTGTGTTCCATCCAATAGCTGACTGTGAGCATCCACTTCTGTGTTTGTCAGCTACTGGCATAGCCTAACAAATGACAGCTATATCAGGGTTCTTTCAGCAAAATCTTGCTGTCGTATGCAATAGTGTCTGGATTTGGTGGCTAATTATGGGATGGATCCCTGGGTGGGGTAGTCTCTGGATAGTCCATCTTTTCATCTGAGCTCCAATCTTTGTCTCTGTAACTCCTTCCATGGGTGTTCTGTTCCCAATTCTAAAAAGTGTCCACACTTTGGTTTTCATTCTTCTTAGTTTCATGCATTTTGCAAATTGTATCTTGGGTATTCTAAGTTTCTGGGCTAATACCCACTTATAAGTGAGTACATATCATGTGAGTTCTGTGATTGGGTTACCTCAGTGAGTATGATACCCTCCAGATCCATCCATTTGCCTAAAAATTTCATAAATTCATTGTTTTTAATAGCTGAGTAGTACTCCATTGTGTAAATGTACCACAATTTCTGTATCCATTCCTCTGTTGAGGGACATCTGGGTTCTTTCCAGCTTCTGGTTGGAGTTCTGTAGGCTTCTTGTATGTTCATGGGCACCTCTTTCTTTAGGTTTGGGCAGTTTTCTTCTGTAATTTTGTTGAAGATACTTGCTGGCCCTTTAAGTTGAAAATCTTCATTCTTATTTACTCCTATTATTCTTAGATTTGGTCTTCTCATTGTATCCTAGATTTTCTGGATGTTTTGAGTTAGGATCTTTTTGTATTTTGCATTTTCTTTGATTATTGAGTCCATGTTCCCTTTGGAATCTTTTGCACCTGAGATTCTCTCTTCCATCTCTTATATTCTTTTGCTGATGCTCACATCTATGGTTCCTGATTTCTTTCCTACAGTTTCTATCTCCAAAATTGTCTCACTTTGGGTTTTCTTTATTGTTTCTACTTCCATTTTTAGATCCTTGGTGGTTTTATTCAATTCCATCACCTGTTTGGTAGTGTTTTTCTGTAACTCTCTACGGGATTTTTGTGTTTCCTCTTTAAAGGCTTATAGCTGTTTACCTGTGTTTTCCTGTATTTCCTTATTAAAAAGTCCTCCATCATCATGAGAAGTGACTTTAGATCCATGTCTTGCTTTTCTGGTGTGATGGTGTCCAGGACTTGCTATGATGGGAGAGTTTGGTTCTGATGATGCCAAGTAACCTTGGTTTCTGTTGCTTCTGTTCCTATGCTTGCCTCCTGCCATCTGATTATCTCAAATGCTTGCTGCCCTCAATATATCTGACTGAAACCTGACCTTCCTATAATCCCAATTGATTCAGGACTCCTCAGAGTCCAATTTTCTTTGTGTTCCTTTGATTGTGGTCTCCTGTGAACCTGATATTCTGAGTTTGTCAGAGTTCTTGGTAGTCAAACTCCTCTGAGACCCTGAAATACTGGTGTGACCCAGCTCCTGTTATCCTGGAATCCTGTTGTCCTAAGATCCTGGGGTTGTTACAGTGCCTGGAAATGGTGTCTCCTTTGAGGACCATGGAGCTGTCTGGTATGTTCAAAACCATGGTAAACCAGAACTGATCAAAAGGAACCTGAGCCCCTGGTCAGGAAGGGCTCCGGTGTCCTTGTTCCTGCTGTCACAGGCCTGTCACAATTAGATTAGAACTGATGTTGTGATCTGCTCACCAGTGATCCTAAGATTGTGTGCACAGTCCTCTAGGGACCATGGGGGTGTCCACTGACTCCGCGCCCAAAGTGACCCAGTGCTGGTGCTGACCGGAAGGGACTTGTACCCTGGTCAGGCTGGTTTTCTGCTTCCCTAATGCTGTCTCAGGTCCCAAGCAATTGGATTGGAAGAGAAGTTGTGTTCCACTCACCAGTGATCCTAAGATCACGTGGAGAGTCATTTAGGGACCATAGGGCTGTCCTCTGACTCCGTGCCCAAGGTAACCCGGTCCTGGGGCTGACCCAAAAGGACTTGTGCCCCTCCAAAATATATTTTCTTAAACACTAAACCAGAGATTCTAAAACGGTCCTTGGTATCCTTGGAGTCCTTTGACAGCCCTGAAAGTAAAGCTATTTTCACAACACTAGTCCATCTCTCTTATCTCCACTTAGGTCTGAAGTGTCATTTGTCAGTGGCTTCATGGCATGTGAGTCCTGTCTTCTTGAAAATCAAGTGATATGGATACAAATGGAAATGCCACTGCTCTTATTCATTTTGGTCCTTTCAGTTGGAAAGTAGATGGATTTATTTATAGGGTGAAATAAAGTCCAAATAAGTGCTTCCAAAAATAGTTTGGTTTTTCTTTTTTTAAAAAATTACCTTAGCTGGGTGTGGTGGTGCATGCCTTTAATCCCAGCACTCAGGAGGCAGAGGCAGGCGGATTTCTGAGTTCGAGGCCAGCCTGGTCTACAAAGTGAGCTCCAGGACAGCCAGGGCTATACAGAGAAACCCTGTCTCGAAAAAAAAAAAAAAAAAAAACCCAAACCCCTTAAATTACGTCTATATGGGGAGTTGAATGGGGGTGTATATGTGAGTCCAGAAGTCTACTCAGATCAGAGGCATCAGCTCTCCCTGGAGCTGAGATGGGTACTGGGAACGGAACTCAAATCCTGTGTATGAATAATATGTGCTTTTAACTGATGAACTATCTTTCCAGTCCCTGGTTTTGATTTTTAATATTGATTATATAGTTATTGTCCTGGGAACATCTTTAGGTATTCAATAATCTCTCATGGTTTATCAAGGTTCTGAGACTGCAAGGCTCTCAGCGGCCATCCTGGTCACTATCTCCTGTCCACATACAGCCCAGCCTTCTTCCTGCCATAAAGTTATAAACTACAGTGGTATTTTAGTTGGGCCTCATCTCACCCCACCCAGGAGTGCATTCTCAGCAAAGTATCTCCTGGACATTAGGTTCTCGGTGTCAGGGATGCTCCTCAGAGTGTCCCTTTGCATCAAAGCTGAGCTCCTATCAAATCTCCGATGTCCATGTGACATAAAGATAAACTTTACACCTTTGATGGAGCCAATATCTCTTGCTTAAAGGGATTATGTGCAATGTAGCAAGTCCTCTGTCACTGGAGATGTTTAAACTGAGCCAGAAAAGACTGTACTGAGGGTGCAGTATAGTGGGTGAGATGCAGAAGCAACAGAATTCAGAAGCCAAGATGCCTGCTAATTGGAAGCTCTACCATGAAGGCAGCAGCCTTAGCACTGACAAAACCAGGGAATCATAGGAAGCAGAACCTAGGAGGAGCCTGCTGTAGGCCCAGACCTGGAGGTTCTATGGGCTGTTGTCTTCTCCACAGAGATTTACAAAAACCTCAGCATCCACCTTCAGGAGTGAGGCACAGGCATCACCCAGCTGAGCCTGGCCCTAGAGTAACATCGAATTTCAAGAAGAAAGAAAGTGGCTGGAGTTGAGTGCTGTGCACGGGAGGCTCCATTCCAACTGCAAGCCTTCCTGCTCACTCTAGCTCTTCCAATCACTATAGAGGGCCCATCCAATGGATGCAATTCTGCTAGCATCCCCAGAAACCTGCTGTGCCCACTTCTAAATATACCCGACAATAAATATTCTAACTTCCTGTGAAAGGCCTCTGGGTTCTGTTTGCTAACTTACTTGCTGGAAGTCACTGAATCCACATTTTAGCATTGAATAGTTACAACAGAAAGTGGAAAACATACAAGTATGCCAAAGTGCAAGTCCCAGCAATCCCGAGGTTGCTTGAAACCTCGGTGTGGGGCATACCACTATATGGCTCTCCTGTGGTTAACTTGCCCATTCTTTGTTGATGGGCATATGGGTGGTCCTCGATGTTTGGGTGTAAGTAGTACTAAGAGAGCCATGCCTTCCTTATGTGTGTCCTTTGGCAGCATGTATTTCTTTTTGGTGTATGACTTAAAATAGAACAGCTGGATTGTAGCACAGATGTATGTGTTTCCTTATACGAAATAGCAAGCATTTGTCCAACATGGAAGTACTGACTTCTCTTCCCATTACTAGTATCCTGCTTGTTCTCTCTTCTCTTACAAAGCTTGCTCCAGTGAAAAAAATGCCACCCATGTACCATTTTTGAAGCAGCCTGGGCAATGGATGAAAGGGTGGACTTTGATCTGATAGTTTAGATCATTGGTTTTCAACCTTCCTAATTCAGTTCCTCTTCAACACAGTTCCTCATGTTGTGGTGAACCCCAACCATAAAACTATTTTTGTTTCTACTTCATAACTGTAATTTTCTACTATTATAACTCATAGTGTAAATATCTTCATTTTTCAAAAGTCTTCATTTGCCTGTGAAAGGGGCATCTGATCCCCAAAGGGTTAAAATTTGCAGGTTGAGAGCCACTGGTCCAGAATGTTTTCCTGGTTCCACTCTTTCAATGGATCTAGGACATCAGCCAACTTCCCAAAATGAAGTAGTCTACCCAGTTTCCTCATCTTTTAAGTGGGAATAAGAAACAACCAGGGCTGTGTTCTCTTAGACTTGTGGTGTCTAGTTACCATTTATAAATGTGGGCTCTCCAAGAGGACACTAAAGAGGCCTCCAAAGAGGTTCTGAAGGATCCCTGGGCACACTACCATTAGCCTCTTTCCTGATAGTAGCTGGGGCTCCCATGGAAAAAGCATAGATGGTGCTTGTGCCTGTGGCAGATGACTGAAGGGCTGAGCCCTCCTCTGAGAAGGGCTTCAGGCCTGACTCAATCAGAATCAACCAGAATGGGAAGTGAGAACAGACGGTAGAGTAAGCTTTGCAGCAGTGTTCCCAAAGGAGAAAGGGTTGTACATTCTACTAACAGATGCCTCTGAGTTTCTCGATTGCCATTTTGCTAGCTCCCTTCTGCACTCAGGCCCTTCATTGTTTTGGAGGAGCTGAATGTTGCATGGAGGCAGAAGTCAAGGGTACAGAAAAATATTCAGAACCAAGTCCAGAAACTGGGTGACAACAGTAGTTGATCTGGTGGGCTTTGCTTTTGTGGAAACAAATACCAAACCAACTTCTCATTTATATTTTAGATGTGTTTGTTTCCTATCTTCATTTAGTTTTGTCTTAAAACTTTTACTAGAGAACTTTTTCTTCTTATTATTTTTTTTTAAATCAAGCATGCCTGTGAATCATGCTGCATTAAAAATGAAAGTTTGTGCTCGTGGTAACTAACAGCACCAGAAAATAGAAACATGATCTTTCATTAAAACTGCATGAGATTAACCCCCCTAAAGAGAGCTTTCTAAAGAAAACCAGCCCTGACATTTATTAGGGCCAAAATATACACAAAAGATTCTGTGTGGGAATCTCAACCAACTGAAAAAGAAGTAGCTTTCTGTGGCTAGGGACAGGGGTCACAGGGCTCGGGTGTGGAGGCTCAGGCACATCACTTTGTCCTTCTGAATTGTCCTTCTCTTCTCTGTGACAGATGGAGAACAACAAGCATTTCCTAGAAACTGCTTCTAGTTCTATTGTCTGCAGAAGCTGAAAGTACCTCGGCCATAGTTAGGATAAAGCCTAATTTTCACAACCGTTCTTTTCTACATTGGATGTTCTGGACACCTCACTCTCATCTTTTTTCTTCAACTTTTATTAGATATTTTCTTCATTTACATTTCAAGTGTTATCCAGAAAGTTCCCTATACCCTCCCCCCTCCCAGCCCTGCTCCCCTACCCATCTGCTCCCACTTCTTGGCCCTGGCGTTCCCCTGTATTGGGGCATATAAAGTCTGCATGACCAAGGGGCCTCTCTTCCCACTGATGGCCAACTAGGCCATCCTCTTCTATATATGCAGCTAGAGACATGAGCTCAGGGGGTACTAGTTAGTTCATGGTTATTCTTCCACCTAGAGGGTTGA
>LR749769.1:830166-926757 GCA_902729485.2 Mus minutoides
GTAGCTCCTTCTTCCTTGGGAACCCTATGTTCCATCTAATAGCTGACTGTGAGCTTCCACCTCCATGTTTGCCAGGCATTGGTATAGTTTCCCCTGAGACAGCTATATCCAGGCCCTTTCAGCACTATCTTGCTGGCATATGCTATAGTGTCTATGTTTGGTGGCTGATTGTGGGATGGATCCCTGGCAGCCGCAGTCATTGGGTCCATCCTTTGGAATCAGCTTCACACATGATCTCTTTAACTCTTTCAATGTGAGCTTTGTTCTTAATTCTAGGAAGGGGTGACGTGTCCACATTTTGATCTTCCTTCTTCTTGAGTATCATGTGTTTAGTAAATTGTATCTTGGGTAGTCTAGGTTTCTGGGCTAATATCCACATATCAGTGAGTACATGTTATGTGAGTTCTTTTTCCGCCTTGTTCTGCCTGGTCCTCTGGTCTACACAGGCATAGCAAGGACACATGTGAATATGATAGCATGTATGCTCTCTAGCAGACCTCAATGGAACAGGGAAACTGAGGCCTCTGTCTCCATCCCAACATCAAAACATCACTCCTGAAAAACTGATGCTCCACATTCTAGGTGCCTTATTTTAAATGTTGTACTGGTTAATTTTCATCTGCCAACTTTATTGGAGGTTCAGTATCCACAGTATTAATGAGGCACATTTCAGGTTGTGTCTGAAGCATCTTTTCATACCATTTGCTAAAGGAGAAAAAGATCAACTCTCAGTGTGGGCAGTACCATCCCATGGACTGGATCCTAAAGAGATTAAAAGATGAGGGAGGATGCCTGATGAACATTAATACTCTTTATTCTCTGCTTTCTGGTCATAAGAAAAACCAAGCTGATCTATGTCATGACATCCCAACCATGACAGACTGTGCATCCTCCAAACTGTGAGCCAAAATAAACCCTTCCTCAACTGAGTTTCGCTCTTTTGCCTCACCTCGCCTCTCCTTTCCTCTCCTCTCCTCTCCTCTCCTCTCCTCTCCTCTCCTCTCCTCTCCTCTCCTCTGCTCTCCTCTCTTCTCTTTTCTCTTCTTTTCTTTTCTTTTCTTTTCTTTTCTTTTCTTTTCTTTTCTTTGGTCAGGTATTTGGTCACAGTAATGATCAAAGTGTCTAGTGCAAGCCCACAGTCTGAAATTTTCAAGCTAAAGATATTTCATTTTGAAAATATAATAATAAAATTGAGTGTGAAGCTCCATAGATTTGCTCTGAATGCCTGTTCTAACTGTATAGTTCATTATGTTGTAGAGATATTTGAGTCTTGCTAATTTTGTTGAATAGTGCTTTTATGAATTTGCAAGATTGTTTTTATACTAACACACACACACACACACACACACACACACACACACACACACACACATTCTCCAAGATCTGGAGCATAGCTCCATAGTAGAATAATTGCCTACTATGTACCTCAAGTCTTTAGATTTGATCCTGGCATCAACCCCATTTACTGTAAAACAAAGCAAACAACAAAAAATATATAAAACTTAGTTTATAAACCAGTCCACTTGTATCTCTTGTTAAGACAGAATTCAACTCATTTTCTGTCAGAAAACAGATATCAACTTACATTTCTAAGGAGATCTCTGAGAAGGTGGATACCACTGACTACATCTCACAGATGAGGAAACTGAGGAGCAGAAGAACACCCCAGTCTTTCTTGATGGTAGAAAGTGGAAAGAGCCAACTGCCAGAGCCTGGACTTCCTAAGTGACCACTTCCCTCAATGAAAGGTAGGATTCATACAGAAAAGTGCATTACATGAACCTTAAGTTTTCACTCAGTGCCCTAACTTAGTCTTCTAATCTGACTGTTTCTTAGGCACACACTCAAGAGTGACAAGATGAGCATGCTCAGTGGCTGCCAAGAATGAGCTTGCTGTCCAGGGAGGGAGAGCTCAGATCACATTGCCTGACTATTCTAGAGAGACTAAAACACTGTGCAAAGAGGACCTGAGGGGCCCCTTGTTCCTAGGGCATCCTCCAAAGAGGGTAGCAGGAGCTGGGCCACATAGCCACCTGTCATTTGTCAAAAGTCACCAGAGAATATCAGGATTTACTTAGGTGAGAAAAATGAAACATTAGTTTAAATATAGATATAACTGTGTGGCCCGAAGCAATTATCAAAACAGAAAGACATAACCAGATATTGAGATCATCAGCAGGAAGGCTTCTGCTTCCCATACTCATTGCCAATTTTATTAGTTTTATTTTAACTTATCACTGCCATTAATGGCCCATAGCCTCCCACTCTTGAAGCAGCTTCCAGGGAACATCAGATCTCTGGCCTAATTTTATCCTTGAGAATTTTAAGTTAGGAAGAAAATGTGAAGAAGCCTCTAATGGTAGGAAGTAGATGGAACCCAGCCCTGTGAGCCTTGGGGAGAGCACAGGGGCAGGCAGGGAGCTGCTAAAGAAAGGTCTGCATGTCTTCTGCTACTGCCTGCTACTACATTACCCAGTGCTGGGAAGGAACCATCTCTGCGATGGCTACAATACTGTTATGTAACCTCAGTTTCTGCAGTAAAACAAGGTTTCTTTTGTACTTTAGAAAAGAAGGGACCAATGTGCTTGATTGGCCAAGAAGGAGGCCTATAACAACATTCCTTGTTGAGTAGAGTCACAGACCACAGCATACACATCTGTGCAGAGATGTGTGTTGACAGCCTCATGACAGAGGAAGATCTGATAACTGCCTTTGGCTGCCTGTGACTTAGACCTGTCAGAAGAGTGAAAGAAGAAATGACATGTGTCATGAATGATGTGACTCAGTCATCCTTCCTAGCCCAGCAAAACACCTCTTTTGCTAGCACTCAGCTTGTTCTTCATGAGACATAGAAGACTAGTAATTTATTATCTGGACAGATTGGTCATTAGGTTCAATGGAGTCCCAATCAAGATTCCACTTGGGAACTAGGTTCTGAAAAGACATTGCCAATTGGACAAGAAGGCAGGCTAAAGATTGGGAGGAGCAATTTGCAAAAGGCCTTTCAGATACATGACAGTTATCAAAATATACAAAGAACGCTTCAAACACAACAATACAAAATCAAACAACCTAACTTTGAAAAGTACATGGGACTGCACATGATGAAATAGCATGTGAAAATGACAACAAGAGAGATGAAAATGGAAATTACAACGACATACCTGTTAGCATGGTGAAAATCTGAGGTTCTGGCAACATGGAGACATGGGTGGAACACACTCTGCAGTGTCTTTCAGAACTACATAGGCTCTTATTTCATGGTCCAGCAATCACACTGATGTGTGTAAGGGGGGAGAAGATCTTCTATAGATCTTCTATGGGAATTCTTCATCCTCTGCCATAAAAAGCTGCTTCTTAGAGGGTGTCATGAAGGAGCTGTGGGAGGATGTGGCTAAGAGGAAGAACAGATGGAGCTATCCCTGAGCACAAAGAAAGTAGGAAGACTATATCAGTGACTTCTACAGAGGAAAGGATGGAGGGCCTACATCAGGCCAGCAGCAGGACAAAGGGTTGCCATCTATCTACTCTGGAACTCCATATGATGCGGGAGGGTGGAAGGCTCCACTATTACCTTGAGAGACCACACATAGCTGATTCTCTCAACAGCCACACTTCTTCTCTATTCTACAAGATACAGATAGGATCTCTGCTTCCCTCAGCAGAGTCTCAGCATGCCTGCCATCAACACAGCAATTACAAAATCCAACACAGAAAATCAGAGCCTGAGGAGGACTAAGAGTTGGGACAGAAGTCCAATAGTACAGCTAGTTCCTTTCTGAGTCTAGATAGAAATTCTACCACAATGAGCAGCATGGAAGGTCTGTGACCTCTAAAGTAGCTCAGTAACTGCAGTGGTGGGACCCTGAATAGGTCCTGAATATTCCCCTTTACAGAATTGAAACAGAAGAATTTGTCAGTTGTTGTAAGGCCTTCCTCTAAGGACAGCCATTTCACAGCAGCTGTACTGGCTAGTTTTGTGTCAACTTGACACAGCTGGAGTTATCACAGAGAAAGGAGCTTCAGTTGAGGAAATGCCTACATGAGATCCAACTGTAAGGCATTTTCTCAATTAGTGATCAATGGGGAAAGGCCCCTTGTGGGTGGGACCATCTCTGGGCTGGTAGTCTTGGTTCTATAAGAGAGCAGGTTGAGCAAGCAAGTTAAGAACATCCCTCCATGGCTTCTGCATCAGCTCCTGCTTTCTGACCTGCTTGAGTTCCAGTCCTGACTTCCTTCAGTGATGAACAGCAGTATGGAAGTGTAAGCTGAACAAACCCTTTCCTCCCCAACTTGCTTCTTGGTCATGATGTTTGTGCAGGAATAGAAACCCTGACTAAGTCAGCAGCCAAAGAGGAAACATTAAAAATCGGTATCAGAAGATGGAAAGATCTTCCATGCTCATGGATAGGTAGTATTAACACAGTGAAAGTCCTTAGTAATCAGGGAAGTGAAAATTAAAACAACTATGAGGTCCCATATTACACCCATCACAATGGCTAAGATTAAAAGCTCAAAAGATTGCTGGTGAGGATGTAGAGCAAAGGGAACACTTCTTCATTACTAGTGGGAGTGCAAACTTGTATAACCATTTTGGAAATCAATTCAGCATTTTCTCAGAAAACTGGGAATAGTTCTACCTCAAGACACAGCTATAACACTCCAGGGCTTATATCCAAAAGATGTTCCAACATCCTACAAAGACACTTGCTAAACTGTTTTCATGGCAGCTTTATCCATAATAGCCAGAAACTAGAAGCAACCTGAATGTCTCTCAGCTGAAAAATGTATAAAGAAAATATGGTACACCTACACAATGGAATACTATTCAACTACTAAAAACCAATAGATCATGAATTTGCAGGCAAATGGATGGTACCTGAGAATATCATCCTGAGTGAGGCAACCCATTCTCAAAATCTGACAGGAGTATGTTCTCCTCTGAGTGGCTCCAACCAGAAACTGACTCAGACGGATACAGACACTCAGAGCCAAACAGTGAATGGAGCTTGATAAGAGGAAAGATTCCGGACCCTGAAAGGGGACAGAAACTCAACAGAAAGACCAACAGAGTCAACTAACCTGGACCCTCAGAGTCTGAACCACCAACCAAAGAATATACATGGGCTGGACCTAGGCCTCTACACTCATATGTAGCAGATGTGTAGCTTGACCTTCATGTAGATCCCAAACAACTGGAATGGGGTTATCCTGAAAGCTGTTGCCTGTCTGTGGGATATTTTCTACTAGCTAGGCTGCCTTGTTTGGCCTCCATGAGAGAGAAAGCCCATAGCCTCAAACAGACTTGAGGTGCCAGAGTTGGGGAAATGCCTGGGGGCCCCACTCAGAAGAGAAGGGGAAGGGGTGTGAGGGAAGGATTGTGGGAGGAGGTAACCAGGAGGGGGCAGTGAGCAAGATGTAAAGTGAAGAAGTAAAAAAAAAATAAATTAAATTAAATTAAATTTAGAAAATGGATGCAGAGGTGGAATGGGAAACCTCAAAGGTGGACAACGAGGCCAGGGTGAACACAAGAAGGCCTGTGTGAAGATCAACTGAGTAACTTGTTCAGAGGAGAAAGAAACACTTAAAAAAGTAAAATCAAAACAAAACAAAACAAAACAAAAAACCAACCAAAGAAACCCAAAACCTGAGCCTGAGATGGTACAAACAACAGGTGAGAGATGGGCGCTCACATCAGGGATGGAGAGAGCAGGGACTCAGGCAGCAGCACACACTGGACTCACCTGGTCGAGACTGCCACACCCAGCGGAGGTGGGAAGTATGCAGCTGGCCAGGGCTCAGCTCTGACACCTCTGGTTGAGAGCAGCTAGCTCCTCGTATTGTCTCCAGGTAGGCATTCAGGAGCTGCCCAGGGTCAGGGAGAGGCTGTCTGGCCTGGGACCTTCATTGGCTGCACCGCTTTCTGTCTCTCCCACTCCCTCCACACCTCTCTGTAGTGTGTTCTATGTCTGTGTCCTGTAGAAAGTTCAGAACACACAGGGTGAACAGATCCATGGTTCTTGTCTCAGAGCTGACACATTATTCCTACAGGTGCAGCTGCTACTGAACCATCCTGGGCCACTTCTCATGGGGACATCCCTCAGCTCTTGAAAATCATCTGTGACCAAACTGAAAAGCAAACAAATTCAGCCCTAAAGGAAACCTGTACCTGGAGAGAAAGGGGAGAAATGTCAGTGTGTGTATGTGTGTGTGTGTGTGTGTGTGTGTGTGTGTGTGTGTGTGTGTGTGTGTGTGTGACCAGGGCTGCACTTCGAGCTGTGCCCTTGTCTCTTCTTGCTGGGAAACAAGACCAGGGCCACAGACTGTGTGTGACAAGGGGCCACTGTGATGTGCACTGACTTCTGACCTCTGTCCCCTTTCATAACCTATGGGTGCCTAGGCACTGGCAGGTAGCCTCTCTGCTCTTGGCTCTCTGCTGGACTCCTCCAATGGGCACACCTGCTGCAGCTGGACTGGGTGAAGGTTCCAGAGGTCTCACTTGCAGAGCTGGGCCTGGGGGTGAGTAGGCTGGGCTGCTCTCATTCTCCTCCATGTGGCCTGTCCTTGAGCTAAGTGCCTCCAGTGAATCGGTGGGGTTCCACACATGGGGAGAGGTGTGGGGTGAGGACCCGGGGAGAGTGGCTTACTGGGAGAACAGGCACAGTCTCCTCAGGTCGGGCTGTGGCAGAGGACTGATGTTCAGAGATGTGGGGGCCTTTTCTGGTAGTTGGAGTTCATGCTGAATGTCTGCATGCAGATTCCAGAACCAGATGTGAAGGTCACAGGAGTGTCTGTTGATATTATCCTGCTGTCTATCAATGGTCATTCTCTGCTACTCCATAGCATGACTTGCAATGGGGCAGGCCTGATACAGAAAGTTCCAGAGTCCTGAGGATGTCCACAATTTGGTCAATTCCAAAAACAGGGAGCATTGTAGTACAAGGGACAGATATGCTGTGGAGGTCACACAAATAGGAATTGTTGCTCTTCCGAACAACATCCCTCTTGACCATTGCTTAAGTTTGGTGCCAGGTGCCTGTCAATAGCCTGCTTGAATGTTATTGACCTTGGAAGTGGGGACGGGACTATTTGAAGAACCGAGGGTCTTCTTTCAAATCTCATTTTCATTTATATACTTAGTTATTTTAATCGTGCTCTCTCTCTCTCTCTCTCTCTCTCTCTCTCTCTCTGTGTGTGTGTGTGTGTGTGTGTGTGTGTGTGTGTGTGTGTGTGTACACGGGTGGGCTCATGGAAGCCAGAGGGTGTCAGAGTCCTCAGAGCTGGAGTTCCAGGCAGTGGTGAGCATCCTGACATCCTGATGTAGGTGCTTGAGAACAAACTCAGGTCCTTTGCAAGAGCAGGATGAGCTCGTCACCACCTCCCCAGCTCTTCAAGTCTCATCTTACTTACTCCTTCCCAGGGAAGCTCCCTACATGGAGTCATTTTTGATTGACAGCATTATCCCCCCTCCTTTTCTTCACAGGTCCTGCTCTTATTAATCTAAAGCATTCAAAGCACCATTTTTCCTTGAACCAGCTGGTTATGAAAAAGAAGGCCCTAGTTTAAAACTACTGGATAAAGACGGTAACTCTGGTTTCATAACCACATTCCTTAAAGGAAGGCCAAATTCTCTTGAAATCAGTGGAAAAGTTGAATGTCTTCTTAAAGGAACAGACAGTAGAGAAAAGAATTAGACAAGTTATTTTTTGGTAACTGAAAATTACAATAATTGAAATAAATTATGACTTGGTGGTTCTTGTGTCACCTTGGGCTTGGCAGTTGTTTGTCTTTATTCTTCTTTGTCAAGTTGTTTTGGATCACATCCTGGAAATTTTCAACTTTACATATTATAAATTATGTCTTAGCTAGGTCCAAGAGTAAAATTTGCACTTTGCTTGCCTTATTGCAGCACATAGCTAGTCTGGCCCAGCTCTGCCCTTGGGATCTGGACCGTCTTCCTGGACTTCTGGTTCAGGTCAGTTCCTACAGATTTGGTATTGCTGTCTGAATCTGGTGTGACATTGACAGTTTGTTTCTCCCATTGCTCAGAGGACCTCTTTAGAACATGAATCAATTCTTAGTACAACAATGTTCCTGCAAGTACCAGTAGTAAATAAAGCAGCCAATGTTTGCTATTTTTTAAAAAATAGAATTTTTTTCTTTTTAGGGGACAAGGGAAGAAAAAGACAAGCATCAGAGTGATGGGGTAAATACAGACAAACTATAAGTGTATATATGAAAATGTATCAAGACTCATTTTGTATGTTAACTAAAAAAATCTAAATATACTTTCAGAAGGAAAGCTGTCTTTGGCACAGTCCTGCAGCACAATCACATTGACACAGAGAGTGAGGCTAATGTGAATGAATAGAATCTGAGTTTAATCCCCATGGTCAGATATTAAGAGGGGGAAAAAACCTACCCAACTCTAATATATAGAGGTGGGTCTTGGTCACGGATTAAGATTCAGTAAAGCCATTAGGATAGAGCTTGAATCCTAATATGTCTTACAAGAAAAGGCAAGAGACCAGGCAGACAGACATGCCTGCTCCTCACTTCTGGCCATGTGCCACCTTAGGACTTGGTTTACAAAATGCCTCTCCAGCATGAAGTAACAGAGCCAAGGATGGCCCTCTCAAGGGTATATACCTTATTACCTTGCTGTTTAGACTTTCATCACCTAAACTATAAATTAAATAATCTCTCTCTCTCCCTACCTCCCTCCACCTCTCTCTCTCTCTAACAAAGAGGTTGGAGAAATGTGCAAGCATGAGAAATTAAGTTTGGATCCCCCGGCAAGGCAGCCCAGCCTATAACCCCACTGCTGGGAGGGAGGGACAGAAACAGATGGATTGCTGGACCAGTGACCCCAGCCAGCACAGCCAGTCTGTGAGCTCCAAGTTCAATGAGAGGTCCCATCTCTAAACATAAGGTCAGAAACTAGTAAGGAAGACATCCACCATCACTGTTTGACCTCCACATGCATGGACACACACACACACGCAAAATAAAGACACAAATAAATAAACTTAAAAAAAATAAAATTAGCCTGCCTCAAGTGTTTTAATATAATAACCAAGAAGAGACTGAAACAGAGACCAAGTCATGTCAAGTTAAAGCTGACAGGGAGATGCCATTCTTTAAAGACCATGGCTTTTCTAGTCCATGGGAAGAGTTCCCATCCCTAGGACTATAAGTAGTGTTGTACCGTTTGCTGTTTCTAATAACACTGTGATATTGCTTGGGTGTTGGGGTAGGAAAGTGTGGGAGCCAAAGTTATATTTTTCAGTTTTAATTACTGTGCCTAAGAGATCCATAAAACAAAAATGTCTCTAACCTGTAAACCTCTCTCCCAAGGACGGATACCTCCCGAGATGCTGGGGGCTATTGTTCAGATAGGATAACAAGCCACATGTGTTCACTTCCCTAAACAAGTTTGGTTGGCCCAAGTGAATTATGTCAGGATGTGGTTTTGTCCCCATTGGATGAAAGTGGGAATCTGTAGCCTTGTGGGTTTGCTTTTGTAAGTATTTTTAAGCACCATTTGCCTTTATAAGCACCGCAGCCACTGTCTGGGAACCCTGAAATGAACCTGGCCAGAGTCCATCATCCTGGCCAGTATTTAATTAGATTTATTTATTCAAATTCGGCTCAAAATTATAGTAGTGGTCTTATTCTCACACGGTGGCGAAAGCAAAGATTTACAAGCCAAGGGCTCCCCTCAGTTTGCAGGACCCCAGGAACTTTTCCTTGGACCAGAAAATGAAAGGGTTTTTAATTTCTCTTTACTCTTGGTATGCTAATAAACTCTGTTTAAATCTAGATGTTTAAGCTAGATGATTTAAATAGAGAAAATAGGAGACTCAGTGTGGGTTTAGTGATACTTCAAATTTCAGGGTTTTTTTTTTCTTCCAATCCACCTATTTCAGCTTCCCTTTGTTCACCACTGCACCATGCATCTCATCCAGTGTATACTGTGGCATTCAGGGAGAGATTTGGGTGGGCTTGTCTTCTCTCGGTGCAATTTCACTCAAGGCTGAATGACTAGGAACTGCCTCCAACAATAGGCACAAAGACAAATACTAATTGTAGCTGCCATCCACTTGGCCTGCAATGGCTGAGGTCTCCCTGCTGAACAGAGCCTGTGAGGTTAACGTAGGTCAGTAGAGGAGGCTCCACCCTGATTGGGACCAGGTGGCTTGAGGCTAAGCAACTCTCATCCTTTCCTGTCTTGGCTTCTGTCTCTTATCTTCTTAGATTCCTTTACGTAGTCCAGGAGTTACTTAGGTGGCCTCATTTCACAGTTTCCTTGGGCCATGACAGCAGTACCAGGGTGAGAGAGGAACCTGAAATGCATAGCTGAGAAGTTTGACCAAGACTTATGTCACAAGAGCTACTGAAGAGGCTCAGCCAACAATCATCACCATAAAGATAGCGGCAGCTAGCAGGAAGCACTCGATCTACACTGTGCCCTGTAGCTTTGTGTACATTATTACACTGTGTACATTGCTATGTTAGATTCTCCCAGCAGATTATGGGCTACGTACTGCTTTTCCTTTGTTGCTGATGAAGAAACTACTTGCACATGGAAATTGCATGTTATTAACATCAAAGAGGGAGAAAAGTTCCATCCCACCCTATGTTGAAGAGGACTGGACATCCCAGGTGCCTGTCTGCCTATAAGAGGTCTCAGTTCCTTCTTCCTTAAAAAGGGAATAACAGTGGGGGAGAGCTCGCTGTGCAGATGCGCAATACACAGTAATATATGTTTACATTTTCTCCCCCTGAACCCAGCTGTATCCTACACAGAGCTCTGTGAATGTCTCTCAGAAGACTGGCTGCTCGCCTGGACCACTTTTAGTAATAATTGGATGCTTATTATCACCCAAAGAGCTAGCTTGACAGCTATTTTACACTTTACCCAGAAAAAAATAAGAAGTTGTGTCTTTGTGGCAGTCAGATGGCCAACACATTAAAATTAGTTGGCCTAAGGCACTACTTTACCTAAGGTCAAAATCTTAACGACGTCGTGTATGCTATTTAAACAGTTCTATTAAAACATTTTTCTGTGAGTTTCAGTAAAGAGACAAAAGTGTTTTCGTCAGGATGAGGCTGGAGGGCCACTGACATGTGTTTGCTTCATAATATATGAGGTCACTCATAAAAGCTGCCTCTAACCTGTTTAGTCAAGAGTTCAAGGGCAAGCAGTGCAGCCAGGGAAGAAATGCCCCACTCATAAACTGGAGGTCAATGGCTACATAGGTAACTTTCCATTTTCAGTGAACATCAAGGGAGAGGAGGGGAGCGAGGCAAGGACAGAGCATAATGGGGAGCTGAGCTGTAACTGCACAGGCGACTTCATCCTGGCCTTGTCCCTGTGGATTCTCTCTTTAGTCCTCAGAGTGAGTTCTGTGGCAAGTAGGCCTTGGAATAGGTGGAAGTAGAAAGCACTCTTCACAAGCACGTGTTCTTAACAAGCTGCTCAGCATGTTTGACCAGGACTTGATATCTGTGTCAAAAAAAAAAAAAAAAAAAGGAATGAAAATGCCAACCTGTTTGCACTATGAGGAAAAGCAGATAAGATGGGGTGGGGTGGGGTGGGGTAAGACGGGATGGGATGGCATGGGGTGGGGTAGGATGGGATTGGATGGGATGGGAGAGAAGGGGCAGGGAGGGTTGATCTGATATTAAAGTCAAAGTCTACCATTGTCCAGATAGCCTTCTGAGCTTGGCGCAAAATGGCCAACTCCCTTTGTCAATGAGGCTTCCTCTTCCCAACCTGGAGGATCCCAGACCCCACACCCTATACCTGCAGAATGCCATGCAGCCTTGGTTAGATTACAGGTTCAGCTTCCTTTCCTGGGATAAGAACCTGTTAAGCTAGCACCTGGGATTCCTGAAATACTTCGCCATGCTAATGAGCACCTCTGTCCATTAGCCTTTAGTCAATGACCTTTGTCCACCATGGTTATTCCTATTCCCTTAACCCAAAGCTATATAATCCTTGAATCGCTCCACTCAAAGCTGATCAGTCTCCCCAAAGCTGGTCCGTTATGTCATTATTACCATTTGTACTCATGGGCTGTCCAAACCCTTTGTCCTTGTGGGCCAGTAGCCAATGACCCCAGAGAAAAAGGAGACCCACAGGGAAGTGGGTAGCCACTGTCAGGTGCCCAACCTACTCGTAGTGTTTCTTTCATTTGTCACACAGATGTCAGATGGCCCATCCTGTCCAGTCCTAATTTTGGATTTCAGTAAAGTCATCATCATCAGATTTACTACTGTTCAACTCTATTCCTTCTATGAAGTGCTTGATCTAACCCACATATAGAACGAGACCTCAGAGACACACAATACATCCACACATGTACAATGCTTAACTCCCCTATGCACACACTCTCATAGTAAACCTCCCAGATGTTCCCTCACAGACATATAAACTCATACACCTTTGCAGATATATACACCTACAGACATTTACAGACAAATACACTCAGGAACACACTGCCACACCTTTGTAGACATGTACACTCATGCATCTTCACATATATGAACACTCACAGGTGTGCATATTGCCACAGACATGCTACACATGTTCTTGTTTAAACACAAGACGTTTGAGGGTATGCACCCAGTTTTTCTGAGAACTTGGGAATGTGGACAAGATATGCTTGCTATAAGTACAGTGAATAAATATTTGCTCTGCACCTTATTACAGGCTGGTAAGTTTGAGGTTTTGTTTTTCCCAAAAGAGCACCTGAGAGCCTGGTTCCTGGTAATTATAAGCAGGAAATAAAGAGTCTGAAAGTGCAGGACTTGGCCCATCCTAAGGGCTCTCTGATCATATCTCAAACAGAAGAGGAAGGGAACAATGACCGCTGTTGTGAAAGGGTGGGTGGGATTGGAGACAGGTTGAGGAGAGGAGTGTAGTCAGGGAAGAGTGATACTCAAACCAGGCAGTGAGAACTCAGTCTGAGGGAATAGAACTGTGAGAGACAGCTTGAACTGACTAAACTGCAGGGATAGCCCCATGGGGCCTCATCCCTGCATACCTGTCCTACTCATTGGCCTCTATAAAATCCCCATCAGCTTTTGAAAGATCCCACATGATTGACATCCATAGAGATTCCATTTTGGGTATGACTAGAAATTTTTGGTAGGCAGTCATCTTTGTTGCCTTTGAGTCTGACATGCAAATGACAGCAAAATCACACTGGGGTGTAGTGTTGGGGGCTCCTCAATTTGCCTGTACCTGGCCTTAATGTAGTGGTGACCGTTGAAAGCTCCTGGAAGAGTCAAAGTACAACTGTCTGAGGTCAAGCCTCTCAGGTTCCCTGGGTCTTGTCCTTGCTGCCTAGTGGGCTTAGGAGCAGAGGATAGCAAGGGATAATGGAACGTTAGACACAAGGTGGCTGGGATTTGAGTCAAAAGGACATTTGTGTATGAGGTCTGTCTCCAGGCTTCCCCAGTATGGTGCTGGCCATAGTTGGTTGAGGGACAGAGCTACCTCTTCTGAGTTCAGATTCTTTCTGCTGACCCAGAAAACTGCTAGCATCTCAGTTCTTTCTAAGATCCAACGCTAGGTGGGCTATAGTGAGAAGGAAGGCAAGTAGCAGCAGGAAATTCACAGTGTATGATGATGAGTGTTGAGACAGACGAACAGCTAGAAGTAGCATTATATCCATGTCTGGAGCCTAGCAGAGGTTCTTCTGGGGTTTACCATGGTATCTACCTTTCAGCTTTTGGCCTATATGAGGAAGTACAGGCATAGGTATGCAGGCAGACAACAAAGATTAAAAGGTGTTGCCTTAGAACTTGACTTAGATATGTGGTTATGCTACAGGTTGGACTCCACCTTCTTACAGTCCTAGAGTTCTCAGTAGATAAATGATATCTCATTACCTTCCCAGGAAACCTGATTGCCCTTCCAGAAGAACATCTCCCTTACATTGTTTCTGAATTTCATTGTACCATGGTGACTTGGTAAGAGGGGCTTCCCTGCTGGACCATTCCTGTCACAGCCAGAGGAAGATGCCCAGAGCATTTCCCTGGGGCCACCTCATCTCTTGGGTACTCTGATTTATAAGGATGAGTATGGGGACATGTCAAGATTAAAGGACACAGAAGATGTGGCCCATCTGGTTTGTGGTTGCTGAGCCTCCAGGCAGATGGGGTAGATGGGGTAGAACCATCAAGGCTCTATGGCTATGAGCATCCTCAGATAAAACTCATGGAACAGCAATGGCCCCACTTTCAAATGGGAAACTAATGTCTGTGACTAGCTTCCCAGGAAATACAGACTTTACTGTAGTCCAGCCAGCCAGCATTCCCTTGATGTTGGATATAATGTTGACTGCCCTAATGCTCCTGTATCCATTAATGGCATGTAGAAATATCTTCAAGCAGTAGTCATGCCAAGATCTCAGGCTATTTACCTGATTCTTAACCATCCTTCACCTTCTGTGGTCCACTTGACCTAATGGAGGCTACCACCATAACTCAGCCACCTCCCCTAGACAGGAGAAGAAACTGGTCACATCTTTGGCCAGTATGATATGTGGTTAGACTTGGGCAGAGAATTTGTTCAACTCATCCCTAATTCATCCATCCTAGGATATACCGTTAATACCTTCAGAATAATTTGAACAATGGCTTCCCCAAGAAGACCTGCTTGTCTTAAAATTACTCACAGTTCGTCTATCAGGGGGAATTTTGTTTTCTCTTATCCCAGGAACTTTCTCTATCAAACACCTCATAATGACAAATGGATTCCACGTTAATCTACAGCCCAGGCCGGATGGCCAATATGAGAGTAAAGAGGCAGACACTGAACAGTTGCACAGTGTCAGCTCAAGTTCTTCAGAAAATACAGCATGGCTTGTGATTTCTTGTTCAGTTTCTTTTTCTGTTATTGTGATAAAAACTCAGACCAAGCTAAGCATGGTGGCTCATGCTTTTAATCTCAACACTTGAGGAGAGGTAGGAGAATTTCTGAGTTTAACTCCAACCTGGTCCACATAGTGAGTTTTAGGCTAGCTAGAGCCATCGAGCAACACACACACACACACACACACACACACACACACACATACACACACAAACAGAGAAACAGAGACAGACACACACAGACACAGAGATACCAAGACAGATAGAAAGAGGGAAAGGGACATGCAGAGACATAAAGAGATAAAAAGCAAAGAAAGAAAGAAAGAAAGAAAGAAAGAAAGAAAGAAAGAAAGAAAGAAAGAAAGAAAGAAAGAGAAAGAGAGAAAAGAGAAGAAAACACCCCAATAAGAACACCATGAGGGAGAAAAGGTTTGTTTTAGCTCAGAATTCAAGTCCATCATGAGAGGTAAGTTGAGCAACAGGATCTAAGAACAACTGGTCATATCACATGCATAGCCTAGAACAGTTCAGCTACCTTTCTCCATTTGCACAGCCCAGAATTCCACGTGGGGAATGGTACCACTCACAGTGGGCAGCTCTCCCTGCCTCACTCCCGAGCAGGCATGCCAAGAGGCCATACCCTCCAGTGAGAGTCTGTCAAGTTCATGGCATGAACCACACTTCTCCTTTTCCAAGTTGTTTTCACCCCACATATTTTTTTAAAGATTTATTTATTTATTTCATGTATATGAGTTCTGTAGCTGTCTTCAGATACCAGAAGAGGGCATCAGATCCCATTGCGGATGGTTGTGAGCCACCCAGTGGGTGCTGGGACTTGAACTCAGCACCTTTGGAAGAGCAGTTAGAGCTCTTAGCTGCTGAGCCACTTCTCCAGCCCTGCCCTGAATTTTTTTTTCGAGACAGGTTTTCTCTGTGTAGCCCTGGCTATCCTGTAGACCAGGCTGGCCTCGAACTCAGAAATCCACCTGCCTCTGCCTCCCATGTGCTGGGATTAAAGGTGTGCTCCACCACTGCCCAGTGGTCCTGAACATTTTTATCAACACATATCAGAGAACAAAAAATAAAAATAAAAATAAAAATAAAAAAAATCTCAGAAACACAGTACTCTTCAGACAGATGCAGAGATGAGATGCGGAGCACCAGAATTGGAGGCCATCCCACAGTGAATGTCCCTCCTGAGAGTTCACCTCTCAGCATCTTGAGGGCTCTCAACATGAAGCCTGGACAGAAACACCCTTTTGGCTAGAGGGGAGAGCCCTGAATGTCTGAGTGATCCAGAGCTGACTGCAGGGCAGTAAGGTAGTGTGTGGATTTGGCCAATCAACAACAGCATGAGAGAAGGTCCTGTCAATGAGAAGCAGATGGACAGTTTCCACAGCTCTATCCTTCCAGAGTTCACTGGGTCTTAGCACCTGGAAGCGAATGTGGGAGACACAATTGTTCTTGCTACAAGTCAATGATTCTATGAGGGCTCCATAGTTTGTTCCGGATTATGGGATTGGGCACAACCCTGTAATTCAATGAAAGCTGTTAATCAGGCCACTATACTTTACTTATCTGAAGCCCATCCCCTCTCACGCCCAAAGCATGGAGCCCCCTCTAGGCCATTGATGCATGTGTGGGGAATCAGATCACTTATATATAAGAAAGTGAAGATGACAGGAACGAGGAAGACCATTCTGTCAGCCCCACCTGGGCACTGCCCTGCCAGATGTGTCCACATCAAGGCAGCTTCTGAATGGCTGTTTATGAACAGGAATAGTGGGGTTTGAACGATGAGTCATTTTCAAGGTCAAGTGTGGTGTATCGGCACTTTCATTTCTGCAAAACTTCCTGTGGGGAGCTACGCAGCTTGCAGAATGGGGATCTAAACTCCATCTGCACAGAAAAGCCTTACAGAAGGCCTGCACTTGGCAAGGCTTCCAGCTTATGTGAATGCATATTCAGGACAAGGAGAGCACAATTACAGCACTCAAATGAAACTCCAGGCTAAGCTTGGCAGATGACATATCCTACAATTGCAGAGGCTGGGGCAGAACGCTCACAGGCCATGAACTCTAGCCCAGACTACACAGAGACATCTTGTCTCAGAACAGAAAAGGAAACAACTACAGCAACAACCAAGGAGAGAGACTTGCTCAAACCTAAGCCTTAAACTACAGAAGCAGCCTTGAGGGATCTGTGCTGGGGAAGATGGCTCAGTGCCAGGGAGAGATGCCTCAGTGAGTAATATGCTTACTGTGCAAGCCTGAGGACCTGAGTTCAGATCTTCAGCATCTATGCATCTCCTAATAAGGTCAGAACTCCCAAGAAGAGATGGGAAGCAGAGATGGGAGAAACCCCAGAATCTGGTGCACAAGCTAGCCTGGTATACAAGGCCATGAACAAGAAAAGACCCAGTCTCAAGCAAAGTAGAAGGTGATAACCAACGCCCCTGACTTCTACTTGGCATGTACAATGTACACACACACAGCATGCACATGCCTTATGCACACAAAGATTCAGAAAGCAGGAACAGCAAGAACAAGAGAAAGTGGGTGGAGAAGGAAAGAACCCAGTGTGGTTGCAGCTGTGTCTTCACATGTACAGCTAGTGAAAGGGGTTATACAAAAGAGAACTTGATACAGAAAGCTATCAAACAAAAATGGGGGAAATTTTAAAATACTGTTTGTATTGGTTCCCTATCTCTACTGTAACAAATATGCACATATCTTGCAGCAGAAGCAATGTTCATTTAGGCTTGCAGGTGAGAAACTAAGGAATCTAAAGTTGGTTTTTAAAATCGAGGAGTCAGCAGGACCCCGTGCCTTTGATAGACTCTGGAGAGAATAGATCTCACAACTGGACTCCTTGGCTTGTGACCTCTTCCATGATTTTAAAGGACAAGAATAAAGAGTCTTTCTCCTCTCCCCTCTCTCCTCTCCTTCCCTTCCTCCCCCCCTCTCCATCCCCTCCCCCCTCTCTCTTCCCCCTCTTACTCTCTCTCATAAGGATTGTCACGATCAGTTCAGGCCCTTCCATACAACCCAGGATCACCTTCCATATCAAAGTTCTCCACCACATTGATTCTACTATCACACAGAGCAATACATTCACAGGCTACTGGGATTATGCTGGGACCTATCATCCACCACTGCACTATAAATGATCACATATAAAATGTAAATGTTTTTAGTTTGTATTAGAGTTTTAAGCATTTCAATGATCATGTTTGGTCATATTCATCCCCAACAATCCCCAGATCCATACTCACCCAACTTTGTGTCCCTCTTTTAAATCTTCAACACTAGTTTGTGCTGACCAAATATTCCTGAATGCGTGGCCTCCCACTAGGATGTAGTTGACTTACCACCTCTACGGTCTTAGAGAAAATGGTCTCCTCTTTTCCAGAAGCTAAAAATTGCCAATAACTCCATTGCTAGGGCCCATCTCCTATCTCCAGGCTAGTATTTGGTCTGTCATGGGATTGAATGTTTCTTATGTGTAAATGTTGAAATGATATGTGAAGCTGCCATGCTGTGTCCAGAAGACACCATTTTCTTGTAGAAATTCACTGTCTCTGTCTTTTATACTCTATCCACCTGGTCTCCTACAATGATCTCTGAGCCTAGGGAGGAGGGGGTGTGATACAGACTTTCTATTTAGGAGCAAGAACCCCACAGTCTCTTGTTTTCTGCACCTTGGTCAGCTGTACGTCTCTGTGCTCTTTGATGAGGTTGTAAAGATAAATGGTTCACTGCTACATCCTTTTAGAAAAACAATAACAGTAGTTTCTCACCAGGACCCAGAACCAGTCCAGCTATAGCTTTGTGCCAATGATCTTAAATTTTTTAATTTATAAACTAATTTTAGAATAACTTTACCTTTATAGAAAAGTTCCATAGATGATATGTTATACAACATTGTGTCAATTAAAAAAAATGTTCCTACCTATAACTCAAGTTGTAAACATTTTTGATGTTAAAAATAATATTTTCAAAACATCTTTGAAAGTGCTTTGAAAGCTAGATATGATGGTGGATGTTTCTGATTCCAGCATCTGTGAGGCAGAGGTCAGGTCAGGAGTTCAAGATCATAATAAGTACAAACCAAGTTTGAGGACAAACAAAAGCTTTGAGTGCTTTGCCGGAAAGATACTGTAGAATATAACTTACATGTGATGCCAGCTAATAGCATGTGATGTTCCCTACTGGGAGGCACAAGCCTCTTCTATATAAGGGAACTTCCAAGGGCTGATTGCTTGGAGCAAACTTGGCTTTGTGACTACCATTGTGCACCCCATTACAGGTGATATTGACACAAGTTCTTGGGATATGTTTAACTCCAGAGCACCAAACTGTGTCTGGCCTCCTCCCTATTCCCACAGTAGGGATCTTCCTGTTGTTAGTCACCAGAGGACCTGAGAACTGTGAGCCATCTCTATAGATGCTTCCCTCCCTGCATCCAACTCCTGTTTCAGCTTCTCTCTGTGCAAGAGATGGATACGGAATTACACTCCTGATCATTTTCAGCAATTAGCTAGCTGCTGGCTTCCCAATACAGGTGTGTGTCAGCATAACTTGCTGTGTTTTTTCAGGGATGAACAAGCCACACAGTGACCACACTGTCTTAGTTACAGGAAAGCAGAATGACTCAGAGACTGGCAATCTGGTCATGTCAAAGGATACAGCTTGAAGGCTCAATCTAGAATTATTTGAACATCAGAATTAATGTCAGTAATAGATCTCACATCATTGTATAAAATAAGAACTATACATTTACATTGAATAAAATTATCACACTCATAATTAGCTTAACGAGTCAATCAATAATCAAACTCTCTTATTAAAATAAAACAAAGCTTGCCCCCTCCCCACCACAGGCACTGCTAGGTGTGCGCTACAGACATCTGGTACCAAGTGGCTGATGGCTATAAATCCAGCCTTGGGAGGCTAAGATGGGAGGAGAGTGTGCTGAGGACCAAGCCTGGTGCATAGTAGGACGTCATGTGAAAAAAACAAAACTACGCACTAGAGAGGGTAAGGTTAGACAGGACTTAAAGACTGAATCCTCTCTAGCTAGTTCATATCACAGCTCGGATGGAAGAAGGGAGGGAAGGGCGTTTTGTCTCATTGATTCATTCATCCAACCATTCTCTTGTCATTTTTTGAAACTGTCTGTGTTAGGCAATGCATAGTGCTGGCAACCAGAAAAGTAAAGGTATCTCTTAATAACTAGGGGTCTGCAGTCTAAGCAGTGCTGTCTTAGTTAGGACTGTATTGCTGGGAAGAGACACTGTGACCAAGGTAACTTGTATAAAGGACATTTAATTTGGGCTAGTGGTTTCAGAGGCTTAGTCCATTATCATCATGATGGTAAACATGGCAGCATCCAGGTAAGTATGGTGCTTGAAGAACAGAGAATTCTGCATCTTGATCCAAAGGCAGCGCCAGGAAGAGGGTCTATCTTTTGCACTAGCCAAAGCTTAAGCATAGAGACCTCTACGCCCACCCCTAACAGTGACACACTTCCTCTATCAAAGGCCATACCTATTCCAACAAGGCCACATATCCTATAGTGGCACTTCCATGGGTCAAGCATATTCAAGCCATCACAGATGCTGTTTTTATAGAAAGGAATTCAGGTATCTCAACACAGAAGCAGATGAGGAATGGGTACAGAGAGGGAGGACAGAAGATGTTCAAGGCAAAGGAAAATACAGAGGTGTAGAAGTTTGAAAAGGCTGGATTCCAGAATAACTATCCCATGGAAGATGGTTGATATGCAGGACAGGGTTGGAACTTCCTAGAGTTTAGATTTTATTGTACAGGTAATAGCATGGAGCAGGGTGCAACAGCGATGGGCCAGGACAGCCACCAACCCTGACTTCCCTGCCTCCATGGCCACACTCTCACCCTTGACACACACACACACCAGGCACTCCACTCCACAGTCCTTCCACAAAACACAACTGCTGTCACCACAGCCAATTGTGCACAGAAGGAAATGGCAGAGAGAGAGGAATTTTTAAGGTCAACTACTGGAAAGTGGGGATCTCTATAGCTTCAGAGAACACACCTAACTCTTCAGCTGACTTCTAGGTCCTTGCATTTGAACCAACCATTGGCTTTGGCCACACCTTGGCAGTTGGTAGGGATGTAGGATTGTAATACACCACTGATCCAGGGCTTGCATTTAATTTGATGTGCATATACCTTGAATTCACAGAAAGACTTGTCCAGTGGTTTGCCCTGCTAGCTACCAGGACAGATTGAGATTGGAACAGTATGTGGCAATAGCAAGGGCAGAGAAGACCAGGAAGAGGACCATTGTGCTGTACATAGGAGGGCCTGGGCATAGATACTCTGTCTCTGCCTTTGGCTTTCTCTCTCTGTTTATACTGTAAGTGTCTTAGGAATGGCATTCTACCCATGGTACACATGTAAAACATAAAAAGATCAAACAGGAGGAAATTGTGTAGGGGTGGTACTGATGCTAAGATCCTGTTCCCTAATTGGTTCTTAATCTTTCAGTAAAGAAGCCACAGGCCAACTGCTGGGCTGAATGAATAGATGGAACTTCCTGGTCCCCTAAGACAAGAGGACAGACACAGGAGAGTGAGGAAGGAAGATTTTGCTATGCCTTAGAGGTAGAAAAGTCAACCAGGCATGTAAGATCTTAGGCCGCTACTACAGGCAGGATGTTGGGGGTGTTGAGCCAGGACTGTAGGTGGCTGAGCAACTGAAATTGATTGCAGATTTAGGGTGCTGAGCTGGGAGTATTGGGAGTGCATACTAACTGAGGTGCATTGAAGGCACCCAGCAATTAAGCCAATAAGGCAAGTCGAAATTGAACAACTCTGAGTCCCTGTGTTTTTATCCATGGATCCAATATTATCTTAGCAGGAGTTGGTAGCCCAGTCTGCACACCCGGGGTTTAAGGCAGGATAGCAAAAGCTACATGCAACATGGTTGTCCTGGTGGTTTTTGTTTGGTTTTAGGGTTTATTGTTGTTTGTCAACTTGACATAAGCTAGAGTTATCTGAGAAGAAGGTTCCACAATGAACAAAATGTACCCAATAAGACTGACCCATAGGCAAGCCTGTGGGCATTTTCTTAATTAGTGATTGCCATGGGAGGGTCCAACCCATTGGAAGTAGCGCCAACTCTGGACAGGTGGATGTGGAGCATAAAAGAAAACAGACTGAGGAAGCCATGGGGAGCAAGCCAGTAATCATCATTTCTCCATGGTCTCTACTGCAGTTCCTGCCTATGATTCCTGCTTTGAGTTCCTGTCCTGACTTCCCTCAGTGATGGAGTGTGGCCTAGATTTGTAAGCCAAAATATACCCTTTTCTCCTCAAGTTGCTTTTTGTCATTGTGTTGTTGTTGTTGGTGGTGGTTTTTTATCACAATAGAAACCCTAAGCAGAGGTCAAGAAGGACAAGTTTTCTCAGGGTTTTATGGTTAAACCCTTACTATAAACCTGAGCCAGGAGACTGCTCACCAACACACAGTTCCTGTGGTTTTGGGCCTCTATACCCTCATCTTGCGTCTATAGGGATCTCTTCCCTTTCCTTGACCAGTCCAGTCCCTTTCTATGTTCAACTTCTTTTCACTGCTGAGTCACTTCCGTGGCAATGCTGAGCCACATGGATGATGCCAGCTGAAAGGTAGGATGTGGGTATGGAAGCCCTCACAGTGTGGGCAGACCACCACTCTACAGATGTATGGCTCACTGCCCATCACTGGAATGAAGAAAGGGCCTCTGTGGTTGTTCTTATTTGGTGCAAGATGAATTATTCCAAAGTAGTTGTAGGGACAACAGAACTGGACATCTTTTGCTCTAGCTAGATTTTTGTTTGTTTAGCCAGCTAAGAAGCTGGAATGTTACTTTATATCAAATGACTGCACATTCACCTGGAACTCCAACAAGTGTTAAGAGTCAGCCCTAACTCCCAATAACTTTGGAAAGGGACTTTTGTCCTTGGTTCATGGGAGCCAGTGGAGGACTGTCTCTGGCAATACTACTTTGTATTTCTTTTCCCTGGCTAAGATATTGACTCAGGATTTAAGCATGAAATGAAAATCCATTTCTATCAGAGGCATTTCAGTTGTGCTAGGGAGAATAATCACCAAGGCATTATGATATTCCCATGACTCAATAATAATTAATATTAATTATATTTTATTGATGCTTCCTCCCTAAAAGTTTCCACTGCCATTAGGTTGCTCCAAAACTCCCTGGGAAAATAAGACAAGTTCTGCCCCTTCATCTCCTTTGTATATTTTCTCCCTCCATTGATTGCTCTGAGAGATGCTCTCTTGGGAATGCCACTGAATAGCCTGAAGCAAGACAGGTTCATGCACTGAATGAACTGGAAGTCTGGGAGCACAGAGCAGTCATATGGCTTCCAGCATGGGACTCCTGTGGAGCTGAGGAGAGATTAGGGCTTGTGTGGAAGTCACCTCTAGACTCTCCATACACTTCTGTTCTACCATGGATAGCAGTTGTGTAGTAGATGTATGGATAGCAGAGAAGGTAGCACATGAAGGAAAGTGACCTGAGCAGTAAGGTACCACAGTCAACATCTCTGGAAGGCAGAAGATAGATACACAAACTCAGCAGACTAGTATGTGGCCAAGCTTGATACTAAGCCCTACTCTGGACAAACTGCTCAAAAATGGGCCTCCAATCAGGAAGGCAGAGTGGCAATCTTAGTGAATCACACAAAGAGGAGAGGAAGAGGTATATGGGAGCTGTGGTCGCTACAGAAGGTGATCAGACTCACAGGGACCAGGGCTTTAAAACATATTTTTATTATAATTGTGTCATTCCTCTCCTTTCCTCTCTCCAACACCTCTCATGTATCCCCCTTGCTCTTTGTCAAATTTTGGCCTCTTTTTCTTTACATATTGGTGTGTGTGTGTGGGGGGGTGTTCCTAAATACATAAACACAACATGCTCAGTCTGTATACTGTTACTTGCATGTAAATGCTTTCAGGACTGACCATTTGGTACTGGCTAACTAGATGGTGTTTTCTTCTCTGGGAAGATTAGTTCTCTGCTCTCAGCTTTCCTTAGATATTGCCTGTAGTTCTTTGTATGGGGTTGAGGCCTGATGAGCTGTTCAGTCCATGTTTAGATAGCCGTGTTGGTAAGATTTTATGGGTGTAGCTTCTGACAGTCCTAGGAGACACAATCGCACAGAAAACTTCCCTCTTCCTCTGGCTTTTACGACTTTTCTCCATATTCCCTGAGCAGCAGTTGTGTGGTAGATGTATCAGGTAGAACTGCATTCCACAGCTCTGCATGTTTACGAGTTTTGTTTCTATAATGGTCTTTATCTGCTGCAAAGGGAGTTGTTCTTGAAGAGGGAACTACACTTATCTGTGAGTATAAGGACAAATATTTAGCATGTGGTTAGTTATCATGATGGTTTAGTAAAGTGGTAGTTGTAGGCTCTCCTTTATGATTTCACTAGCCCTGGGTAGTTGACTAAGTTTCCAGTACCGGGCATGGTTTCCCTCTTGTTGAGTGGGTCTTAAGTCCAATTAGAAAGATTGTTGGTTACCAGGAAAGGTATTCATGCCACTAATGCACCATTAGGGTTGTTGTACCATGTTGGTCATTGTTGTGGTTCATGGGTATCATAGCTGAGTAGGACTATTGTTTACTTCCTTTGTTTGGAAGATTGCACGGGTGCCTTCTGGTACCATGAAAGCTAGCGCTCAGGGAGAAAACTTTCAAGTTAGAGTCACCTTTGTCCTGTGTCCAAAGTGCATGGTGTCTTCAGCAATAGAGACTTACCTTCCACCTCTGGGGCCAACCAAAGGAAATAGCAACAGCCTGTAAAGTTTTGGGAATCTCTTGGACAATCCTTACCTGTAACTCAAAGGAGGGCTTCTCGTGCCTGGTGTTGGTGCTCTATTAGCTAATCTATGGCTCTTTGAAGGGGGGTTGTCAATCTAGATGGAAAATTTTAAACTATTAACACACATTTATATGCTAGTGTACAAATAGGTATGCTTAGGTAGATAGTTAATATGATTTCCCATGACTTTTCAGACATTCTTACTATTACTGGACCCTCCTCCCACATGCCTCTGCCACCCATTCCCCCTCCCTGATTACATCATTCTGCTTTCCATTTCCATTTCCATCACTTGTACCCCACTTTCCCCTCTCTATTGCTCCTTCCTCTAACATAATGATCCCTCTTCCCACAGAGAGCAGTTTCTAGGTGGCTCTGAGGACTGTCCTGTTTCAGCTCTGTGTTGCTCTGCTCATGGTTGGGGACACTAGCAGAGGAAGGTGAGTGGTGGGTGAGCTGTGGTGGTAAGACTTGAGTAGCTGTCTGTGTCTCCATCTGGGCCTCTTAGGCCAATTGGAACTCCCCAGCCCTGGAATGTTCTAGACTGACAGAGTCCCTAACTAGTCTAGCTTCAGACAAGCATTTCCTTGGAGTTCAAGTCAGACAGAGGGTTAATGCCCTGTCACTTTAGCTGCATGGGGTCCTTTCTCTGCCTCACTCTTTTCCACTTCCTGTTGAACCCTGTCTGGGCCTTGCAGGTCAACATGTTAACCATGTCCAGCATCCCTTATCACCTACTCCTCTCCCTGCAGTCAGTCCCATTGACCTTCAGAATGCCTGAACTTCATTTTCATTGTGTGCAATAAGGGGTTGGTATAAACTGGGAAAACATGCTGGAGACATGCTTCCCTGAAACAGTAACTAGTTAAACCTGGAGGCTCTACTTACTGTAATTGTTTTCTCTACTTACTGTTGAAGTGCAGACAGGAAGACAGGAATGACAGCAGGCAACTGCCTGGCTTATGGGAGACAGACTCCAGGAATCTGAAGGAAGAGGAGCCAAGAGTCTGGATGAAGGAAATCTGCCTCCTCCAGCCCCAGGGGATGATGCTTATGAGAATCCCAAAGATCAGGTGCCAGAACAGCAATGTGTGGGCAGCTGCTGGCTTCCCTACCTCCCCCAGGCTCAGTAGAAGCTAGGTTTATTCAGGTGTTGGACCATTTACCCAAGCTTGCAGAGGACAAAAATCATTGTCACTCTGAATTCTTTGAGGTCTCATAAGAAGACATTCAAACAAACACAAGCTGCAACCTAGAAACACACTGTGTGCCACTAGCATCCAAGAAGCGTCGCACCACCATCTGAAAAATGAGGATGCTGGGCATGGTGTGACGGGCATGTTCCGTGCTGGGAACCCAGACCAGGAAACAGAGGGCTCTCTCCATGTGTCAGAGGAAACAAAGCAGGTGTGACGAACGGGATGACTAGTGACCTATGTATGGCCAGAAAGAAGCTGCCCAGCCAGCCAGGTGGTTCTGCTGTCATGCAGATCTGTCATAGACGAACTAGACAAATAGCCATATCTTTTATCCTCCTGCCCCAAAAGCAAGATTGTGTGCACTGTCTGTGGTGCCTCACGGGCCTCGGGGAGCCACAAATGTAGCTTTGCAACTCCCCAAGGAACTGTTGACGTCTTACACCAGATGTCTCATTTCCTTCCCAGTGAAAGTCTTGAGGACCTTTCTGAAGGGTGGGGATGTGAAAGGAAGGTGTTAATAGTGTTTCTTATGAAGGGACTAATCCCACAGATTCCATCCCCTTCCCTAGAACTATGGTTGGCACAGCTGCACCTTGGGTTTTTGATTCTAGAGATGACTCAAAGCTCCACCTGAATTCAAATGGTTAGACAAAAGGAAGACTTTTGTGGAGTAGATGCTACACACATGTCTTTAGTCTGGATACAGAAAATGTGGTACATTTACACAATGGAGTACTACTCAGCTATTAAAAACAATGAATTTATGAAATTCTTGGGCAAATGGATGTATCTGGAGGATATCATCCTTAGTGAGGTAACCCAATCACAAAAGAAGTCACTTGATATGCACTCACTGATAAGTGGATATTAGCCCAGAAACTTAGAATATTCAAGATACAATTTGCAAAACACAAGAAAAACAAGAATAACGAAGACCAAAGTGTGGATACTTCATTCCTCCTTAGAATAGGGAACAAAACACCCATGGAAGAAGTTACAGAGACAAAGTTTGGAGCTAAGACAAAAGGATGGACCATCCAGAGACTACCCCATCTGGGGATCCATCCCATAATCAGCCACCAAACGCAGACACTATTGCATAGGCCAGCAAGATTTTGCTGAAAGGACCCTGATATAGCTGTCTCTTGTGAGGCTATGCCAGCGCCTGGCAAATACAGAAATGGATGCTCACAGTCATCTATAGAATGGAACACAGGGCCCCAAATGTAGAAGCTAGAGAAAGCACCCAAGGAGCTGAAAGGGTCTGCAACCCTATAGGTAGAACAACAATATGAACTAACCAGTACTCCCAGAGCTTGTGTCTCTAGCTACATATGTAGCAGAAGATGGCCTAGTCGGCCATCATTAGGAAGAAAGGCCCCTGGTCTTGCAAACTTTATTTGCCCCAGTACAGGGGAATGGCAGGGCCAAGAAGTGGGAGTGGGTGGGTAGGGGAGTAGGGCGGGTGGAGGGTATAGGGTACTTTCAGGATAGCATTTGAAATTTAAATAAAGAAAATATCTTTAAAAAAAGAAAAGGAATACCTCTTATTAGACTTAGAAACATTGAAGCAGCCTTCATCTGGCAATTATAAGCATTTGAGAGTCTCAAAGTTAACAGCGAGATCTACCTGGTGCTAAAGCACCTACCCTATTCTCCTACTTAGCTTCAGCTGTCAACTTGACACAAAGGAGTTTTAAGAGGGAGTCTCAACTGAGGAATGCCTTGGTTAGACTGGCCTGTAGGCAAGTCTGCAGGTCCATTTTCTTGATGATAATTGATGTGAGAAGGTATAGCCCACTGTGGGTAGTGCCATTCCGATGAAGGTGGTTCTTGGTGGTACAAGAAAGCTGGCTGAGCATGAGCAGAGAAGAGCAAGAACCCAACTTTCCTCCAAGGTTCCTGACTCTACTCCTGCTTAAGTTCCTGACTTGCCTTCCCTCAGTGATGGATGGTGACTCGGAAGTGTAAGATGAAGTAAGTAAACTCTTTCCTCTTCAGGTTACTTTTTGGCCATGGTGTTTATCACAGCAACCGAATGTAAACTAAACATCTAGTTGATGGTGGTGGTGGTGGTGGTGGTGATGATGATATTGTTGTTGAGACAGTATCTTGCTATGTAGTTCAGGTAAGTCTCAGATTCCTCTCAAGTGCAGGAATTACAGGTGTGTGCTACCATGCCCAGGTAAGGCACATAAGCTCTACAGAACATCATGGTGGATGACCCCTGTTGTAAATGTCCTCCAACAAGGGAGCCCTAATGGGGTCTTTAAACAACCCACTATCACATCTTGGTGGTTGCTGTGCTACACTATTCTCTTCTTTAACACTAGAAACTTGAATCAAGCCATGTGATGGTTTCATTCATTAATTCCTTCACTCTCTTATTCATTCTATAACTTCTCCTAAGTACACAGACCCAGCTCTTCTGCACTGCACAGAGGGCTCCTATTCACCCTCTAAATCCCAGAAGAGAATATCTCTTCATCCTTCTGATGTTTCTCTGATGTTTCTGTCATCTTGCATCTAACTATCCTGACTGAAACAATATTCTACTAGGTTGATGATTCTGGCTCTAGCATCTGATTAGTTCCCATCTTTATTATCCTAAGAATGCTCCAAACACTGAATACTGTGCCTCATGAGTCTTTGCATACCTGGATCCCTAGTCAGGAACTTATCAGTTCCATATAGAGCTTGCTCAGTTAGTACTAAGTGATTAAATGAAACCCCACCCACACTACAGGCACAGCCTCTGAGTGTGGCCTATTTAGTTGACGTGAATATGGGTAGAGGTGGCAGAATTGCCTAGTGGTCTTGTTCCTAAGACCTTTTAAAGGTCATGTATGGTGAAATGGACACTTAATCCAATTAAGCCTTGGCCCCCTAACAAGTTGTATGTGGCCCTCTGCAGCTCCGGAGCCTTAGTGCAGTCCCCAAGCTTCTTCTGGGCACGCAGGGGGATGGGCAGCATGCAGAAGGGGAGGTAGGACAGGGGGATGGGCAGCATGCAGAAGGGGAGGTAGGACTTGAGTCCTTCTAGAGCAGGTGACACCTCCCAGGATGAAGGTGGGAGCCCTAAACAGTGCCCTAGCTTCATACTCCCTGCCCTGATCCCCTTTGCTCAACACCCCAAAACCCCCTAACAAAGCATCAGGTTCAGGGGCTGCTTAAGGGAATTTGATATCTCAGCTCTCCCATATGTCAGATGTGCCCTAGGAGTATTTGTGCTTAGAGGCTAGGAAGATGGCTCCATGGGTGCCATTGGGGCAAGCATGTGAACCTGAATGTGAATCACTAGGTTGGGCTTAGCCATATGTTTCTAATTCTAGCCCTGGGTGGGAAGCAGAAATGGGGATCTGTGGAGTTCACTTACCAGGCAGTTTAGCTGAATCCATGAGCTTCAGATTGCATGAGAGAGCCCATCTCAGAAAGTAAGGTAGAAAGCAATCCAGCAAGACACACAATACCAATATCTGGCCTCTAGATATATGCGTGCAAATACCCTGCACACACCACATAAACATGTACCAACACAACTCATCTAAGAGTAAGTGTGTCTGTTGAGAGGCTTAAACAAAAGCACTCTCGTAAAATCCAACACAGAATCTAACTTTTAGCAAGCCCTTAGTAAGAGTTTAGTGATGGTGCTCTCTAAATTTAGCTAACACACGGGCCTTCCCCAAACTCAGTAGTGTCTAGGTATCTTTTGTAGCTTGATACAGTGGGGTAACAACTTCTGGCAAGAGCTTATGAGAGAACGTAGCTTGCCAGTGATGTCACCTACAGGTAGAAGTGCTCTGAAATCCCCTTTGTCCATTCTGGTTGATTGGAACATGGGTGTGATGGTGGGAAAGAGTACAGCCATTCCTGACAGTGAGGTACAAGCTGTATGTTGAACATGATAGCACAAAGGAGCTTGAGCTCTGGACACATTTGAGCTTCTCTGCCTGCTCAAGGACATCCTCCCAAAATGAATCAAGCGATGGAATTGGATGGAATTCTTTTTATAACCACAACTGGACTTGTATCTCCATTTGTATAGACTCCTTTTGGAATGACAACTTTAGGAAAGAATACAGAAGTGTCAATCAAATCTGACAACTCCAGCCCAAGAAAGAAGATTCTATTTATATATGCTTGATTTCTTTCCCTTTCCTCTTATAGGTTCCCCCTCTCTCTTTCTCTTTCTCTCTCTCTCTCTCTCTCTCTCTCTCTCTCTCTCTCTCTCTCTCTCTCTCTCTGCTAGAGGGAAGGAAAATCTGAAGTACAATCTCTGAAGAAGAGGTAATTTTTACCCCTCGTTTGAGCCAAGGGCTGGGGATGTCAGCACCTCTTTCACCCTCTAACTCACTTCAAAGCTCAACAGCAATGGGGTAGATGGACTGCATTTCCCAGAGCCTCCCTGAAGTGAGCAGGACAGGAAGCATGCTGCTTGTACCATAACACTATGAAATTTTGTCCAAAAGTCATGCAAGGATGTTGCAACTTTTCCAAAGGTGAACATCACCCCAGAGGCTTCAGTAAGTGAGCTGCCCCAGTTGCTTGGTGCATCTTTGAGTGTGTTCAGATTTGCTCACTATTCTTTCCTAGGGACACATTAACATGGTTAGAGTGAGGTGTGGAATTTATATGTCCTTACTCTTTATAAGGGCCTGGGTCAAGGCAAAAAGCCAGTAAGAACAAGAAAGATGGTTCTCCATCCCACTCCCACTCTCTAGGCTCATGAGTCCCAGCATGTTGACACAGTTTGGATGATTCCCTGGTGTGGAGGGTTGTTTGGCATACTGTAAGGGATTTAACAACACCGACAGCTTCTCTTTGCTACCTATAAACAGTGCTCCAACCCGCCTTCCTCTCTGGTTATGAAGCTCAAAAGTGGCACCAGGGACCCCAAATGTCCTACAGCCCCCAGAAAATAAGCCCTGCCTAAGAGCTTGCTCCAGAGAGAGTAGCCATAGAAGCAACAAAGACGATCTCTTGTTATGGCTTTTGAGTTCTATTTCCCCTGAAAACATCATAAAACAGTCCAGCTGACAGATGGAAGCTCAGAGAATGGGACATTTGGGGTTTTTAACAGAAACCACAGAAATGTTTTATAACAGAAAGGTAAAGGGCTTCAACAGGAGCACCGAGCATACTGGGCAGAGAGAAACACTGGGGATTTTGTTGAAGATGGGAAACAGTGAAACAGTTGAATCCTCTGCAGGGAGGACCTTTCCTCTGAAACAGAACCCATGAGGCATCCCTAAGTCAGGTCATAGCCTTGGTAGACTTTGTGGGGTCCCATGTAACTGTCTGGTCCCCATGAGAAGTGACTCTCACATGGTCTCACTCCCCCAAGAGAGACATTTGGAAGCTGGTGTTTGTGTTTGCAGAACTTGCTGCCTGATAGATAGCTTTCTCCCTGATGGCAGGGAGCAATTTGGCATCATACAGAATCCTGGATTACTGGCTTGATTAATATTTCATGGTGCCTGGTAGTCATTTACATTTATAGACACATGGGTCATGAAAAATTAAAGCTTTAATTGCTTTGAGTTTCTCCTTATTTATTTATTTTGGTTCAAGAATTTTTCTTTTGCTAAGCTGTTTTTCAAAGTCTTGAGAGCAAAGGTGTTCAAAAGAGTCAGGGCATCTGGAGATGGGTCTGAGGACAGGTTGCTAGATGATGAAGCATGTCAGGAGGTGATGAAATCACAAACTGGCCTGAGCTGGGGAAAGGCACATGAGCCACCATCACTTCTCTCCAGAAACAAAGGTAACCATTTTCTAGAAGAAGAAATTGAATCTACAATTATAGAATTTCAGACATGATGACAGCCTTATCAGTCAGGAAGACTAACATAAGAAATAGCCTGCCTGCTCCTTTGATTTGGTTTCTGGGGCAGTGTGGGGCCAGGTGGTCACCTGAGGAATGATCCTTGGAAGCTGGGCCTCCTCAGTTTCAGTCTAGGACTCACTCAGTGCTGCTGCTGTTTTGAGATGTAAATGTCTCTGCCTTTCTGATACATACCTGCTCCTCTGTTTGAAGGCTGTGCTCTTGTGTTTGACTTGGGTTTCCAAAGAGAATTTGTCTTTAATCCTTGGAAATATACTCTCTGGCGTGACAGTTCTATGAGGTCATTGTGAATATTTGCAAAGTAGAGCCTTGAACTTTCTTCTTTAAAAAAGAAAAAAGATATTACTAGAATGTGTGCATGTGTGTGGGTGTGTGATTAGGGAGACATACATGCCACAGCACACCTGTGGAGGTCAGAGGTCAGCTCTAGGAATCTGCTCTCTCCTTTCACCTTTAAATGGGTCCCAAGGATTGAACTCAGGTCATCAGTCATGCACAGCATGCACCTTTACCTACTGAGCCATCTTGCTAACCTGTAGCCTTGGGTTCTGTTTTGGAAGATGTGAAGCAGGGGGAATGAAAAAATGCTGGTGTTCAGAAAAGATGGTTCATCTGAGCCTAGAAGAAAGGCCTAGAAACCAGTTCTGAAGGGTAAATCCAGCAGATGGCAAAAATGAGGGGGTAGAATGTGTGATTTTTGTATCTTGGGTAGCAGATGTACAGGAATCGATCTTCAACTGAAGGTTAGAATAACTTCTCCAGAGAATCTCTCTGTCTCAAAACTGATCAGCAATCAAACAAATACTTCTTAAAGCCTACCTGGTTCATAGTAATGATTAAAAGTTGCATTTTGACATTAAGGTTATGGAAATAACCAGTCTAAGCACTTTCTTACTGAGTGTGAGGCTTGTTCCAGAAAGAAATTTATGCCTGTCCAAAGTCCATAGTTTGAGAGGTCATAGGCCCAAGAGTGGAACCTACTACTACTGTTCTGCTAAATGAATATGTTAGCAAACAAATGTCTTCTAAATATTCATGTTTGTACCTATAGATTAAAGCCTCTCTCAAACTTAGCCAGAAAAGGTTCTTTCCTCAGTGGGCAGCTAGCCAGAGAGCTGAGAATCATTGTCTGTGCAATGTTCAGCCCCAAACAGAACATCAATTATCCTAACATTAGGGGAACATGAGAGAAGAGGGGGCAGAGAAAATGTCAGAGCTGTAGCATGGAAGGGTGCCCTGAAATGCTGCCTTGTCAACATGACATGGGCATCACACTCCCTCACACTCCCGCATCTGCATCCGTGGGCTACCTGCACAAGGCTGGTTAACATCCCAGCAAGCAGTGCTAACTGGACTCGGTGGGTCACAATAGAATAAGGAGAAGAAAAGAATGTAGGCGGAGGTCATGTTGACTGTTCCTGGAGGAAACTGGGAGTGGCTATGCTCAAGATCTGTTGTATACACGTATGAAAGTTCAAAGAATAATAAGAAGGTATTCTTTAAAAGTTACATTTTAGGTGAAAATAATCATGCCACTTTGACTTAAATCAGTTTGTCATGGAAAGTATTTAACTGAAACATGAATAGTTTTTGTCTTTTTTTTTTTTTTATCTCTAAATGGAGCAAAGTTTTACCAAACCAAATGCATGGCGATGTAAATCACTTCAACTGTGTATTAGGCTAGATTGGTTACATATTGCGGCAGATTAATGACATTGACTATTAGATGCTGTGTAAGGTTCTTAGAGGATCGTATAGATATTTTATTTAAAGAATCAATCCCTGTTAAGCCTCATTAGGTTTTCACAAACACACATGCTTCTCAGTGATGTTAATTCTTCATTATTCCACACAACCCAGCTGTAGAGACCACCTGTTTATTGAAGCATGTAAGAAACACTGGCATTTACTGGCATGGTTTCTCCAATGAATTTCCATAGTATGAATTTTACCTCTTAATAAAGAGGTAGAAATAGACTTTGAGAACCCTGGCATTTTTCCATCTCGGTTAGCACAAATGATAGCATCAGCTGAATCCCTTGAGGTGTGTAAAGAAAGCTGGTCCTTTTAGCCAACTCTGGGTGGGAACTTCCTAGAGTCCTAATGAAATGAGCACAGAAAATTCAATAAAATGAAGAAAACAAATGTATAGAAGACACACTTTAGGTGTTTGGAAAGCTGGTAGCTTTTGTCCCTGTGCACATAACACTGGGATGCCTTTCATTTTCTCTCCAATAGCTGTAGGTGGTCACATAACACACATAGCTGTAGGTGGCCATGTGACACACAGAGCTGTAGATGGCCATGTGACACACAGAGCTGTAGGTGCCCATGTGACACGCATAGCTGTAGGTGACATGTGACACACATAGCTGTAGGTGGCCATGTGACACGCATAGCTGTAGGTGACATGTGACACACAGAGCTATAGATGGCCATATGGCACACATAGCTGTAGGTGCCCATGTGACACGCATAGCTGTAGGTGACATGTGACACACATAGCTGTAGGTGGTCACATGACACACATAGCTATAGGTGGCCATGTGACACACAGAGCTGTAGATGGCCATGTGACACACAGAGCTGTAGGTGCCCATGTGACACGCATAGCTGTAGGTGGCCATGTGACACACATAGCTGTAGGTGGCCATGTGACACGCATAGCTGTAGGTGACATGTGACACTGTGAGGTGCTGCTTATTTTCACTTACTTAGCTGTATGTATGTGGTCTCTGGTACAGGACCTAGGGCTCCAGCTATCTGTTTCTCTATGATCTTGAGAGATTTCATGTGTAAAGAGACTGCCAGGCCATTTTTGAGGATGCTCTGTTTCCTGCAAATAGAGGCAGGCAGTCTGCCACACACCATCCTTGGCTTCCACTTATTGAGACTTATTAGAAGGACAATAAAGAACAGTACATGAGCACAAACATAGTACATGCAAAAAATTGTAAAAATCAAGAAATCTGTCTGCAGTGTGTCTTAGTTGCTGCTCTGACCAGTGTGCATGTGAAGTTGGGGCTATGAAGACTGTGTGGAAGGAGCGTCATCCTTGACTAGATAACACTGGAAGCCTAAGCCTGAGAATGTCACATGCTACTAAATTAGGAAATCAAACCGAGGATAACTAAAAAAGTAAACAGCAGAAACTCACAATAGCAGCACATCTCAGGAGATCTGCAAAGCCAGAACCCACTGTGTTTTCCACATTTTTTTTTTGTTAATGCTTATGATATATGAAGCATGAGGCTTGCATCAGCAATAGGACTAATGGCAACTGTTCTCACATTGGTAAATTTACAGCCTATGAGCACTTTTATAGTGACATCTCCTATGCTTTAAAACAACGTGTGAGCAGCCTGAAAGTATAACCCCATCTCCATGACATAGTGTAAATACTGTAAAAGCACTAAAACTCAAACCACCCAATTCTCAAACTAAGATACTGACAAAAGACAAAACTGAGCTAGATCGCTAGCCTGTCTGTGTGTCTGTCTGTCTGTACTTATCCCTGGAACCTACAACACATGGTAGAGAAGAAGCCAGAGTTTGCTAGTACTAGGCATGTTCCCTTGTGATGTGGCTTCTATCATATGGCATCATGAAAGTGACCACACTCCCAGAGTGAGAAGGAACTTTTCACAAGGCTTTCAGTTTCTTCCTTTTTTTAGTGTACATGTTTGTACTGCCATTGCATTTACTTGGAAAACCTTGACATTCCATAGGGCCTTGCAGAGGTACATTCAGAATACTGGTATCTGTAGTGTACACTGTAGCAAGACAATCTGGTATCTGACCAGAAGAAAACAAGCATGGCGGGCTTCCGTTCAGTGTGTTCTGTGACCTCAGAAGACTGAAGCCTTACAGGTGAAAGTGGTTTCTGCGAAGGGACCAACGAAGGGTTTCTTGTGCTGAATGAGACCTCAGCAATCTGCTCCATGTGGAGCCCTGTTAATCTGCCAACGAAGATCCATGCTCCATAGGCTACTAGCTGTATTGATGAAACCATCCCCTGTGCCTTGTTGATGTGGGGTGTTGAAAGAACAAAGCTCAGCCCAGCTATGGCCCCAAGGCTATGGCCTCAAAAGCAGAGGTCCTGTGGTTGGTACTAGGTCCTGAATTTCCTGGATGTTTTGGGTTAATAGCTTTTTGCACCATATACTTTCTTTGACTGTTGTCTTAATGTCTTCTATGTCATCTTCTATGTCTGAGATTCTCTCTATCTTTTGTATTCTGTCTGTGACTCCTGATCGCTTTTCTAGGTTTTCCATCTCCAGGGTTGTCTCCCTTTGTGATTTCTTTTTGTTTCTATTTCCATTTTTACATTCTGAATGTTTTTTTTCAGTTCCTGCACCTGTTTGGATATGTTTTCCTATATTCCTTTAAGGGATTTATATGTTTCTTCTTTAAGAGCGCCTACCTGTTTACCTGTGTTCTTTTGTATTTCTTTAAGGGAGTTATTTATGTCCTCCTTAAAGTCATCTATCATCTTAATGAGATGGGATTTTAGGTTTGACTCTTGCTTTTCAGGTGTGTTAGTGTTTCCAGTGCTTGCTGTGATAGGGAGAACTGGGTTCTGCTGTTGACAAGTGGCATTGTTTCTGTTGTTTCTTCTTGTGCTTGCCTCTCCCCATCTGGTTATCTCAGGTGTTAACTGGTCTTGCTGTCTTTGACTGGAGTCAATCCCTCCTGTGAGCTGGTTATGTTGGGGATCCTTGGTTCAGGCTGTCTCTGGGTGTGGGAGATAGTCTGAAGCACCTGATATGTGAGCCTGGCTGTGGCAGATCTCCTGGAAGTCCAGTTGACTCTGGGTGTGGGCAGGGTAGGGGGGTGTTAGAGCACACGATCTGCTCCCCAGAGCAGTTATGGACCAGAAGGAAGATGTGTCTCTGGCAGGGCAGGAGGTCCTGCCTCTTCTGGGCCTGGGGGAGGGGATCCCAGTAAGGCCTGGTATTAGAGCGGTGGGGAACTCAACTGTAAGCCTGGGGGTATCAGAACTCCTGGAGGTCAAGCTGTCTCTGGGTATGGACAGAGTGGCGGTGGGGGCTGAAGCACAATATATCCTTCCTGGTGTCTCCGTCCACATATATTATATTTCTTGTGCTTTTTATTCCTGAAACTAATAAATACCTTTGGGGTTTATTTTTATTTGTTTGTTTAATTTTACTATTATATGTATGTATTGGGAGTAGGTTTTAGCTGCATTGGTATCTGTGTACCATAACCACACAGTGCCCTAGAATGCCAAAAGAAGGTGTTGGATCTGCTGGAGTAGGAATTATGGACACTTGTGAGCTGCCATGTAAGTATTGGGGTTGAACTAAGGTCCTCTGGAGGATCAGCCAGTGCTCTTAGCAGTGAGTCTTGGAGTTCACCCTAGTTTGGTCAATCTGGGAACTTCTTCTACATGCTGCCCATGTTGGCAGCATTTCCACATGTTGCCCTGTCTCCACATGTGTTAGTCACATATCCATCACTGTGACAGACTACCTAACGTAGGCAATTTAGAAGAAAGGATCTACTTTGGCTTATGGTTTCAGTCTCTCATTGTGTGACTCTATTGCTTTTAGAACTGTAGCAAGGCAAAAAAAAGAAAACAAAAATCATGGTGGAAGGATGTGTGGTGGGGCTGGTGGCTTACCACATGACAGCCAGGGAACAAAGAGTAGGAAACAAAATACACTTAGCAATCGAGAGTGTATTTGGAGGGAAGGAGTATTTTGGGTAATCTACTTCCTCCAACCAGTTCTACCTTTTAGATTCCACTAACTCGGAATCATACCACCAAATGATGTTGCATATCACTGGATACCTATATTGGTGCCTATATTGATTGAATCAAAGTCTTCATGCTCCACAAAAGTCCCCAAAGTCTATCCACTGGCAACCAACTCTATAACATAGGACCTTACTGAGGAAATACTTCCTGTCCAAACCACCACCATATCTGAAGTCTATCTTGTTTTCCTCTTCTTCCCCTAACTGCCTCCCTCAACCACAGTAACACTGGAATTTTTCTTTTACTGAGGAAATGAATCCCCATCCCATAGACTACATCTCAGCTTTCAAACCCTGACCCACTTCCAACATTGCCTGTAACTCCTCTATCTCCCATTCACTGTGTTCTTTTAGCCTTTCTGTTGTAGATCATTCACCAGATAACACTGCTCATATATAACTTTAAGCCAATAGAAAGTCTTTATTAGCCAGGTTCCGAGTAAACTGGGTATTCAGGATTTCAGTGTAGCTCCAAGCCTTTCACAGAGTGAGATTTTAAGCACAAAAAAACATGTCATGGGTTGACATCCTTCAGTTAACAAGAATAGTTAGTCAGAAATGGAACTACAAAAGCCAAAAAAAAAAGTGAGTACATTTAGAAAAAAGCAAGGTGAGTACATTTAGAAACTTTCTCACAGCTATGGACTTCAATGGATTAGGTCTTTGTTTTAGTTTTGGCAGTTGATGATGCAGTTCTGAGTTTTACAGCCTGAATGGTACTTCCATCATGGAGTCAGTTGTGCTAAGGTCTGGGGCCTTGTCATACCTTTTTTTGGTTTGTTTGTTTGTTTGTTTTGTTTTGTTTTGTTTTGTTTTGTTTTGTTTTTTGAGACAGGATTTCTCTGTATAGCCCTAGCTGTCCTGAAACTCACTTTGTAGACCAGGCTGGCCTTGAACTCAGAAATCTGCCTGCCTCTACCTCCTGAGTGCTGGGATAAAAGGCATGCGCCACCATGCCTGGCTGTCAAACCCATAAAATGTTGATGTCATTTTCAAGGGTTTCAAAAAAACAATTGGTAAATGAATGTATGCACTCTGCTATTTGCCTTAAACTATCACTTCTTCTTTTGGGGGTGAGGTAGGTTGGGGTGGGGAGGAGACAAGGTAGTCCTTGTTGGCCTGGAACTCACTATGTAGGCCAGGCTGTCCTCAGACTCCTAGAGATTTACCTGCCTCTGCCTCCCAATGGCTGGGGTTAAAGATAGACACCACCAAATTAGCCCACGCATGCTCTCTTAACCCGTAGATTTGAGACTAGTTCATAAATCATTTCACCAGCAGATTTCCCTGCCATCCTAGACTGCCTTCCTCAGTTCTTTCCTCTATAGATCTCTGTGAGAATAGCATTGAACCTGTCAGATGTGAGCTATTTGACTTCTATGATCAATCGAAGCCTAAATACTATGTAGATTCCTAGTTCCCTCTTTTAAAAAATTAAACTGTTAGTTTCAGAACAATTTTATATTTATGGAAAATTTTATAGAAAAATTGCAAAAGCCACACATGGTTTCCTACACAGTTTCTCCCCATAACTGAAGTTTAATACCTTCAAATTCTCTACATTTGTTACAATTAATGCACAAATAGTGATATAGTTAACTATGACTCTGATTGGCTTTTAGTTTAGTTTGTCTGCTTGTTTGAGATGGGACCTCAAGTAGATGAAGTTGGCTTTGGATGATTTAAACTCCCTCTGGTCCCACCTCCCGGGGACTAAGAATACAGACCATACCTGGTTTATTCCATGCTGCGGAGGGACTCCAGACTGAGCATGCTTGGCAAGTACTCAACCAATCTGGATACAAGATGGCTCCTGGTTGCCATTTCCTTACTTTTCCCTAATCTCTCTCTCTTCCTCTCCTTCTCTGTTTCCCTCCCCCTTCCCTCCCCCCTCTCCCTCTCCCTCTCCCTCTCCTTTTCTCTCTTCCCCTCCCCCTTCCCCTCTTTCTTTCTTTGGAGCCTAATGAGGATCCTGTATGATCTTTAACTATGAGATCTTATCTGGGATCCCCATTTTGGGAAGTGAACTCATATATACTCCTAACAATATGGCTCCCTTACGGGTGTCTAAAACAGACAACTCACACTGGGTATTTCCAATGTACCAAAGTTGTAAAATTGCCTAAATTAATCTCCATACCAATATGAGATTTTACAATATGAAAATGATAAAAAGTAAAAGACGCAGAGTCACAATTTACTGCAAACAGGAAAGCCAGATACTGTCCAGAGAGTCAAAGAAGTTTTATTTAGGTTACCATCCTTGGAATTGAAATCAAAAGCATAAGTCAGTGCTAACAAGAGCTGCAGGGAGGAAAAAACTTGTGCAAAGTTCCTTGATATGAGAAAAAAGCAATAAAGTCCAGAAGTAGAAAAAGCTGCATGTAACTGGAGATGAAGAAGCAGAGAAGAGATGGCCAGAAATGGAAGCACGTTTGTAATCTTGCTTCTTGGTCACAAAATAAGACTTTTGGTTTTTATCCTAAGAGAATGAGAAATTACTGAACTATAAATTACTTCAATATGGGACTTAAATATAGATACTAGATTAGAGGAATCAAAGAAAAACAAATCGAAATGGAACTGCATTGGCTATCCAGAGAGATGGCTGGCCCTGCCCAGTGGGAGGGTTCAAGGGAAGAGGGAAGGGCCTGAGGGGGAGGAGAAAGACCTCTGCCTCCTCTGCCGCTGGTGCTGCGTTTGCTTCCCAGTCCCTGGCAGCTGCTGTTGCTCCAGGAGGCTGCACTGGCTGAGCAGGGCTGAGCAGGGCTGAGCAGGGCTGAGCAGGGCTGAGCAGGGCTGAGCAGGGCTGGGCAGGGCTGGGCAGGGCTGACTGAGCAGGGCTGGGCAGGGCTGAGCAGGGCTGAGCAGGGCTGAGCAGGGCTGGGCAGGGCTAAGCAGGGCTGGGCAGGGCTGAGCAGGGCTGACTGAATGGGGCTGAGCAGGGCTGAGCAGGGCTGAGCAGGGCTGACTGAGCAGGGCTGAGCGGGGCTGGGCAGGGCTGAGCAGGGCTGAGCAGGGCTGAGCGGGGCTGAGCGGGGCTTCCCCAGGCAGTGCTACAGATGTTCTCAGATGACTAATTTCCACACACCTTTATTCCTTCTGGAGAGGATCTTATTCACAGTTTTGGGGTGGGTTGTGTCTAACAGCAGGTGCTTCCTCCTATTGGCTTGGCCAGAGATGCCTCATCTACATGAGGAGGGACTTGTGGGTACTACATGACTGATGGTCACAATTCTCTCTATGGGGGGCTGTGGCTATGTGACAGGGGCCAGGAGTCAGGAGCAGGTGAAGCTCCCACTGTCCCTTCTTGGTCTCGGGGCTTCACGCTTGACCTTATCAGGCTTCCTCTCACGGTGCACTGCCCCACGGTTTAGGGTACTGAAAGTGGAATCCAGAGGCTAAGAGACAAGTCCACAACTGCATTTTTAATCTAGGTCACAGATACTCACAATCCACCTTTTCAGGCAGGTGACTTTGGCATATTGTTAATCTCTGCTGACTTCCTGTTCAACAGAGCCCTTTCCCAATGAACAAAATCACACCCAGTCTCTTTCTTTCTAGACAACATATTCACGGCCAGTACTAGTCACATCTCCTGACAAAGCCATAAACCTATACTCTGCTGTGTTTTAATTATAAACACTGCTGCCACTGTGTGAAACCCTGGAGCTTATCTTCCAGACTGTTTGAATTTGCCTTTTCTGGGATTATGATACTAATTAATCCTCAGTACATTTAATTTTCTCTTCTCAAAAAATGAAAAAATACAAAAACATCATTTTTTTCCAGAGAGGGAGAAGTGTCACATTCTATTTACATGATTAAAAGATTAGTAGCAGAGAAAGAAAAAAATATTCAAAACCACTAAAATAATCACTGGTAATATTCTTATGTGTGTGTTTCTTTTATGCTTTAAAAACTCTAGTCTGGGGCTGCGACTCAGTGTGTGTGTGTTGGGGGGTGCTTGCCTAGCATATGTAACGGCCTGGGTTCAACCCAAACACCAAGAGGCAAAACAAACAAACAAAAATTAATCTATTACTGATTGTACTCCATACTGGGTTTTATTATGTTTTTTAGGGTTCCTATTGCTGTGACGGGATACCGTGATGGTGGCAATTCTTAATAAAGAAAGCATTGCATTAGGCTAGCTTATAGATTCAGAGATTTAGTCCAGGAGGAAGTATGACAGTGAACAGGCAGACATGGTGCTAAAGAAGGAACCCAAAGTTCTATATCTGGATCATAGAGAAGCAGGACAACAGAGCAACTTTAGGCTCTTTCTCAAATGAAGGCATTTGAAACCTCCAAGCCTACCACTAGTGACACACCTACTCCAACAAGGCCATACCTCCTAAGAATGCCATTCACTACGAAACGATGAGGGATGTTTTCATTCAAATTACTTTGATTACGAACAATGTGAAATGGTGTCCTCTTTTCTACGTTTCTTTGTAAGCTATTGCATGAATAGAGAAGAAATAATATTTATTTTTTTATACAACAAAGACTATTCACCTGTAATAAAAACAAAATAAATGACACTCAAATAAAAAATGACTTACATGTATTTACTTATGGTGTGCATGGAGGTCAGAGAACGTTAGCAGGGACCGGTTCTCTCCATCCCAGGAATCACACTTAGGCTACTCGGCTCAGCAGGAAGCTCCTTTCCACACTCAGCCATCTCGCTGACCCTCAAGTAGTACTTAGAAACCAGGCATATAATCCCAGATATTCGCAGGTTGGGGTAAGGGAACTGAAAGTTCAAGGTCAACCTGGGATGCAGAATGAGTTTTTGGCCAGATGGACAACCTGGTAAGACGTTGTCTCAAATTTTAAATGTGAAATAAGGATTCAATGGTACAGTACATGTGCACAGCACCGGGAAAAATTCCCAATACGACTATACAAAAAAAGTAACAAATACAGAAATTTCATGGAGGCGTAATTGCAAATTTTGGTTGATAAGCATTTATGAGTGTCAGTACAGAGTTTCTATTAAACCCTTCCCATAGGATTGCTCTGTCTGAAATCATCACTCCAGAGTGCAGAGGAGACAGCAGCTCAGAGGTTGTCTTCAATCCTGGGGACACATGACCTTGTCAGAGGATGCTTAAGGAGCAGAAGCTAGGCCTTGTTGCTCTTTAATATCTACCGCACATTTACTAAGTCAGTGACCAGGACAAGGGGAGGTGGAGAAGGGGAGATGAAGGGAATAGAGACCAGGAGGCCAGAAGCAACAGAAGTGTGCAGGAAAAGAGAGAATGCAGGTGGCGAGGCAGAATCCTACGGGGACAGGGAGGGTATGAGACGGACGTATTCGATGTTGTGACATGGGGTTCTGCATGTTCCTGAGCTCAAGGGAACCCCCTAATGCTGGTGTTTTGATCTGTAAATTCGATACTGAAGCACAACCTATAATTCCTTCATTCTCCAACCCTTTAGCAGGTATGTGCACACTTGGTGTAAAAGGTGTAAGCATTCTAAGTTTTGTAAAAGCTTGGAGCATCTATCAGGGTTACAAAATTACTCCAAAGAACAACTCTCCGATATCCAGAAGTATCTTTTTGCATGCTACCCAACATACAGCTTCAGGAGGAGCACACACACAGTAGAGGAAGGAAGGAAGGAAGGAAGGAAGGAAGGAAGGAAGGAAGGAAGGAAGGAAGGAAGCCAGAGCTTGCCAACCCCTGTGCTTTTCTATTTTACAGCTGAATTCTGAGGGCAGAGAAAAATGAGTTTGGTCTCACAGAGGTTCTGAAGGCTTCATTTAAGGAGACCTAGGTACAAGGGAAATGGCTTTACCCATTTGTAAATTTGTAAAATTTATATGCTCTTTCTGTATCCATTCCTCTGTTGAGGGACATCTGGGTTCTTTCCAGCTTCTGGCTATTATAATTAAGGCTGCTATGAACATAGTGGAGCATGTGACCTTATTACAAGTTGGAGCATCTTCTGGATATATGCCCAGGAGTGGTATTGCTGGATCCTCCAGTACTACAATGTCCAATTTTCTGAGTAACCACCAAACTGATTTCCAGAGTAGTTATACCAGCTTGCAGTCCCACCAGCAATGGAGGAGTGTTCCTCTTTCTCCACATCCTCCCTAGCATCTGCTGTCACCTGAATTTTTGATCTTAGCCATTCTGACTGGTGTGAGGTGGAATCTCATGGTTGTTTTGATTTGCATTTCCCTGATGATCAAGGGTGTTGAACATTTTTTTAGGTGCTTCTCAGCCATTTGGTATTCCTCAGTTGAGAAGTCTTTGTTTAGCTCTGTACCCCATTTTTTAATAGAGTTATTTAGTGTTCTGGAGTCCAACTTCTTGAGTTCTTTATATATATATATATATATATATATATATATATGATATTAGCTCCCTATCAAATTTAGTGTTGGTAAATATCTTTCCCCAATCTGTTGGTTGCCATTTTGTCTTATTGACAGTTTCCTTTGCCTTACAGAAGCTTTGCAATTTTATGAGGTCCCATTTGTCGATTCTTGATCTTATAGCACAAGTCATTGCTGTTCTGTTCAGGAATTTTTCCCTTATGCCCAAATCTTCGAGGCTCTTCCCCACTTTCTTCTCTGTAAGTTTCTGTGTCTCTGGTTTTATGTGGAGTTCCTTGATACACTTAGACCTGAGCTTTGTACAAGGAGATAAGAATGGATCAATTGATATTCTTCTACATGTTAACCACCAGTTGAGCCAGCACCATTTGTTGAAGATGCTGTCTTCTTTCCACTGGATGGTTTTAGCTCCCTTGTCAAAGATCAAGTGACCATAGGTGTGTGGGTCCATTTCTGGGTCTTCAATTCTATTCCATTGATCTATCTGTCACTGTACCAGCACCATGCAGTTTTTATCACAATTGCTCTGTAGTAAAGCTTGAGGTCAGAGATGGTGATTCCACCAGAGGGTTGTTTTATTGTTGAGAATAGTTTTTGCTATCCTAGGTTTTTTGTTATTCCAGATGAATTTGCAAATTGCCCTTCCTAACTCAGTGAAGAATTGAGTTGGAATTCTGATGGGGATTTACTTCAGAAAGGTGAAAGTTAGAAGAAACCCAAATGGGACTGGAAACCTCATTTCTTCCTTTGTTCCAACTTTCCTTCCTGGTTGACATAGTCAGTTGCCTTGTGTTATGTTTTTAAGTTGCCATGGACTCAGCAAGAAAGAGATACCCATGGCAACCTACTTTGTGATGCTCTCTCTTGCAATTGCTGCCTCTTCAGTTTCCTATGAAACATTGACATCCTAGGTGATGCTGGAAAAAAAATGTTGTTTAGACAGCACAGCTGTGGAGACATGAGCAAGTTCCACATTTCTTTTAAAGGCAATGCAGAAGTAGTCACAAGTAGAAAAATAACTCATGTAACTCTGGCATTTTCTGTGGCCACATATGAGAAAGAAATCAGCTAGTACTGGAGAAGGGACCATCCTGTCCCACAGTTTTAGAGTTTAAAGAGGACCACACCAGAACTGTATCAGATGCACACAGACAGTATTAGAAGTGGTTTATTAAAAAGGGAGAAAAGTACTCCTGAGAATAGCAATAGGCCATGCAGCTGGGGAAGGTTAGGAAATCTGTAGCCCCAGCCATGATCATCATGCGTCTTTATGGATCATTTACACAGCATCAGCTTTTTCATGTTTCGAGAACTCAGGCTTTTTCTGCACATGCTATTTTGTTACATGTAGCTCATGGGTGGGTGAAGAGGTTCCCATTCTTCTGATTCAGTTTTTTTTATATGTTAATATCCATACCCTTCTCCCCACATCCTTCCATCCTGTATCTCTTGGCACCATCTGGCTCACTAATGCTATCTCAGTCCCTCAGGCTTGGGTTACAGCTTTGTTGTACAGCTCTCTCTTGCTCCTGAAAATAGAGGTTACTTGAACCCAAAGAGATTAGCCATGATTTTTTAAATGAAAGGTACTTACTATCTTCTCTAGAAGAGAGGCCATCAGCAATTGGTTCTGCAATAAAGAATTGATTTTTGTATTTTTCTTTATTCTGAATATGGACCTGCCTGCCAATACCCAGCAACCATACACGGTTTTATTGAAGTGAATTAGATTCTAACAAGCAAGGACTAGTGCCTTATCATCCATTTGGGTCCTGGAAGAATGTATCAGAAAGGCAACCAACCTAGAAAATACATCTGACGGGATCTTCTCACCACACTCACGTGCTTCATAAAATAGAGCTCAGACTTAAAGCAAAGAGAAATAGGAAGAGGGCAAGAGAAAGAATTGGAAAGAGCCCCAATGTTTGGAGCTGCATTTTTATTCATACTTCCCCTGTGGATGGACTCAATTCATCAGGGCAAGAATAAGGGTGTCATGGAATCTCATTCCATGATTCCAGTGAGCTACTGGTACCACAAAATGTGTGGCAACATCAGAGTCCACCCACACAGGCCCCTGAAAAGCTACTAAAGGTAGCCATAAAAGTAAAACCTGAGTTTCAGTGGAGTCCCAGGACGTTGAAGATGGCAGAACCTTGGTACAGATGAAGAGGAAAACTGGGATCAAAGACAGAGGCTATAGACAGCAGAAAGTGAGGGCTGAGGTTATGTAAGCTCTTTGGCATTCAGATGGTCCTGTTAATAGACACATGGTCAGGCCTAGAGATGCAGGCCTTGGTGTTTGTTCCACTGGGTTGCTGGTCTCTCCTTTGGTCTGATCTTTCTTTACTGTGCCCCATTTCCTCCCTGTTGAAATGGGGAAGTTTACTCTTCCATTGTATACTGGACAGAAATAACATGTTATTTGGATGCTGTAGGACTTCCAGTTAAGTGATTGCCTGCCTCTTGAAAGATACTCTGAACTTAAACTTTTAAACAATGTTGGAACTGTTGAAGACTGTAGAAAAATTTGAAGTTGGAGTGGATGCATTTTGCATCATGGGATGTCCATAAGCCTATGGGGACAAGGGACAAAAGGATGTGCTATAGAAATGAAATTTTTGATGTTTAGTAGAGAAGTGATAGGCTTGTAACAGTTAATATTGAGGTGGGAAGACACACTACCAGTGTGAGCAGCACCATCCCACAGGCTGGAGTTTCATATCAAATACAAAGAACAAAGCAAGCTATACACGAGCATTCATGTGTCTCTCTGTTTCCTGACTTTGGATGCAATGACTACTTCATGTCCTGGTGCCAGGAATTCCTTGCTGTTATTTCAAAGTCAAAAGAAACCTTTCCCTTCAGAAGTGGCTTCATGTTGGGTATTTTGTGTTGAAATAAGTATTAATTAATCCTGGTAGTGGGTTTTGCTACCCACCCCAATGGTTTATGTTCCCAAATTAAAGATATATATATATATATATATATATATATATATATATATATATATATATATATATATACACACACACAGCACAATAGCAGGACCACTGCTAACCTCCATGCTGCTAGGATATATCTCTGGCTGATAATCCCGAGTTACTCCTTACTAATTCTAAGTTCTATCTTGGCTGCTCCAGACCCAGCTGGGCAGGCCTCTTGGCTATGGCTGTCCTGCATTCTTCACAGGCATGGCATTTCTCATCTCCTCCACACTCTCCTGCATTGTGGACCTCCTACTTCCTCCTCTGGGTCCAAAGCTTGGGAAAATTCCACTTCTGTCTGTATTTCCCAGCTATTGGCTGTTAGCATCTTTATTTACCAATCAGAAACAACTGGGGTCAGGTTCCAAGAAGCTATGTGCAGACACTCATGCAAGCAGGTTTTTGGGGGAACATAATTAGCGTTTGTAATACAAGCAGCTACAATTTTGGTCACAAAAATGAATAAAGTCACTATTGCAGAAATGTAATCTTAAAATTCATTTGTCCATGATATTTGGGGATGGGGAGAGGAGGGAGGGAGAGGAGGGAGAGGAGAGAAGAGAGAATAATAGGAAGCAAGGGGGAGGGGAAAGAAAGAGAAAGAGGGAAGGAAGGAGAAAGTAGACAATATATGCCTCCCAATGAAAGAACACACCGTCACCTATAGTCTTGCCAGGAGGACTGAAAATTAGAGCTGTGACATCCTCTAACTTAAGCTGCCAATATCCAAGATACACAGAGAGCTCAGAGCACACTTTGAACTGCGCCACAAGTACACATGCAGCCAAGCATAGACCAGAAAACTGCATATGTGGTGTCCTGTTACACTGAAGCACGGGATACAGGGTTGGGGCACCCAAGAATCCAACAAGACACAAAGGCATACAAATGTTTTTAAGCGATAAGATTAAATTGTGGACTGGGAGAACACAATCAGATAATGGAATCATGGAAAGGCACCAGACACTAACATCTGTGAAAGTCATAAGACATTTTCTTGTCTTTTTGTTTGTTTATTTTCTTGTCTCCCCTTCACTCATGTGCATAATAAGCTATCCTGATGTGCTTGGATGAAGCTCAGGGAGCTCAATTGACTGAAGGAGACACAGTCACTGCCTTTAGGACACTCACTGTATAACAGGTGAAGCCAATAGGAGCTGTAAACACATAGCTAATGTGTTACAGCCACAGTGAACTCTAAGAGAAGGCGAGGGGCTGCTCAGCCTGAGTCCACAACTTCATATGAGCTGTTATCTGTGAGGGAAGAGGAGAGAGAGAGAGACCTTTCAAGCAGAGAGCAAAGGTCTGGGGCCACAGGGGAAGTTACCTGAGACATTTTGAGAAGTATGGGAGAGTGAGGGGACACCTAAGGGTCAAGACTGAAACAATATGGTGGTGGTGTTCCTTCTGCCTTCCTAAAAGTACACACCAGCCTTCTTGGCGTCCCGCTTTGTGTCCACCACAGTTTCCACACACAGCCATGGGCCTGGTCCTTGAGAACTTGAACATAATTCCCTCCCCTGTCCAACACTGTGATTCTATGGCTTGGGTGAGCGGGGAACTTGTGTTATTCACAAGAGCAACTGGGCCTTGCAACTCCAAGTCCCAGAGACCTGATGCTTGAAGCAGCTGAAGTTAAGTGGACGATAGCTGGAAATTCAGTCTCAGCCCCTCAGTGTACTCATTTGCCAAGGGAAAGCAGGAAACTCTGCTTACTGGAGCTCATACAAGGTTGTACGGGACAATATTTGCTGAGAACCAACTCTGGGCTTGGCACCTTGGTCTATGTCTTATGACTATAATTAAGTTCAGGCATCTTGTTTCTAAGAGGGCTATTTTTAGAAGGAAAGACTATTTTTATTACTCTGAGAAATATCTGGTGGTTTGGGGGGCACCCTGTATTACACGCTTCCCAAACCCAGGACATTCCTATCCTAGGACATTCCTACCCCCACCCACACCCCTACCCCTAACCCTCATGAAGAACAGGAAACTTAAGGTCAAGGCTGTTTGAAATCTCTACCCACAGCCCATCTCACCCCTAGCAATGATCTATTCTAAGATGCCCATATGCACGAATAATCTTTGCCCTAAAAATAGACAGTGGGCACAGCTCAGTTGAGATTGGATTTCACCTCTTGTTTGTAAGCCTGTCAATCTGGCAGCCAATGCTAGGCTATAATTTATCTTCTTGAAAATCTTCAGTGATGACAGGAAGGGCTCCAGGGTATGGATTCTTGGCAATGGAACAGTTATATGGCAAAATCTCCAGATCTAAAAAACTGAGCAAGAGGCTTATTTACACCACAGCTATTTACTCTTGCAAAATCAGCATAGACTCCTGGGTTGTTTCAGCCAGGAGGGGACTGCAAGGGCACATTCAGTAAATGGATGTAAGAGGAGAATGAAGGGCTAGGGCTAGCTTCTACATGTTTCCTAACTTATCTTTAGGGCGGCTGTCTAGTGCCTTTACTGAATTATTTGTTTGTGTGGAGTTTGTTTTGTTTGTTTGTTTTGAAAGAGAGTCTTACAAAAACCTCAGATTCACCTCAAACTCTCCATTCTCCTGCCTCAGCCTTCCAAGTATGGGAGTTATAGGTATGTCACCCTGCTTGGTCAGTGTATTTCTACATGTGCCTTAGCATAGAAAAGAAGAATGTCTGAGGTTTAACGGCCTTCAGTCCTCTGGGTCTTCTCTAAGCATCTCCTTTGCCTCTCTAAGCTTGGATTATACTGTTTCAGGTTTTCCCATGCCAGGGTCTCTCTTCCAGATCAGTTTTTCCTCAAACCATAGACCCAGAATCCTTCCTTTATCCATTTGAACACAATTACCACACGACAATTGGATGCCACCACACTACTATTTCTCTGAAGTGACTTAAGAGAGCAGAATAGGACAGGAAAACTGAACATCTTCACTCTCAGATCACTAGAGGCCATAGCTGTGTTCAGTCCTAAGGGTCCCATGCCAGGCAGCCTTGTTTCTTAACCCTTTTCTGCTGCCACGTCATCCGGGCCCTTCCCTAACCTGAACTAGAAGCCCTTTCTCCAGGCCTTCTTTACCCAGATCTGAAGCTCCCTTCCCAACTCTCCCACCCTTCCTAGTCCCAGCATTCACAACACAGTCACCTTTAAGAACTCTTTCCTGTGCCCAGAGAAGCAGAGTTTTGTACTATAAATAATATATGGGGGATTGATTACACAAGCCCCACAAATACTCAAATCTGTCAGTGAATGCTCACATTCCTTATATAAAATAGTATGGGATTCTCATATAACCTATGTGCATCTCATGTTTTCTTTGAATCATTTCTAGAGTACTCCTAATACGAAATACGGTGTGTACACTGTGTCAGCTCTTGATCAGAATGATTTAGGAAATAATTTTAAAAAGTAAAGTATCTATTCAGTGCAGGTGCAATTCTCTGCATATTTTTGATCTGTGACCAATTGGATCCACTGATGTACTCAAAGATATCAATGGTCCTTTCTGTCTCAATCTGGAGCATCTACATGGCATTGGCTTCCTATGTTCACAGATTCTCAATAGCAAGAGATGTATAGGATCTTGCTTCTATCTTAAGAGCATGAACTCTCCTCAGCCAATGCGAGTGTTTTCTAGGTCCAGTTCCAGGAAGATGCTACTGACATTTAAACAATAGCAGCTTATCTGCTGGCATTTTATGTCTACCATCTTGTTCTCTCCCTGCCCTGTGGAATTCTTCCAGGGGTTTCTATCATGTCTGGAGCCTCAGACTCAGTATAATCAGATCTTGAAGGCAGTGACTCTTGTCTCCTGCTCTAGAACCTTGTTGCCTAACCCAAACTCTAGGGCTCCATTATTGGTATTTGCCTCAATAGTCTATTTGAAACTCAACAGGAAGATATGTTGCCATACAACAGCACCTTCTAAGGACCAAGCTCTGGGAAACAAAGAGGAAGTTAGATGAGTCCCCTGTGCTTCCCATCTACCTGCCATTCAAGAATCATCACTTATGTGAACTGTGTATGTTCACGCTGGGAAGTTCATGCACATACATATAAGTAAAAGCCAAACATCAACAAAGCAGAATGTTTCAAGTCCCATCTAGACGCTACAGCAATGACCTTGGAGGTTTTGTTTCACCATCTCTACATTTGAAAAATCAAGTTTCTTCTAATAAATACTTTATAGATTCTGAAAAATGTGTGGAACTATGACCCTCTCCACTAAACTTGGTTTTCTCCTACTTCTGTTTCCTGGCCTTTGATCTGTTTCCTTGTCCTCAGTCAATGGTCTCCTGGTCATTAGCTCTAGCACACTACCCCTCATCTGTCTTCCAAGCAATGCATTCCCCCCAGCCCCACACCAACCCCATGCATTGAGCCCTCTCCTCCTCCTTCTCTTTCTCGGGTAGCTTCTCCCAAGTTCTACTGGTTTCCAGAGCAACTCAGTGTTCTTCCATCTCAGGCAAGGATACTGAAAACGTGAGAGTGTAAGAAGAATATGACAGAAGACCTAAATGACATGACATGACTTGTGAACAGTTTTCAGAAGCTTGTCAAAAGAATCCCGTTGTGCAACATATAACTTTTATTGAGATAAACAAAACTTTAGTCTGATGAAATAGTCATACTTTATTAATTTGTTCTCTGAGTAGTTAGAGGATGTCAGCTAAGCTAATTATACAATTGAGTTATTTATGCTCACAAATTCCATGGACATTTTAGAGCATTTATTAGTCCTGAAGGACACTCCATGTGCCGAACGTTTGCTGGGCATTTTTCACATATTGTACTTTGGAACAGAAGAAACAAATTTAATAAGATAAGACTGAGTGTAAAAGCACAAGTCCCTTCAGAGTACTGTGGCAAGATATTGAGCTGTGTTTTCCACTTGTGTGGAAGTTATATTGAATTAACACAAGGCAATAATAGAAATTATCCTGTTTCAGGCTGAAAATGTAATCTAATAATTAGCACACAAGATTAATATAGGAACACAACTTTCCAAAGCCAAACACTAGACAGTAGCAGAGTGGATTCCACATTTGTTCTGAATGTCCTGAAAACCTGGGACTAACTGTGGTTATCCAAAAATGAAAATAGGGAATAATCATGAGTTGGTGTTTGGGGGTGGGAGGGGGCACAATCTGGGAGAGCCTAATGGGTAATATGTTCCGAAGAAACTTGCCTCTCTTAAGTTGAACAGTACAGGCTGATTAAAACAAAGAGGTGTATTCCATAGGACTCTGGGCGAACTGGAAACTGACTTGAAATGTAACTACAAAAAAGAGCTCAGACTCAGAGAAGATGGGCCTCTGGCATGTCAAGGCTCCTGTGGATCATAAATTTGTTGTCACTCTGTGACAAAACCCTTCTCAATGTTTCTTCACACCTTGGACCCTTGAACCTTTACTGGTTGCCCTGGCTTTCAGAAGTGTTTGTGGTATATCATCATCTAAACTCCAGAAAGTTCTATTTAACCTTCTAGCTCAACGTTTGATGCCTTAGTTTTAACTATAAGACTCCAGTGCGAACTTTAGCCCCTTCACCTATCTCCACCCTGTGACATTAAAAATTAATTCACATTGAAGTGCACAAGCCAGCCATGTCACTGGTGGTCAGCGGTGGTGCAGAAGAACACCACTCATGCCTCCCTCTCCTCCACTGGCACCACCTCAGTAGTAGCAGGGGCTCCTCCCTATTCTCACTCTAGAAGTCTGTGGTATTTGGTCCTATCTTTGGGGCTGTCTGTGTTTTCCTTTCCTTAGGGCATATTAAACAATCTCTTCCCATTAAATACAAAGTTGTGCCAAGGAAAAACCTGAGGAGCTAAGTTTCTCCATCTCATTGGATAATCATGGCTCAAAGATCTGGCAAGGGCAAAGCCTTCAGTTGTACATAAACACAGAGGGAGAGAAAGTGAAACTTAGCCACAAAGAAGCAGAGCTGGGTCTGGGTCACTCCATACTTAAGACTGCTCAGAAGAGAGGAGGCTGGGTGCAAAGCAAGTAGTCCCCCCATTTTGCTCCTTTACTGTAGCCTAAGGAAAGACCCAGATTCTGGAAGGGAGATCCAGGGATGGCCAGATTGTCTCGTGTTTAAATGCAGAGGTCATTTCCCTTCAGCTCCCTGCTTTACCTTCTTCCTTGGTAATTACCTTCTTCCTTGGTAATTACCTTCTTCCTTGGTAATGTAGTTTCTGCTGAGGAATTAGTCAGTGTGTTAAATGTCTTTCCAGGTTGCCAGTGTTCATCTTTTAAATTCTGAATTTTAAACTGATGCTTGTCAGTGAGATGTCCAAGGCCAGGAGGAAGGAGTTGAGCATTTCTGAGTTCTCAGCATGGGAAGTGGCTCTGGTAGACAGCCAGTAACCGAGCATCCACCCCACTCCACACGTGACAACCAAGAGCTCTCCTCTAGCCTGCTTCACATCAGTCTATGGGCAACAACCTAAACTCTAACACATCAAGACCAAAGTTCACATCTATCAAACTATTTTGAGGGTTTAGAATGAGTTGTGATATGAAAAATGCCTCTTTCTTGAGAACAGAAATAATTTTATCCTTCCATGTGAGAACTGTACTATTGTCACTAACAGCTCTATCATATGCTGTTTTATTATACTACATGTTATTAATTATTAAATCAAATAGTTTCTAAGTGATTACAACATTGCACAATGACAAGGAGTTCATTTAATCCTTAATGAGAAATAGTCTTGTTTCCATTTTAAAGTTTTATTTTTATTCATGTGTATGTGTGTGTGCACATGCATGCATAAATGCATGCAGGTGCCTGTGCCAGCTGTAAGAGACTGGTAGATGTCATGGAGCTGGAGTTATAAACAGTGGGTTTCCCCTGAAAATCCCCTCACCCTGGCACCTCAAGTCTTTGCAGGGCTAAGTGCATCCTCTCTCACAAGTTTTTTTTTCAAAGTCTGTAATAGTCTGGCCCTTGCCATGGGTCTGAGTTTGATCTCCAGATGAACCACATAAAGAAGAAAAGAAATAATTGATTGCATAGAATTGTCCTCTGATTTTCACACACACACACACACACACACACACACACACACACACACACAGAGCATACAATAATAATAATGATGATAAGAATAACATAAGAAGAATCATTTTTACCAGAGCCTATAACCTTCAGCATAATATAACCTGCTGTTCTCTGACTTCCACACACATGCACACACCCTGACATACAATAATAATAATATAATATAATAATTTTTTAACAGAACCTGTAACCTTCAACATAATATAAGATGTTTGGTGAGGAGGGATAAACTGATATTACAAGAGTATCTTGGCTTCTTCTAGACAGAGACATTATATTAAATGTATGATAATAAGCTATTAAAATAAATAAATGAAGAAGCCCTGGCTACAACACATGACAATTGCCACAGGGCAATCCCACCATGGCAGATTTGACTATGTTAAGACAATGCCACTAAAGGTGGATTCAGTTAATGAAGCCAACAGCAGCACAGCACAGCCCTAAGGTCTATAAAGATCCCTCCTATCCTATGTAGAGGGTTACAACCCATCCTATGATCATGTGAGGTGATTAGTGTGTGCCTCCCATTCTCAAGGCCCCCTCAGGTTTCAGGGTTCTGATTCCACACATGCTGAGCATGCTTCTCCACTCATGGAAACAGACAAGGTTCATCTCTTTTTGTGTGTCCCGCAGACAGGCTCCACTCACCAAGATGACTGTCTACAAAGTTTCTGAGCTGCTTTGAAAGGCATGTGGCTCCTGTACTGTAATAGTATTCTAGGGTACTCAAAGCCAGTTTATCCTACCTCTCTGTTCACATGCCCTCATCCTATGGTAGGCTGCTGGGCCTCTTCTGTTTTGCCTGAGCTGATAGTCATTCCTTCTGACCTTACTTTTAACCAAAGACCTTCACAAAGATATCTTGGTGTCTTAATTTGCTTTTGCTATTCTGACCAAAAGCAACTCAAAGAGAAAAATGTTTATTTGGATTATATATCCTTTTTTTTTTTTTTAGTTTTTTGAGACAGGGTTTCTCTGTATAGCCCTGGCTGTTCTGGAACTCACTTTGTAGACCAGGCTGGCCTCGAACTCAGAAATCCACCTGTCTCACGTCCATGTAACAGACCATTTTGAGGAAAACAAGAAACTGAAACAGAACCTCAGAGGAATGCTACTTACTGACATGGTCCTCAGACTTACATTCACCTACCTTTCTTCTACCTACATGGTCTACCTGCCTAGGAGTGGAATCACTCACAGTGAAGTGGACCTTTCTGCACCAATCATTAATGAAAAAAAAAAAAAGTTCCACAGACTTTCCTAGCCCAGTCTGATGGAGGCATAGTTTTAATTAAGGTACCCTCTTCCCAAATTACTCCAGCTTGTGTCAGGTTGACAAAGAACTAACCAGCACATCTAGTAGGTAAAGATGATTCCCTTGATAAAATTAATTCTTGTGTCTATTATTACAAAAATGTTATATGAATCCAGATTATTTTTCTCCTTTCAGAACTTAATATAAGTGATTTTTTTCTTCTTTATAAATGGATCCTAATAAGAAATACATGCAAAGTCATAGTAAATTAGAAATTTGAGATTATGTATGTAAAACATAGTCTCTAGTGATTAATCTTATCATGTTGAAGAAGTTGAGAGATGCCTATGGATTAGTACAGGCACTTCCTCCAGCCATGCCCATAATGGTTACATCCATAGTCAAATAGACCACAAAGGCTCTGAGCTAATGTATGCTATAATCTACCTACAGATTCAAATTTTGAAATACTACTGGCAATGGTGAAAATGTAGACATCAGGACCTAAATGAAAGGAAGATAGTTGTGAAGAGGGCATGCCTGTGAAGGATGATCTTGGTCCCGACACCATCCTGTAACCTTCCTTACTCTTTGGCTTACAGTAGAGTGAAAAGCCTCTACCACATACTTACTCCTCTATGTTATTCTGTCTCAACCTTCAGCCCAAAGCAATGGGTCCAAGATCTAAAATGATTACCAGAAAATTTGCTCTGAGATAGTGTGTTCTATACATGAAATCTCAACAACATGATCACCTAAGTAAAGACCTGTGTAAAGACAAGCCCAGTGGACATGCCAACATGAGTGAGGGAGATCTCAGGAGACCAAACTTCTAGATGAAGAACAGCAGACAGTTGATACCTGCAACATTATGGAGATATATAAAATAATGAATACAAAATAATGAAAAATGATAGGTTACTGTCTTACTTGGGGTTACTATTGCTGTTATAAAATGCCATGACCACCACAACTTATGGAGGCAAGGGTTTATTTGATCATACTTCCACATACTAGTCCATCATTGAAAAAAAATATGGACAGAAACTCAAATGGGGTGGAAACCTGGAGATAGGAGCTAATGTAGAGGCCATTGATGGGTGCTGTTTTCTGACTTGCTCACCCCACTTTCTTCTAGAACCCAGGATGATAGTCCAGGGCTGGGGCCTCCCCCATCAATCACTAAGAAAATGCTCTGTAGGCTTGCCTACAGCCTGATCTTATGTAGGTATTTTCTCGACTGAGGATCCCACCTCTCCAATGACTCTAGCTTATGTTAAGTTGAGATAAAACTGTTCATCACAGTTATCTAATCTCAAATGGTCAGCCCTAAACAAATATACATAAGAATAAAAGTAAGCTGACTCTCAGTGAGGTATATTATGTATGTATATGTATATGATATATATGTATATCAGATAGATGATATATATGTAGACAGACAGACAGATGAATAGATATAACTAAAGAATAATTTTAAAAGAAGAGGTCAGAAGCTGGGCATGTGGCACACTCCTTTAATCCCAGCACTCAGGAGGGAGAGGCAGGCAGATTTCTGAGCTCGAGACCAGCCTGGTCTACAAAGTGAGTTCTAGGACAGCCAGAGCTATACAGAGAAACCCTGTCTCAAAAAAAACAAACAAACAAACAAACAAACAAACAAAAGAAGAAGAAGAAGGAGAAGAAGAAGGAGAAGAAGAAGACATGGGCATGGGAAGAATTGGGGAGAAAGGAAGGGTGGAGACGATATCAATCTAATTTCACAGCATCAGCTTCCAATAATACCAGCCCTTTCCCTCTCTTCCTGGTCCCTGAGTACTGAATGTAACTTCCATTTGGGTGACAAAGAGACATAGTGAGGAAGTCAATCCAGGAAGCCTTCCTATTATTTGCAAGAAAGCATTTAAGACACATCAAGAAAGGTTACCCAGAACATTCTAGTGTTTCTGCTTTGAAGCCCAGCTTCAAATGCCAAAGCTTTTCTCTCAGCACAGTGACAGGGCTTCAGACCCCCCCAAATGCCACTCTTGTTCCTTCAGAACCATTTTCAGTCTCTTTTGTGGTCAGAGACACAGAAATGGCTGCTATATGTACAGATTGTCATTAGCTCTTGGGCACATGCGCAATTCAAACTGGATCTCCCTTAGGTAGATCCTAACCCCCACCCAGGGGGTCATGATACAGAGACTCAAATTCCAGCCTCATTGTTTACTGGCTGTGTGGCTTTGGGCAAGACCCCAACCCTTCGGAGTTTCATAGCTCTGCTTCTGCCCTCCTCCCACTTTCTGCAGCTCCACAATAGAACTGGCAGGGATTGTCCTGCTGACCACAGATGGCCCCAGTTTATGATGGCCACACTGAATATTTTCTCTACTTGCTGGTGGAGCCAAACCATGAGCATCCAGTGGAAACTGTGCTTCAAGTGTGAGTGTGAGTGTGTGTGTGTGTGTGTGTGTGTGTGTGTGTGTGTGTGGCAGAGGGGTTTCACTCACCCCTGTGGGCATGCATAGGGCCAGAAGTTAACACCAGGATGTTTCCTCAGTGACACTTTCACCTTTTGTGAGACAGAGTCACAAACCTGGCACTCCCTAGGTTAAACTGTCTAGCCATCAATGCCCTAGGATCTATTTCTCTCTGTCCTTCCATGCCCAGGGTTAAGGTTACAGGCACACGCCACCATGTCCATTTATTACATGGGTGCTAGGGAACCAAACTCAGGTTCTCTTGCTTACATAGCAAGTACTGTGTTCCCTTATCCTTCTCCCCACCCTGAGCTCCCCTCCATTAGCAATCTACAGTAAGATCCTCTCAGTGCTGTAGTAAGAGGCAGCTCGCAGGTTACAAGTCAGCCTATCACGAGCCAAGAGGAATCTGGATTTTGTTATAAAGTTCTTTGGATTTTTTCTGTATGCCTCTTGGATCCTCTATCTTTGTCGAATGACAAAGGATGTCACCCAGTTGTAGAAGAAGCAAAAAGGAGCACAGGAGAATGCACTTAGGACAACCCCTAGCTACCCCAGTAGGACATTAGTCTTCTCTCAGATCCTCCTTCCAGCTGGGGCTGGGCAGCCATCAGTCATCAGAACAGTTATTCAGAGGCTCAGCTTGGTCCACTGTGGGAATAGGTGACATTGGCAACCACAGCACCACCGGCCTGGCCCTCCATGCTTAATAAAGCTGTTGGTCAAGACCAATTCCATTCCTAAATGCAGTGCGATCCACTCACAGACCTGGGAGGCTGAAGGCAGCCAGATCCAGCTCTTAAGCCGCTGGTTTTCATCATAAAGGAAATTGCTGCTCGGCACAAATTGTTGAGGAACTGATAACAATCTGTTGCTGAGGTAACTATTATTCCAAGAAGATCAAGCAGAGAAATTACTCAGATGGACAATGATGTCATTTTGAACCCCTTGGCCACCTGGCTGCAAGTCAAGAACTATAGCCAAAAGCCCGTGAACGTTAGTTTCTTTGCTTACAATTCTCTCAAGAGTTCAGGCATGGGAATCCTGTCTCCCTCCCCTCAGCCCTTAGAGCCAGAGTGAGTAGCAGCATTTGTCAGCATGCCTGGGAAAGAAAAGAGGGCCTTTGTGTAGTGAGAAGGCTTCTGAGCCAAAGTCTCCCTCTCCCAGCTCTTGTCAATGCTCCTGCAGAGGGGAGCCCAGAGAACAGCCTGTCAGGTCTTTTCAGGGCTGAGAAAGTCAGGCTTTTAGTCACCTTGGCTAGGCTGAGGGACTTGGATTACTGGTCATCAGCCCAGGATTTACACAGAGAGCAAAGAAGAGGGATGGGAAACACCAGCCCTTTTGCTGCTTGAGAATGAGGGACTTTCACAAGTAGAGGCAACTGTGGCAGCCCTGTGTGGGACCACTGTGCTCCTTGATGGCTGAGAGGTGGAGCCACATCATGCTCACACAGTCCAGGCCCAGGGCTCTTGCTTGTCTAGAGTCATCAGCAGTGGGTAAATAATCCCTCTAGTCTTGTATCTCCGTGGTGAGGCAGTCACTGCAGCTGCTCCCCCTCGGCAGCTCAGCTGTACCATGGACTGGTGTGCGCTGGCTCCATCACACCCCACTAAAAGAATAGATTCATCTCAGAACTCTTCATCCACCTCCACTTCTCTTCCACCTTTACCTCCATCTGCTGCCAAGATAGATGCCAGCCCAGTACTTAGTAGTTTGTTCCAGGGGGCGCTAGATCCATTGAAGAGCAATCACAAACTCTTAGGGATGGTATTCAAAGCTGGTGAAAAGAGAACTGCTTTAGAACCACCCAGACAGGGGCTCAACTGTTGACGCTCCTTCCTTTTACATTATATTGGTTACGTGGCTGAAGCTTTCTAAGCTTAAATGACCTCTTCAGTAAAGCAGAGCTGAAATGCTTTTAAGACTTGCAGAAGAGTATGCAGGGTGCATAATATTGGCACACAGGGACACATGGTAATCGGCAGCTGATACCTTTTGGGGACCCTCTAACCGACCACGTTGTTCGGTAGCTCTCAGGACAGTCACTTAACTACCAGCTATCTGCTTCATTTGGTGATTCTGGATGGAACTGTTTTCTTGTTTCAAGCAAATTCAGTTTCTGAAATGTTTCTGGGACATGTTCTGTGTGCAAAACCCATGCTGAGTCCTGGGGATTGCAGAAGCTGCTACACAGGGCAAACTGTAGGCAAGGTAGAAACAGCTGCCTAGGGAGTCAGATGAGGGCGAGTTCTACAGAAACTGTCTGAGCTCCTCCTCTGTTGTAGCAAGAATCTCAGTCCCATTCCCATGCCAGGAGTCCGGAGGCCGACCAAGAAGGGAGCTGCAGTTGCCCTGTATGCTGTGAAGGCATAGAGCTCACATAGCCCACAAGGGCTGGAGAAGTGACTTGCATCACGAGCTCAGCAGTCTCCCAGTTCTGTCACAAGTTCCAAGAGGCTCCAGGAAGCCTTAGGCAGGGATTCCGTGTATGTGATCTATTGGCTGGGGCGGGATGGAGGCGGGGGCATGCTCTCATACTCTACCCATCCTGCTACGGTCTTTACAGCTATTTCTCCCAGGTTATTGTAGCAAAAGTCTCCCTCTCAGACAAGGAGCAGGCTGGTGTCCCACCAGCTTCCTCACAGCATGTTTCTATCCCAGAGTAACCCACTGTATGTGGAAGGGGTCCCACCTGTGAATTCAGGGACTGGGGTGACCAAGCTGACACTGTTATTGTCAGGAGCTGGTAATCCTTTGATTCCTAACATGGCCACCCAAGTTGTAGGATTATGTATTACAATCATACAAGCTGAATGTCCTATCTTCCCCAAACACACATATAACGGTAGCAAGCAAGCTTCTTATATTGCAAAGAAAACCTTGACCTTTCCATAGTCCTTAGCATGTGACATTGGTCACCACCACTTCCAGCAACAATGTGTTTACTTACTGTGTCAACAAATGTGAAAAGTTCCTACCTAGTCTTTTTGCCAACTTCTGGAATACCCAAAGATCTCTTGGTCTGCCTCATGCCTTTCCTACTGCTAAGCCAAATAAGACTTTGTGATTTTATCCCTGCTGGGTATCTGAGTGGAACTTCCTGACTCTAGATTATGGATGGAGAACACTCCCAACCCAGTAGAGTCTAACACCCTGGTATGTCCTCTACCTACTCTCAACAGCAAACAGACTTCTGGTTGTCTGAAGTGTGTGCCCTGCTATGTCACTCTTCCCACCTGTAACCAGTTCTCATTGTTCGGGTCTGCCTCATTCTTCAGGACGTCATTTCAGAAACACCGTGGAAGGGCCTAGCCTGTGCTCTGTCTGGCTCAGCTGAGCTCGCCGGAACTCACCATTCCTCACTCTGTACAATATCTCAAAGTATCAACCAGCACCGTAGTGCTCTCTCCTGCAGAAAAGACCTGATGCATGCAAGCATACATGCTATGCTTAGCTGAGGTGCCCTTAATTTATGATCCTCCTGCCTCTATCTCCCCAATGTTAGGGTACCGTGCGTGTACAACCAAACCCAGTTTCATGTAGTGCTGGTGTTGAGTCCAGAGTAAGCACTCCTACCCATTGATCCATTGAGCAACTATGCCATCCCTAGCTAGAAATTTGTCTTTAAGACCAGTAACAAATAAATTATCCAGACAGGTTTTGTTTCACTGAATTTTGTTTCACTGAAATATATATATATAATCTGGCATCTAACATAATGACAGCAAGAAGTTATAGAACTTGTTACATTTTCTTTAGGTTGAAATGGGTCTTTCATTCATCTCTGAGCTCATGCTGATCATGTCTATATCTAATACCATAAGCAACTCAAATTCCTCGAGAAAGAGATAGGCTTTTTTTTCCTTGCTTCCCTCTGTCAATTCACCATCTGAGTGATTTTCAGGAAATGAATTTATTCAAGACTCAACAAATATTTATAGAATATCTAATACCATTGCCACCCTGGTACCTGGATGAGGTCCCAGTTGATGCATCTGCAGGGATGGAGAGCTGACTTTATTTATAGACTCAGAGGCTACATGAAGGCTCTATTCTAACCCTGAAGTTGCAAGCTGCCAAGAGACTGATCTGAAACTCTGAGTGTCTGAAGACTTCATAAGAAAGCATATGGTTGGAGGATGGCTTTTTGACGGTTCCACTTAGAATGTGATTTGAATTATCCTTCTTTCTCCGTTCACTGGAGCCCACTTATTCTTCCAGAATGTTTCACAGCTCAGTTCAGGAAGAAAATCTCTCCAGACAGCAGGATAGGGCAGAAGATCTACAAGCTGGACACAAGATCTCCAAAGCAGCAATGCAGGGACCCTTCTGTGAGGACTGGGCTGGGCTTTCTTGTCAAGTTATTTTAAAATCTTTCAGATTCTACCTTAGTTCCTTGGAAAATAAAATGGACCTTGTCACTTCTCTTTCTGAGATGGAAAACAAGACTGTGATGGGGTTAGGAGTACATTCCACATGCCACCAGGAGGTTCAGGGGAGCCATGGTTTGAGATACAGGCTTGGACATGGGTGATACAATTTTGTAAAAGGTACAAACTTCCTCCCTACCCATTCCTTTGTCCCAGCCTTCAACTCTTGAAGGCATTACCCAGACACCTGCAGGCCATTTCTACTACGAAGCAGATAGACTAAGTGAAAATCACTTTCCCCCTTTTCCTCCAACTCCTCCCTCGCCCCCAGTATCATCTCCAGCTCTGCAAGCAGACCATCTACTGTAGCTGCCAGTTCCTCTCTGCACCCATCTCCAATGGATCAGTTCTTTTCCAACATTCCTCCATACTTATCCTGGCATCCCAGCCCCCAACTCCTGCAAGCATTCTCTGGGAACTCACAAGCTAGAGAAGCAAGTAGGCCAGGGAAAGATATAGGTGACCTTCAGCTCTGCATTCTTCTTCTTTTCCTTCAAGCTCAATCTCCCAGTCTCAAGCTCAGCTCTATACCAGATCACTTGTTGAGATCTCTTTTCCCTCTCTGTCCCTATTCTCAAGAGACTAAGCAGATTCTAGAGGCTCACCCTGATTTTCTTCCCTCCTGTGGACTTGTTCAGTGCCCCTTCTGGCCCACCTCCATTTTTAGGTGTCAGCTTTTAATACCCAGAAATAAATTCTATCCAGAAGCCCCAATGGCTACACCTGGCAAGATCTCAGAAACATCCTCTTACCAGGTAACCTATAGCTACAACATTCTCCTAAAGACTATAACATGCCTTCAACAAAGACAAGACTGTATATCAGCACCTAGAATTACAGACATCCCAAAGTCAGAAGCCTAGACACCAATTTAAAACACAATCAATGACAGTCAATATTGTAAATCAGACACATTCACCAGGCTGCCTCTTAGTGATTCATCAAATGCTGCCAGCAGTCAGGTGTAGTGCATTTCTACTATCTCTAGATGTTACATATTAACAAGTGGCCCTCTTTAAAAGGTCCTGGCCACCCTACATCACTCTCTGTGTCTTGTTCATCATCTCTGTCTCTAGGTCTTTGTCTCTCTCTCATATCCTTCTACCAAAACTTCCCTTCACTCTTCCCATTAGATCTATTGTGTAATGTGGTCTCTTAGCAACACACCTTAGCCCCAGATCTGCCAGATATCTTTCCATGCTTTATCCTAATAGCCAGGGCACTACATCTCCACTAAAGTCCATCAGCCCTACAATTAGTAAGTTGGTCCTGGACAATAGTAGAAGTACAAGATAAGGACTTCCAAATAGCCCTTATGAATATGTTAGAGGCCCTTACCTTATAAGGGAAATGAATAAATGATTTAGAAAAAGTTATGAAAATGTAAAGGGCAGAATGCAATGAATGAGAGTTCGAGTCCTAAAAGTGGAAACAGAACCCATGAGGGATTTGTTTATTTCATCCAACTCTCCTGGCCTTCTTTAAAGCATTTATTTGTTTTCCTTTAAGGACCTCTACCATCTTCATATTGGTAGTTTTAAGGTCTTTTTCTTCTGTTTCAGTTATATTGAAATATTTGGGCCCAGGATGGCAGAACAGCTAGGTTCTAGTGACAACATAGTGAGCTGGCTGCTATTGATTGTATTTTTATGGTGCCATCTAGGCATCTGGGATTATAGGTTTAGGTTCTAATTTCTGGAGGATCAGGAGAGAATGGTCTGTGGGATCCATAGGAGATATGGATGGGGGGGAGGGAAGCTGCAGCTGGGAGGAGCCTGAGGGACTGGATCTGCTGGGGAAACAAAGTGCAAGGAAGGGTGACAGGCAGGCTAAGGGGGTTTTGGCAAGCAAGGCCTGTGAGGTGTCCACCTGGGCTGGTGGCTGGGACACTGTGACAATATGAGGGGTGGAATCCAGGAAGGGATGTTTGTGGGAGCCACAGGGACATGGAGAGGAGGAAAGGGAAGGAAGCTGCAGCTGATATTCTGTTGCAGGGCCAGGGACAAGCCTGCGGGATGGCATCTGCTGGGGGAACAGAGACTAGAATCAATAAAGAAAACCAAACTAAGGAAAAACTGGAAATGGAAAAATTAGGAACAAAACAGGAACCTCAGAGGCAAGCTTCATCAACAGAATACAAGAAATGGAAAAGAGAATCTCAGGCATTGAAGATAAGATAGAAGCTATGGATAACATTTAACAAAGCAAATGTTAAATATAAAAAACCTAACGGGCACAAAGCATCCAGGGAATCTGGGAAACTATGAAAAGACCAAATCTATGACTAATAGGCATAGAGGAAGAAGAAGAAACCCAGGTCAAAGGCACAGAAAATATTTTCAACAAAATCACAGAAGAACCTAAAGGAGATGCCTATTAAAGTACAAGAAGAATGGAGAGCACCAAACAAACTAGAAAAGAAATTCTCCCCAGCACATAACCAAAATACTAAATGCACAGAACAAAGAAAGGATATTAAAGGGCTTTAAGGGGAAAAAAATCAAGTAACATATAAGGCAGACCTATCAGAATAACATCTCATTTCTCAATGGAGACTCTAAAAGCCAGAAGGGCCTGGAGAGATTGCTACAGGCTCTAAGAGACCACAAATGCCAGCCCAGACTACTATACCTAGAAAAAACTTTACATTACAATATATGGGGGAAAAGGATCTTCCACAATATAATCAAATTTAAGCAGAATTTATCTATAAACGAGTCCTACAGAAGGCACTAGAAGAAAGACTTCAAGATGAAGAGGTTAATTACACCCAAGAAAGTAGAAAGAATAAATAAGTCCAGACCAGCAAATCACAAAAGGAGAAAACACACTACAACCACCACCACCACCAGTGCCACAACCACAACAACAAAGTAACATGAGTCAACAAACACTTCTCAATGATAACTCTTTTTTTTTTCCTCTTTATTAGATATTTTCTTCATTTACATTTCCCATGTTATCCAGAAATTTTCCCTTACCCTCCCGCGTCCCTGCCCTGCCCCCCTACCCACCCCCTCCCACGTAATGGCCCTGGCATTCCCCTGTTCTGGGGCATATAGAGTCTGTATGACCAAAGGGCCTCTCCTCCCAATGATGGCCAACTAGGNTGGTGTGCTGTTGTATCTAGGACTTGATGGGGTGGGTGAGTTTGGATCTGGTGATGCCAAGTACCCTTGGATTCTGCTGCTTTTGTTCTTACGCTTACCTCCTGCCATCTCTAACCAAGGAGACCTGGCGTTGGTGCAGGCCAGAAGGGAGAGTCTGAAATGGTCTGGGCCTATCTCTGACCTGGCTGGTGCCTCAGGTTGCAAGGGATTGGGCAGGAACAGATGCTGTGTTCAGCTGTTCACCTTGATGTGTGCCTCTGCGATTTCAAGGCCCCCGGTGTGCTCCACTCACCTTTAACCCAGAAGTGTGCCTAATGTCCTGGGGTTTGGAGGTGCGCTGGCTGGCGGCCCTATCCACTGCGTTCAGAGAGGGATGATGGCGGTCCGGCGGCGGGGCAGTCCTGGCTGGCTGGGAGTGGTCCCAGCCTCTGGTTGGACTGAGGTCCTCTGTGCCAGCCACTGCTGCATTTGGCCACTGGACCCTCTGCGATTTCAAGGCCCCTGGTGCGCTCCACTCACCTTTAACCCCGAAGTGTGCCTAATGTCCTGGGGTTTGGAGGTGCGCTGGCTGGCGGCCCTATCCACTGCGTTCAGAGAGGGATGATCCTCAATGATAACTCTTAATACCAATGGTCTCAATTCCCCAGTGATAGGAAACATACCAAGAAAATGAATGGAGAAATTGGATCCATCCTTCTGCGTTCAAGAAACACATTTTAACAGATGAGGCATCACCTCAGGGTGAAAGGATGAAAAAAAAGATATTCCCCACATAAGGACCTAAGAAGCAAGCTGCTGTAGTCATTTTATTTAATATTTTATTTAATATCTAACAATATCTATCAATATGTCTAACAATATCTAAAAAAATTAACTTCAAACTAAAATTAATCAAATGAGATAGGGAAGAACAGTACACACTCATCAAAGGAAACACTCACCAAAAGAACATTGTAATTATTGACATCAACATATAAAGCACAAGGTCCCCCAAGTTCATAAAAGAATGTCACTGAAAGCAAGTGACGTTCAACTCTTGCCAATTGATAAAGGTCATCTAGACAAAAATTAAACAAAGAAATTCTAGAACTAATTGACATCATAAACCAAATGAATATAACATATATCTACCAAACACTTTGCCCATATACTTGGCCACAAAACAAGACTCAACAGAAAAAAATTTCAAAGAAAATTAAAATATCACCTTACATCCTATCTGTCCATTATAAACTAAAACTGCATGACAACAACTAAAGTATCAGAAAACTTACAAACTCATGAAAATGGAATGACTCTCTATTGAAATAGAAAAAAAAAAAGGGTCAAGAACAAAATTTAAAACTTTCTAAAATGGAATAGAAATGAAAATACAACATATCCAAACTTTCAGGACACAATGAAGGTGTTTCTAAAAGACAAGCTCAGAACACTAAGTGCCTAAAGGAAAGAAATTGGAGAGATCATATGTCAGTAACTTAACACTACATCTGAAAGCTCAAGAACAACAACAAAAAAAGAATAAATAGGAACAGACAGCAAGAAATATCCAAACTCAGAGCTGAAATCAATAAAATAGAAACAAACAACAACAAAAGATTACCAAAAATCCCCCAATGAAACAAAATAATTGGTTCTTTGAAAAAAATCAGTAAGATTGACAAACCCTTAGCCAAATTAACTAAAAGTCAGAGAGAGGCAAATTAACAAAATTNAAAAGAATAAATAGGAACAGACAGCAAGAAATATCCAAACTCAGAGCTGAAATCAATAAAATAGAAACAAACAACAACAAAAGATTACCAAAAATCCCCCAATGAAACAAAATAATTGGTTCTTTGAAAAAAATCAGTAAGATTGACAAACCCTTAGCCAAATTAACTAAAAGTCAGAGAGAGGCAAATTAACAAAATTAGAAATAAAAGAGGAATATAAAAACAGGCTCTAATGAAATCAAGAGAATCAAACAAACATTCTTTGGAAACTTATACTCCACTAAAATGGAAATATCTAAAAGAAATGGATAGTTTTCTCAATGCACACCCCTTACCAAGCTAAATCAAGATCAGATAGACAATGTAAATAGACCTATAACAACTAGTAAAATAGAAGCAGTCATTAGAAATGTCCCAAACAGAAGACGACGAAGAAGAAGAAGGAGGAGGAGGAGGAGGAGGAGGAGGAAGGGAAGGAGGAGGAGGAGGAGGAGGAGGAGGAGGAGGAGGAAGAAGAAGAAGAAGAAGAAGAAGAAGAAGAAGAAGAAGAAGAAGAAGAAGAAGAAGAAGAAGAAGAAGAAGAAGAAGAAAAAGAAGAAAACTGTGGCGATGATGATGATGCAGAATTCTACCAGACTTTCAAAGAAGAGTTAATGCCAATACTCCTCAAATTATTTCCACAAAATAAAAACAGAAGGAAGATTATCCAATCCATTTAACAAGGCCACAGTTATCCTGATACATAAGCCATGCAATGACCCAATAAAGAAATAAAATTAAAGACAAATTTACCTTATGAATACAGATGCAAAAATTCTCAAAACACTCAAAAACTGAAACCAAGAAAACATCAAAAAGATTATCTACTGTGATCAAGAAAGCTTCATCCCAAAGATGCAGAGATGGCTCAGCATATGAAAATCAATAAATGTAATCTACCATATAAACCAGCTGAACAATAAAACAAAACTGCATGATTATATCTTTTTTTTAAGATTTATTTTATTTTATTATATGTGAGTACACTGTAGCTGTCCTCAGACACTCCAGAAGAGGGAGCCAGATCTCGTTATGGATGGTTGTGAGCCACCATGTGGTTGCTAGGATTTGAACTTATCACCTTCGAAAGAACAGTCGGGTGCTCTTACCCGCTGAGCCATCTCACCAGCCCCCGCATGATTATATCTTAGATGCAGAAAAGTCCTTGGACAAAATCCAATACCCCTTCACGTTGAAAGTGTTGGAGATTCAAAAGACATACCTCAACATAATAAAGGCAATTTACAGCAAGCTCATAGCCAACATCAACCTAAATGGAGAGGAGCTCAAAGTATTCCCACTAAAATCAGGAACAAAACAAGGTTGTCTACTAGCTCCATAGCCACTCAATATAGTACCTGAAGTCTTATCTAGAGCAATAAGGCAATTGAAGGAGACAGGGATACAAATAGGAAGGGGAAAAGTGAAAATGTCTTTCTTTGAAGATGAATTGATAATATATATCAGTGATTCTAACAATTTCCCCAGGAAATTCCTACAGTTGCTAAATACTTTTAGTAAAGTAACTGGATACAAAATTAACTCACAAAAAATCAGTAGCCTTCATGTATACAAATGACAAACAAACTGAGAAAAAAATTAGGGGTAAAACACTCCTCAACATAACCTCTAAAAAATACAATACAAAATACCTTGGAGGAACTCCAACCAAACAACTGAAAGCTTTGTATGATAAAAAAAAAAATCTTTAAGACACTGAAGAAAAAAAAAAAGAATATATCAGAAGATGGAAAGCTCTCCAATGCTCATGGATCAGTAGGATTAATATGGTAAAAAAAAATGGTTATCATATCCCAAATCTACAGATTCAATGCAATATCCATCAAAATTCCAGCACAGTTCTTCACAGAACTTGAAAGGACATTTAATTTTTGGCTTCCTATGAAGTAGCAAAAATCCCAGGATATCTCAAGCAATCCTGAATAATAAAAGAACTGTTAGAGGTATCACCATTTCCAATCTCAAAATGTACCACAGAGCTATAATAATAAAAACTGAATGATATTTGCATAAATACATGTTGATCGATGGAATTCTATTCAAGACCACAGAGCTATGAACATCTGTTTTTTTGTTTTGTTTCAAAATATATACTGAGGGAAAAAACAAGCTTTTTTCAACAAATAGTGCTGGTCAATACAGCTGGTTGCCTATAGAAGGATGCAAATGGACCCTATTTATCACCCTGCACAAAACTCAACTCCACATGTATCAAAGACCTCAACATAGTACCAGATACAATTAAACTGATAAAAGATAATGTGGAGAATAGCCTTAAATTCGTTGGCACAGGAAAATACTTTTTGAACAGAATACCATTACCACAAGCACTAAGATCAGTAATTAATTAATAGGACCTCATGAAAATGAGACACTTCTGTGTGGCAAATGCATGGCAGCCTACAAAATGGGAAAAGAATTTTACCAACTACACATCCAATAGAGGGAAAATATCCAAAATATATAAAGAACTCAAGAAACTAGATATCAAGAAAGCAAATAAAATTTAAAAATGAGGTACAGATCTAAACAGAGAATTCTCAATAGAGGAAATGCTGAGTACTAAAATGATCAATATTTTAATTATCAGGAAAAATGCAAATCAAAACTACTTTGAAATTTCATCTTAACACCTATAAGAATGCCCAAGATCAATAAAATAAATGACAGCAAAGCTGTAGAGTAAGAGGAACGCCCATCCATCTCTGGTGGAAGTGCAAACATATACACCTATTATAAAAATCAGTGTGGCTGTTCCTCGGGCATATGGGAATAAATTTACCTCAAGATCCAGCTATACCACCAATTTTGGGAATATATCCAAAAGACTTATCATCCTAGTATAATTAGAATCTTCTTGAATATATTGCATAAAATATCTATTTTCGATACATTTAAAATTTAACACAACAATAACAAAAGATTTGAGGAGGGGTTACTCAGTAAGGGGCATTAGGAGAGTATAGCTCTAATCTTTTTCTGCCTTCTGTTTCCCTACACTGCCTACAAAATTACCATCTCCTGACTCCAGCCCCTTATTCCCCTTGATGCTGCTCAAAAGACTCTCAGAGATTGCGTTCCAGTCTCTTTGGCTGAAGTTAGTTTGAGGTAGGTTTCTCTGACGTGCAATCGCAATCAAATGGGCTTGACCAGACTCATAACATCAGTGTCTTGAGCCTCAAGGTTTTAGTGTTGCTAGTCATCATTTTGCCAGCTATTGTGTGACATTACTCTTGAGGAGACATAAATATATCTACCCACCTCAGATAGGGAACCAATGGCAAACCAAAGTACCAATACCACCAGGGTTCAAATTGGTAAATCAATGAATTATATTAGGGTTGCTATAAGGAGTATGGAGGAAAGGTTACTTAAAAGATCAGAAACGACTCAAGGACAGCTATATCACCAAAAGCCCAGGCCAGCATGGATGATAGCTCATGAAACTAAAAAAACCTGGAGCTCACTTCACAACCTGCAGACAGCATTACAGGTTAGGAAATAGTCTTTTCAGGTGACGTAGTTGTTGAGCTCTTCCAAAACAGTGCAGCTAGTCTCTGCTTTTCCTAGGCAGCTTGCCTGTTTTCTGTTTCTTTTCCAGGCAATTCATCTGGTCTGAGCCTCTTCCAGGAAGCGCTACTTGTCCAAGAATTCCTTTAAGTGGTCCTTATAGTTTATATATGCTTGGGGAAGGAAGAGTCTAGTTAATCTGATCGATTTCATGGCCTTCCTGAGGGTGTTATTTCCTTCCTGAGGTTCCCTGCAGGATGAATGTTTCACCTGACTTTAGCACTGCCTATTTTTTCACCTCCCTGTAAATATCCTGTGTCTTAGGAGTTTCCCCATCAGAACAGTCTATTCTCTCACCTCTCCTTTAATGTCCTGTGTCTTAAGGAACGTCCCCATCAGAATAGTTTATTCTCTTACCTCTCCTTTAATGTCCTGTGTCTTAAGGAGCTTCCCCATCAGAACAGTCTATTCTCTTACCTCTCCTTTAATTTCCTATGTCTTAAGGAGTTTCACCATCAGAACAATCTATTCTCTTACCTCTCCTTTAATGTCCTATGTCTTAAGGAGCTTCCCCATCAGAACAGTCTATTCTCTCACCTCTCCTTTAATGTCCTGTGTCTTAAGGAACGTCCCCATCAGAATAGTCTATTCTCTTACCTCTCCTTTAATGTCCTGTGTCTTAAGGAGCTTCCCCATCAGAACAGTCTATTCTCTTACCTCTCCTTTAATTTCCTATGTCTTAAGGAGTTTCACCATCAGAACAATCTATTCTCTTACCTCTCCTTTAATGTCCTATGTCTTAAGGAGCTTCCCCATCAGAATAGTCTATTCTCTCACCTCTCCTTTAATGTCCTATGTCTTAAGGAGCTTCCCCATCAGAATAGTCTATTCTCTCACCTCTCCTTTAATGTCCTATGTCTTAAGGAGCTTCCCCATCAGAACAGTCTATTCTCTTACCTCTCCTTTAATGTCCCATGTCTTAAGGAGCTTCCCCATCAGAATAGTCTATTCTCTTACCTCTCCTTTAATGTCCCATGTCTTAAGGAGCTTCCCCATCAGAATAGTCTATTCTCTTACCTCTCCTTTAATGTCCTGTCTTAGGAGCTTCCCCATCAGAATAGTCTATTCTCTTACCTCTCCTTTAATGTCCTGTGTCTTAAGGAGCTTTCCAAGCCTCTAATCCTGGGAACTGGAAAAATCCCTTTAAAAAGTCCACAAAACTACAAGGGTCCTACAGCATGTGAGCTTCCTCCAGGCAGTTCCAGTGCCCCAATCTTCATTACTTCTAACTTAGCAGAGGGAAGAGAAAACAGAGCCTTTGTCTGTGCCATCTTTATTTGACACCAAAGAAAATAAAAATAAAATATCTTCTTTAGAAGGTCATCATTTTTCTTCTAAGAAGCTGGAAAACACTTTTTGAGGGTGTTAAAAATAATCAAACAAGAAGATCAAAGTTAATGAGACACTAGCTCTGGCCTGAGGAACACGGAAGGTGAAAATCTAAAAGCCTTGAAGAGATTTTCTGGGGAATGAGTAAAATAGCTTAGTGATATCTGATTGCCAATCTTTAAAGCTCAGAAAACAATTTTTTTCTAATGTGTTTTTATTCTTATCTAATATCAACAGAAAAATATCCCCACCCGTAACAATGTACTCCCGTGTTCTGAGTAATTCTTCCCTTGAAATACAGAGATGCTCATCAGAATGCCTTAGAGGCTTCCTTTTGAAAACAAACTCAGGAGTCCCCAGCATTAACTGGGTTTATGTGTTTACCTCTTTGTTTTTGGAAAGGTGCTCTGTAGACTTATATGTGTCGCAAGACTCAAAAAGAGAAGAGGATCTATCTTGGACTATAATCACAAGACAGGACTTAGGTAGGCTTCACAAAACCTATTCTGATGTTGGCCTCAGGCCCTCATCCTGGGAGGCTTACAGTAGGACAGACAGCTCCTGGAGCAGGATTGTGCATCAGTGTGGTCTTTGTCCTGTGCCCAAAGCTCGGCAGTAACCTTGATGGATGGAATTGTAGAGTATGGTTTTTGAGGACTTACTGTGACAGAATGCAACATTCTTAGATTTAAAATCCATAACAAACGATTGTGGCCGTTTGAACAGGCTTGGCCCCGGGGAGTGGCACTATTTGGAAGTGTGACCTTGTTGGAGTAGGTTTGGCCTTATTGGAGGAAGTGTGTCACTGTGGTCACTGTGGGGGTGGGCTTTGAGAGCTTTCTCCTAGCTGCCTGAGGATGACAATCTTCTTCTCTTGTTTGCCTTTGAAAACAAAGATTCTCAGCTCCTTCTGTGCCACACCTGCCTAGGCACTGCTATACTCCTCTTTGATGATAATGGACTGAACTTCTAAACCTGTAAGCCAGCCCCAATTAAATGTTGTAATTTATAAGAGTTGCCTTGGTCATGGTGTCTTCACAGCAGTAAAATCCTAACAAAGACAACGATATTTTTTTTCCAATTTTTATTAGATATTTTCTTCATTTACATTTCAAGTGTTATCCAGAAAGTTCCCTATACCCTCCCCCATCCCCACCCTGCTCCCCTACCCACCCACTCCCACATCTTGGCCCTGGCATTCCCCTGTACTGGGGCATATAAAGTCTGCATGACCAAGGGGCCTCTCTTCCCAATGATGGCAAACTAGGCCATCTTCTTCTATATATGGAGCTAGAGACATGAGCTCAGGGGGTACTAGTTAGTTCATGTTATTCTTTCACCTATAGAGACAACGATATTTTAAAAGTATTATTCTACAAATAATTTTCTATAAAATGCTGAAAAGGGATAAGACCTGCTTAATTATTTGTGTTCTTCGTATGGTGTAGAATGACATGAGTATATGCCACATGTGTGCAGGTGGCCAAGGAGCCAGGTGTCAGCTCCCTGATGTGCTGGGAACCAAACTGTGGTCCCCTGGAAGAGCAGGAAATGCTATTACTTAATGTCCAACTCTTTAGTGTGAGAGCAAAATAGGACCAGTATGTTTTGCAAGTTGAAGGGACACACAAATGGGAAAAAGCATGCCTTGCAGGTTAAGTTTTCTGTTTGTAAAACAGAATTAAAGAATAAGTTCCTGTTGTCCTCTGTTAAGTCCTTGCAAGTTAAGGTTTCTATTTGAAATTAAAAGTAAGTTCCTATTTCTTAGATATGATATAAGCTGCAAAACATGTTTTACAATCCACATAAAACTTGCAACCTCATTCATATGTGTAAATATTTACCCTTATTCCCTCCCTCCCTCCCTCCCTTCCTTCCTTCCTTCCTTCCTTCCTTCCTTCCTTCCTTCCTTCCTTCCTTCCTCCCCTTCTTTCCTTCCTTCCTTCCTTCCTTCCTTCCTTCCTTCCTTCCTTCCTTCCTTCCTTCCTTCCTTCCTTCCTTCCTTCCTTCCTTCCTTCCTTTATTTTCCTTTTGGTTTTTCGAGACAGGGTTTCTCTGTGTAGCTCTGGTTGCCCTGCAACTTGCTCTGTAGAGCAGACTGGCCTTAAACTCAGAGATCTACCTCCCTTTGCCTCCCAAGAGCTGGGATTAAAGGTGTGCACCACCAAGGCCCAGCTTGTTGTATCTTTCTAAGCATGTATAACAACCAACACTCTCACCCCTATGACCACAATATCGCTCCTATAAAAAGCACATTAAGAGACTGGCAGGGACTGCTTTCTCAAATCCCTACTTAGACTCAGACACCAGGCTGTCCTGTCCTGGATGCACCCCAAAATACAGCTTGCTTTAATTGGATAATTGTGGAATTGGTCTTTTCTACTCAGGATTTTCAGGTTTAACCAGCTCCTGAATTGGGCATCTTAATATCAACAACCACCTATTAACTTTCTCATAATCCCCTCAATAAATACAATTCTCTTTTCATCTCTCTGTCTTTCTCTCTTTCTGTGTGTGTGTTGTTGTTGTTTTTGTATATTGATGCTTTTAATGCTTAAGACTTTTTGGGATGATTTTAAAAAAAGAAAGAAGGAAGAAGGAAGAAGGAAGAAGGAAGAAGGAAGAAGGAGATGCTTTTCAGCTCCTTTTAGTATGTTCTAAAATTTTGAAACTAAAATATAATTACATTGTGTTCCTGCTTGTCTTCCCTCTGTCCAACCTTTCCCATGCAGCCCAGGCTGTATCTTATATTCACGGCCTCTGTCGCTTTAATTAGTTGTTGTTTTACACACACACACACACACACACACACACACACACACACACACACGTAACACATATATTCCCAAATTTATAAATACGACCTCCTTAGCCTGTATAATGTTCCTTGTATGCACATTTTCAGGACTGACCATTTAGTGTTGGATAACCAGGGGGTGTGCTCTTCCCTAGAGAAGTCTGTCTCTCCTCCTCAGCATGCATTAGTTGCCTGCAGTTTGTATGTAGAGTTGAGTCCACCTGGCACTTTACCTTCCATGTAAGCATGCCTATTGGTACCCTCCTCAGTGAGACTTCATTGCTGCAGCTTCACTGTAATAGCTAGAAGATACAATCTCACCGCAGCAGACTTCCTGGTTTTCTGGCTCTTACAATCATTCTGCTCCCTCCTATGCAATGCTCCCTCCTATGCAACGCTCCCTGAGCCTTAGGTGCGGGAATTACATTGTAGATGTATCCATTAGGGCTGGACAACTTAATGTCAGTGGCTCATGAATATAGTTAGCAATTATGCTGGTTTAATAAAACAGTGGTTCCCCCACCCCAAGATCTGTCCCTTTATTAGAGCAGGTGGGTGGCTGGGTTTCAAGTACTACACAATCTTCCTTTTATGTTGAGTGGGTCTTAGGCTTGTTTAGATAGTTGCATTGAAAATGTGGCTAATTCTCAAAATTGTTTTAATTTGTCTTTTCCTAATTGCTAAGGATAATAAACACTTTTTGAGGTATTTCTTGGTTTTATTTTTTATTGAGAACTCTCTGTTTAGGTTTCTACCCCATTTTTAATTGTTTTTTTTTTTTGACTCTGCTTTTTGAGTTCTTTGTATAATCTGGATACTAATCTTTTATTAGATGTATAGCTGATCTGGCAAAGATTTTCTCTTAGTCAAAGGATTTCTTCTTCATTCAATTGATTCATTCATTGCTGTACAAAAGCTTTTTAGTTTTATGACATCTCAAAAGGCTAAAATCAACAAAACAACTTACAACTAATGCTAACAAGATTGTGGAGAAAGAGAAACTTGTCCTTACTATTGGTGGGAATAAAAACTAGTGCAACCATTCTAGAAATCATTAAAGAGAATCCTCAAAAAATTAAAAGTAATGACCACTCCTTGGCATATGGACCAAGGACTTGATAGCTGACTCCATAGTTGCCCTACTCATAATAACAAGGAAAATGAAACAATCTAAATGTCCTGCAGCAGATGACTGGACAACAGAAGCCTGATACACATACACAATGGAATACTGTTCAATGGTGAAGAGCAGGTTGTCATTTTAAGGAATAATTTAAAAGTGGTCATAATTTTGAACAAGGAGGAAATAGGTGGGATGGATTACTAAATTTTATCCTTGAACAAAGCATTGTATAGCCATAATATTAATTGATAGAAATCTTTATAACTGATACAAATTAAATTTATAATCTCTTAAACTTGTAGGGATAGTTCTGATACTAAGGTCCTGTTCTCCAATTGGTTCTTGATCTATCAGTAAAAACACCAGGGACCAATTGCAGGACAGAAGCAGGACTTCACAGTCCCCAAAGGGGAGGAGAGGAGAGGAGACACAGGAAGAAGAAAGGGAATTTCTCCATGCTTTAGAAGGAGAAAAGTCAACCAGCCATGTGAGATCTCTGGCAGAGGGCCATAGTCCACTTCTCCAGGCAGGAGGTTAGGGTGCTAAGCTGGGACTAAACATAACTGAGCAAATAAACTTGAGGGCAGGTTGAGAGATGCAGAGCTGAGAGTGATGGGAGGGGCACACTAGCTGAGGAAGGCTTGGAAGAGCCCAGCAATTGAGCCAATAAGGCAGGTTGAAATGGAGCAACTTGTGTGAGTCTGTGTTTTTCATCTTTGCCAATATTCTCTGGGTGGGGGCTGGTAAACAGCCCATTACTGGAGCTTTAAGGTTAAGAGCGTTTCTGCTCTTCCAGAATACTTGAGTTCATTGTCATCAGATGGCTCACGACTGCCTGTAACTGCAGCTCCAGGGCCTCTGATGCCTCTTGCCTCTAAGGACATTGAACTGAGTGCATATACACCTCGCACACATACACATCATTTTTAAAAATTCTAAAAAAAATAAAACTGTCCTCCCTGAGTATGGTTTAGGAGGCTTTGAAAAACAAGAACGGTTTCAGTTTGTGGAATGATTTTCCCTGTCTGTTTTAAGGAAAGCTTTCACAGAATGCATAGGTCATCTATTTGGGAGAGTCTACAAAGCAAACAGAAAGGCTGTGGAAGGGAAAGGCTAGAACTTAAAACAACACCCAGAAAAAAAATAATTAAAAGTGAGAACTGCTGGGACGATGACTCAGGGGGTGAAGAGCTTGCAGCACAGGGGGACAACCTGCGCTGGGTCTCCGGAACCCATGCAAAACATGGTGCAGAGAAGGGTCTGTTGTCTCAGGCATCCATGAAATGGGAGGTGGGGATGTAAGACACCAGAGGCTGGCAGCCTGGAAGTTTGGGTTGGAAAACAAGACCCTGTTTCAAAGTGGAAGGTGAGAGACAATGCCTGAGGTTGTCCTCTGACCTCCGTGATCCATGCAAAGCTGCACTCATCCATAGGAACACACACATGCGCACACACACATGCATGCTGAAAGGAAAATTATTGGCTCAGGATCCCCAAGACCAAATTCTCCACACAATGATATATTTGTCCCAGAGGGCCAGAGGATAGAAGAAGAAAGACAGAGACAGAACGTAGAGGAAGAGAGAGAATGGGGAAGGGAATAAAGGGGAAAGGAGGCAAGGGAGATGGGGAAGAGAATTCATCCTGGCAGGGAAAGGACTGCCTCTGGATCAAGAGGAGACAGATGTGGCCCATAGAAAAATGGCCATTCATAAAGGTAAATACCATACCAGGATGACATATTTAATTTTAATTGGGCATATTAGGTGGATTTTGGTTTTGGACTTCAATACTTTCATAGCTGGACCTTGGTGGTCAGCTTGAGGAGGAGGGAATGCCAAATAAGGGACTAGACCTTGGAGGCTAGCTTTAGGAATGTAATCTAATGGGTTTTAGCAAGGCAGAAGGAACTGGGGAGAAGGGTAAAGCCTAGAGCCATATTTACCACACTCAAGCTGGCCAGAGTTGCTTCACATGTTCACAGGGATTTTGAAAAAGGAACAAAAACAAAAATAAATACAAAGAGAAAGCAATATGAAGAAAACTTCTACCTATAATCTTAGTATTCAAATTGCCAATGCAAGAGGATGGAAAGAAGTTCCAGGCCAGCCTGAGCTACAGGATGGAACCCTGTCCCAAAAAAGCAAAAAATAGGAATGAAAAAAAAAAGAAAAGGTTTAGCAGTGAGGAGCACAGGCTGCTCTTCAGGAAGACCCAAGTGTGAGTTCCAGCCCCGGCATGGTGGCTTACAACTATTTATAATTACAGTTCCAGGGGATTCAATGGCTTTTTCTGGCCTCTTTGGGTACCAGACAAGTAAGTGTCACACAGACACAAATGCAGGCCAAACACCCATACACATAAAATAATAAAAATAATAAATAAAAATGGGAGGGTATGGTGGCACACAACATTAATCCCAGCACTCAGGAGGCAGAGGCAGTCAGATCGTTCAGAATTCAAAGCCAACCTGGTTTACATAGTGAGTTCCAGAGTAACATAGTGAGACCCTGTCTCAAAAAAACAAAACTAAACTAAACAATCAAAACAAAACAAAAACCCCAAAACAAACAAAAAACAAAAACAAAACCAGAAACAAACAAAACAAAACAAAACAGCAACTGGACAAAAGCAAATGTAAAGCCCACAAAAACAAAAACAAATAAAAGTCGGTCAGGCATGGTGGTGCATGCTTGTAATCTCAGTATTCAGGAGGCAGATGGAGAAGGAGCCAGCCTAGATTGCATAGAAATAATGACATTATTTAGAGCTACTAGAGGCATGGGGAACCCCTGATTACCTGGCTAATGCAATTGTATGAGCTAGGTGTCAGTGGTATTAAACTGGATGCAAGAGACTTAGAGTTGTTATTGTCACCGCAGAAACTGCAATGTGCAATGTGTTCCAAAAATGGAGCTTAAGGGCTTACACTATGGATACACAGGGCAGGCCAATTGACAGCAGCAATCTGTTAGAACTGGCTACGAGGAGCACACAAGGACAAATACTTGAGTGATGTTTTGTGACACATAGCTAATCTCCCATGCTACTCCTTAAAGGATTGTGTGCCAACAATGGGAGAATCCTGGAAGCATCTGGTGTTTGTTAGAGTGGCTGATGACTTCACCACCATACCTTTAGGAACACAAATGAGGAATAGGATAAATAAGTATTTAAATATTAAAATATTTATCTGTTGATTGATTGATTGTGGTGGGTGCAACTCAGCTGGATAGTATATGCAGAAATAAGAAGGCAGCTTTGGAGAGTTGGCTCTCTTCTTCTGTGCATCTTGGGGATCAAACTCAGATCATCAGTTTGGCAGCAAGTGTCTTTGCCTCCTGTTCTATCTCACTGGCCCTGAAATATGATAATTAAAACCACATCTCCTACTTATAAGCCAATTATCGGGACTCTGCTAACAAGTGATATAGATAATGTATTTTTAAGACTGTTTCACACAGTGGGAAGTTGAGTGTCTGGGCTGTGGGAAAGTGACCTTCCCACGTGCATCATGGGAGGAGAGCTTACATCTCTCAGAGACAAATGTTCACTGCCCTTCTTCAGTCAGAAGTGCCATGTGATAAAGTAGATGGAGTGACTAGCCAAGAGCTGTGACAGATATCTAAAGATAAAGCATCACATATACAGAAATCATCCTTATCCTCTGGAAAGCCCCAGCTGATGCTTCTTTGGTAGTTCCCCACTACTATAGCAGTTCCTTTGGAGCTTCTCCCAAATGTAGACATTTTGGAAAGTATGCTGCTCACAGGTGGGCACAGGACTATAAGATGCCTACTACTCAGGACTCCCTAAAGCAGAATATCCTCAAAGTGTCCTCTGCCAGCAGATGCAGAAGTGGGATATCCTGCATGATTGGAAAGATCATATTCATCAGAGAAAATCAGGAGGCAGATCTGGCAGNTATACACCTCGCACACATACACATCATTTTTAAAAATTCTAAAAAAAATAAAACTGTCCTCCCTGAGTATGGTTTAGGAGGCTTTGAAAAACAAGAACGGTTTCAGTTTGTGGAATGATTTTCCCTGTCTGTTTTAAGGAAAGCTTTCACAGAATGCATAGGTCATCTATTTGGGAGAGTCTACAAAGCAAACAGAAAGACTGTGGAAGGGAAAGACTAGAGCTTAAAACAACACCCAGAAAAAAAATAATTAAAAGTGAGAACTGCTGGGACGATGACTCAGGGGGTGAAGAGCTTGCAGCACAGGGGGACAACCTGCGCTGGGTCTCCGGAACCCATGCAAAACATGGTGCAGAGAAGGGTCTGTTGTCTCAGGCATCCATGAAATGGGAGGTGGGGACGTAAGACACCAGAGGCTGGCAGCCTGGAAGTTTGGGTTGGAAAACAAGACCCTGTTTCAAAGTGGAAGGTGAGAGACAATGCCTGAGGTTGTCCTCTGACCTCCGTGATCCATGCAAAGCTGCACTCATCCATAGGAACACACACATGCGCACACACACATGCATGCTGAAAGGAAAATTATTGGCTCAGGATCCCCAAGACCAAATTCTCCACACAATGATATATTTGTCCCAGAGGGCCAGAGGATAGAAGAAGAAAGACAGAGACAGAACGTAGAGGAAGAGAGAGAATGGGGAAGGGAATAAAGGGGAAAGGAGGCAAGGGAGATGGGGAAGAGAATTCATCCTGGCAGGGAAAGGACTGCCTCTGGATCAAGAGGAGACAGATGTGGCCCATAGAAAAATGGCCATTCATAAAGGTAAATACCATACCAGGATGACATATTTAATTTTAATTGGGCATATTAGGTGGCTTTTGGTTTTGGACTTCAATACTTTCATAGCTGGACCTTGGTGGTCAGCTTGAGGAGGAGGGAATGCCAATTAAGGGACTAGACCTTGGAGGCTAGCTTTAGGAATGTAATCTAATGGGTTTTAGCAAGGCAGAAGGAACTGGGGAGAAGGGTAAAGCCTAGAGCCATATTTACCACACTCAAGCTGGCCAGAGTTGCTTCACTTGTTCACAGGGATTTTGAAAAAGGAACAAAAACAAAAATAAATACAAAGAGAAAGCAATATGAAGAAAACTTCTACCTATAATCTTAGTATTCAAATTGCCAATGCAAGAGGATGGAAAGAAGTTCCAGGCCAGCCTGAGCTACAGGATGGAACCCTGTCCCAAAAAAGCAAAAAATAGGAATGAAAAAAAAAAAGAAAAGGTTTAGCAGTGAGGAACACAGGCTGCTCTTCAGGAAGACCCAAGTGTGAGTTCCAGCCCCGGCATGGTGGCTTACAACTATTTATAATTCCAGTTCCAGGGGATTCAATGGCTTTTTCTGGCCTCTTTGGGTACCAGACAAGTAAGTGTCACACAGACACAAATGCAGGCCAAACACCCATACACATAAAATAATAAAAATAATAAATAAAAATGGGAGGGTATGGTGGCACACAACATTAATCCCAGCACTCAGGAGGCAGAGGCAGTCAGATCGTTCAGAATTCAAAGCCAACCTGGTTTACATAGTGAGTTCCAGAGTAACATAGTGAGACCCTGTCTCAAAAAAACAAAACTAAACTAAACAATCAAAACAAAACAAAAACCCCAAACCCCAAAACAAACAAAAAACAAAAACAAAACCAGAAACAAACAAAACAAAACAAAACAAAACAAAACAAAACAAAACAGCAACTGGACAAAAGCAAATGTAAAGCCCACAAAAACAAAAACAAATAAAAGTCGGTCAGGCATGGTGGTGCATGCTTGTAATCTCAGTATTCAGGAGGCAGATGGAGAAGGAGCCAGCCTAGATTGCATAGAAATAATGACATTATTTAGAGCTACTAGAGGCATGGGGAACCCCTGATTACCTGGCTAATGCAATTGTATGAGCTAGGTGTCAGTGGTATTAAACTGGATGCAAGAGACTTAGAGTTGTTATTGTCACCGCAGAAACTGCAATGTGCAATGTGTTCCAAAACTGGAGCTTAAGGGCTTACATATGGATACACAGGGCAGGCCAATTGACAGCAGCAATCTGTTAGAACTGGCTACGAGGAGCACACAAGGACAAATACTTGAGTGATGTTTTGTGACACATAGCTAATCTCCCATGCTACTCCTTAAAGGATTGTGTGCCAACAATGGGAGAATCCTGGAAGCATCTGGTGTTTGTTAGAGTGGCTGATGACTTCACCACCATACCTTTAGGAACACAAATGAGGAATAGGATAAATAAGTATTTAAATATTAAAATATTTATCTGTTGATTGATTGGTTGATTGTGGTGGGTGCAACTCAGCTGGATAGTATATGCAGAAATAAGAGGACAGCTTTGGAGAGTTGGCTCTCTTCTTCTGTGCATCTTGGGGATCAAACTCAGATCATCAGTTTGGCAGCAAGTGTCTTTGCCTCCTGTTCTATCTCACTGGCCCTGAAATATGATAATTAAAACCACATCTCCTACTTATAAGCCAATTATCGGGACTCTGCTAACAAGTGATATAGATAATGTATTTTTAAGACTGTTTCACACAGTGGGAAGTTGAGTGTCTGGGCTGTGGGAAAGTGACCTTCCCACGTGCATCATGGGAGGAGAGCTTACATCTCTCAGAGACAAATGTTCACTGCCCTTCTTCAGTCAGAAGTGCCATGTGATAAAGTAGATGGAGTGACTAGCCAAGAGCTGTGACAGATATCTAAAGATAAAGCATCACATATACAGAAAGCATCCTTATCCTCTGGAAAGCCCCAGCTGATGCTTCTTTGGTAGTTCCCCACTACTATAGCAGTTCCTTTGGCTTTATTTGTTGACTTGCTCTCAAAACTGGAAAGCCCAACTTCAGAAGCTAGGGTGACCTGTAAAAACTTTAAACCCTTCATTAAAGTAATAGTTGATTGGAAAAAAAATGGGTCAGCTACCATATTCCTAACTTTGTTGGATACTGGAGATGAGTCTTGTTTAATTTATGCTATTCCAAAACAGCTCAACGAGAAATCAGTTACAACTACTAGATTAGGGGAGGGGATTTCTGATAAATAAGCAACAGTTCCATTCAAAAGGTGGCCAGCTGCCTAAACGAGGGTGGGGGGGCATGAAGTAATGATAATTCCTACCCAAGAGTAGATTTTGAATACTGCTGTCCACTGCTGTCCACTGCAGTAGTGGACAGTGGACCACTGGACAGTGGTCAGCAGTGGACAGCAATGGACAGCAGTGGTCATCAGTGGACAGAAGTTGTCAGCAGTGGTCATCAGTGGACAGAAGTGGACAGTAGTCAGCAGTGGTCATCAGTGGACAGCAGTGGTCTGCAGTGGACAGCAGTGGACAGCAGTGGACAGCCATTGTCAGCAGTGGACAGTGGGCAGCAGTGGGCAGCAGTATCAGCAGTGGTCAGTGGATAGCAGTGGGCAGCGGTGGGCAGCAGTGGGCAGACAGAAGATAGTAGCTCCCATTCTACAGGATAAAAAGCCAACCCACCAGTCTAATTGTTCTTAGGCACAGCCATCCCTCATCTAGACAGTTTGAACCTCCTATAAAAAGTAGCTAGAAACAAATATCAGTTTGCATGGAACCTAAGCAAGAACAAGCATTTGAACTGGAGTTTGTGGCAGGGATGAGGAGAACAGAGGGTGCTTCAGGCTTTTGGAATAGCAATCTGTCCTCTGCCAGTGAAGCATCAACCCCTTTAGAGAAACACTTACTGGCTCTTTCTGGGCTTTGATTGAAATTGAACCAATCACTGGCTATTGTGAAACACTGATGAGATTCCGCAGTCCAATTACAACCTGGACACATCTCAAGCCTGCCATAGGAACCCAATGTCACTAAGTGGAAGAGGCATGCGCAAGACAGAGCAAGATTCCTAGTGGAGTCTTGGCTACATGATGAAATCAGGATCATGCTCCCAGCAGAATCTGACTGTTCTTTCACTTTGGATGCTACAACAGAGTCACCAATTAATTTGGGAAAATCTTTTTGATCAGTTGTCTCCATTGCCTCTGGTATGAGCAGCCAATAATGCAGTCTATAAAGCTTAGGACAATACCATGTGTACATAAAACTGGTCTGTGGCAAATTAAATGGCCATTTGGATGGCCTGATAGTTAAAACATGAAGGACCACAAATGGCAAAGAAGGATGGGGAAAGCCTGTATGGGAGGGTATTTGCAGTGGCCAGTCAGTGACACTGCACTTCACGCGATGCTCACAGCATGTTTGCTGGCCTCCATAGAACAGCTCTTCAGAGCAAGAATCCAGACTCTTTAGCTCAGATTTCACTAACTGTGAAAACTCCCTCTGATAAGCACTAAGGAGCTTCTCCCAAATGTAGACATTTTGGAAAGTATGCTGCTCACAGGTGGACACAGGACTATAAGATGCCTACTACTCAGGACTCCCTAAAGCAGAATATCCTCAAAGTGTCCTCTGCCAGCAGATGCAGAAGTGGGATATCCTGCATGATTGGAAAGATCATATTCATCAGAGAAAATCAGGAGGCAGATCTGGCAGAGCAATAATGTGGGAGCACTGGCTGACGTTAAAATTGTCAGTCTATCTGTGTGGCAGTAGATTCCAATATCTGGATACTGGATTGTATGCCTATGTGCCCATGCTACCCACATGAATACTGTATGGATTCTTTAAACAAAGTTACAACACTCCCATACAAACCTAGAGTGACAATTAAAGCCACTTCAAGTTTACATTTAATATAGCAATGCACTAAGATGCATAGTATAAAATGAATTTTTCACATTTTCTATCATCTGTAAGCTGTGGGCTTAGTAGAAAAATGTGATGCTATATTAGTCAGGATTCTCTAGAGGAATAGAACTTGTAGAATGAGTCTCTCTCTCTCTCTCTCTCACACACACACACACACACACACACACACACACACACACATACACACGCACATACAACTATCTATTATATATTTGGCTTATTATATATAATTTTATTATTTATTAGATTTATTAGAATGGCTTACAGATTGTGGTCCAGATAGTCCAGCAATCTATGGCTGTCTGCTAATGAAAGATCCAGGAATCCAGGAGCTACTCAGTTCATGAGGCTGTATGTCTCAGCTGGTCTTCAATATTCTGAAATTCTGAAGAAGTAGGTTCTAATTCCAGTGGATGAATGGACTTGTTAAAGAGTTAGGGCAAGGAAGCAAAAAGAGAGTTACCTTTTTCCTGTTCTTTATAGAGGCTCTCACCAGAACATTTGGCCAAGATTAAAGGTGAACTTTCCTATCTCAAAAGTTCTGGATAGCTGGGCAGTGGTTATGGATACTTTTATTCCCAGGCCAAGGCAGAGGCAGAGGCAGAGGCAGAGGCAGAGGCAGAGGCAGAGGCAGAGGCAGAGGCAGAGGCAGAGGCAGAGGCAGAGGCAGAGGCAGAGGCAGAGGCAGAGGCAGAGGCAGAGGCAGAGGCAGAGGCAGAGGCAGAGGCAGAGGCAGAGGCAGAGNTGGTAAAAGGGTGCTTGCCACAAAATCTCAGAATATGAGTTCAATACCTGGGACCTACATAAAGAAGGAGAGAACTGATCCCTGAAAGTCGTTGTTTGACCTTCACACTCAGGCCTCAGTAGGCCTACACACCTCTTTCCTCCACCCCACCTCCCCCCGCAAAATAAATGTATAACTTAAAAATTAAAAAAAAAAAAAAAACCCAACCTGGGCTGGAGCCTGGGTGGGGGAAGACACCAAATAGTGATGCAGCTGGAGGGCCTGGAGGACCCAGGGGGTCCCAGGATTAGAAGGCCAGTCCCTTCCTAGCAGCTGGAGGGCCTGGAGGACCCAGGGAGTCCCAGGATTAGGAGGCCAGTCCCTTCCTAGCAGCTGAAGGGCCTGGAGGACCCAGGGGGTCCCAGGATTAGTAGGCCAGGCCCTTCCTAGGAGGATTCTGTTTCAGATTCTTTAGCAGTCTTAGGCTTTGCTTGTGGTCAAGGCTGTGGTCGAGGCTGTGGCAGCCCAGATACAAGGACTTGGAAGAAGGGAGCTGCTTTTTGCCTGCTTGCACTCACTCTTGCTAGTTCTGTCACCGAGGCATTTCGAAACCAGTGTTAGAGTCCATTTCTTTGGGATTCCAACAGATTGAAGATTAGCAGCTCCCCAGGCATCTTTCAGGACTCCAGTGCTGAATCGAGACAGCTGAAATATCCAGCCTTGTGGACAGATTTACCACAGGATTCTTGGCCTTTCTAGCAGGACACATTGTTGGACTACCCAAACTGGGTCCTGTAGGCCAACATAACAAAAATCTCCTTTTACTATATTGTAGGGGGGGTTGAATGAGAAAGTCACTTATGAATGAGAAAGTCCCATATTTGAATACTTGATCCCTGTTGGTGATGCTGTTTGGGGACATTTAGGAGGTGTGCCCTCATAGAGGGAGGAAGTGTGTCACTGGAGCAGGATTTAAAAGTTGAAAGATTTTAGCAATTTTGGGTTAGTTTTGTGCTTGTGGTTCAGTATGTGAATTATCAGGTTCTGTTCCTGCCACCATGCCTGCTACCTGCTGCAATAGTGTCTCTGCCATTATTGATTCTACCTCTCTGCAACTATAAGCCCAAATATATTCTTTCATACCTTGATCATGATGTTTTATTATAGCAACAAAAAATCTGTCTGTCTGTCATCTGCCTAACATATCTATCTATCTATCTATCTATCTATCTATCTATCTATTATCTACCCATCCATCCCTATACCTTTATATGTTCTGTTCTTTAAGAGAGAGCCTTAATATACCCTGCCTCCTTTTTGTGTGTGGGGACTGAAGAACAAATGTAGACTTCTGTATAATAGGTAAGTGCTCCACACTTTTAGCTCTTCATGTTAAAAAGATTTATTTCTGTGTATATGGCAGGTATATGCACAGAGCATGGGAACTGGAACTGGAGTTATAGCTGGTTGTGGTTTCATCAGATGTGGTTTCTGGGAATCAAACTTGTATCCTGTGAAAGAACAGCAAGTGCCTTTAACACAGTCATTGCTCCAGCCCTGCCCCCTACTTAATAAACAAAACAAAACCATACAAACAAACAAACAACCTTTTGAGGGGATGTTCTCACTATGTTTTCCTGGCTAGCCTGGAATTTTCTATATAGATTAGGCTGACCTCAGACTCACAGATGTTCCACTATCTCTGCCTTCTGGGTGCTAGAACTAAAGACATGCACCATCGTGCCCGGCTTTAAAAACCTTTAATTTCTCTTTTAGTTATCTAAGTGGATATGTGGATACTGAGTTACAGTGCTGCTCTAGTGGAGGTCAGAAGGCAACTTTGTAGGGTCACATCTTACCTTCCACCTTTACTTGGGTAGAATTGAATGCTCTCTGTAGACCAGGCTGGCCTCAAACTCACAGAGATCTGCGTGCCTTTGCTTCTGTTGGGGTTACAGGTGTGTGCTGCCACCAACCTGTTCCCTCCCCCCCGCCATTTTCATAAAGTTAGGGGCCTTACTTAGCCTTCTTAGGGAGTGTGAGGCCATCTTGGCTACATAAGACCTTGTCTCAAACAAGTAGAAAAAACTACTGTTAACAATTATAGTTTGAAAGAAAAATGTTGGGCTGGAGAGATGGCTCAGTGGTTAAGAGCACTGGCTGCTCTTCCAGAGGTCCTGCCTTCAATTCCAGCAACCACAGTTTGGGTAACAACCATCTGTAATGGGATCCAATGCCCTCTTCTGGGGTGTCCTTCGAATCTGTAGTTATAACATTTGTGAGCCATCTTGTGGGTGCATTGGAAATTGAACCTGGGTCCTGTGGAAGAGCAGTCAGTGCTCTTAAACTGCTGAGTCATTTCTCTGATATATATTACATTTATATATAATGTTATTACATTTATTTATTTTGAGTTGTACGTGTGTGGGCATGAATGTGCCATGGTATGCATCTAACCATGTTAGAAGAAAACGTATGGGAGTTGGTTTTCTCATTCTACCCTTTTGGTTCTGAGAATTAAACTCAGGTTATTGGCCTTCAAGGCAAGTGCCCTTACCCACTGAGCTACCGCGATTGCCCCACAGACCTTTATAGTAAGCATCGCCTTTAGTTTTTTTATTTTTCATAAATAATAAGTTTAAAATGTAGGAGGCCCAGGCAATTTGAAAGCAAAATAACAAATGAGCTGATCAGCAGCTGTCAGACCGCCCCACCTTTGGAGTGTTTAGCCAAGGGCTGCACTGAGCTCTTGATCTTCTTGCCTCTCCTTCCCAGGTTCTGGGAGTCAAGGCATGTGCCATCATGTCCAGCTTGCCTTATCACTGTATCTACATGTTAGTCATACAGTATTTCCTATGTGGGCTGGGACACATGTGAAGGTCTGACGACAAGCTGGAGGAGTGGTTCTCGCCTTTCAGAAACATTTGGTCCTGGGGATTGATCTCAGGGTCTTCAGGCTTGGTGGCAGGCACCTTTACTCACTGGGCCATCTTGATAGCCCTTGCTCTCTATTTCTGTATTTGTAGAGCCCAAGGACACCAGTCAGCTGATAAGGAAAAGCTACACGCTACAGAAACTCAAAAAGATTATATTGAGTGACATAAACCAGACCTAGAGACATATATGCCACATGTCCTTCTCCATTTGCAGTTCCTAGGTTGTGAGAATACAGTATGGAGTAATCACTGAAACCAGAAAATTATGAAGGGACCATAGCTTGGGGGGGGAGAGGGAATGGCAGGATAGAGGTGATATGAAGTAGGAAACAGAATAATGGGAGGAGGAAGGCAGTTAACACAAAAGGGCAAAGAAGAATGAGGACAGACACCGAGACTTTCTAATAAATGTCAACGAATCCTATTACCTAAAAGTAACAAATCCTATTACATAAAAGTATACACACGACACATTGTTAAAGTAGCTTTATAGCTAAAGTAGCTTCTGATTCAATCGTTGTGTCTGATACTTATTGTTCTATCTGCTAACTTAGGTCTAGTGCTGGTTAGCAAGACCTAGACTTACGCTGAATATGTTCACCCCTTCCTAGTTCTTTCTGATCTCTGGCTGGCTGGTCAACTGATCTGTTCTGGCTCAAACTCATCTCCAAGCTGACTGATTCAATCCTTTCTCTCTCTCTCTCTCTCTCTCTCTCTCTCTCTCTCTCTCTGTCTCTCTTTCTCTCTCTCTCTCTCCCTCCCTCCTTCCCTCCTTCTCTCCCTCTCCTGAACTGCTCTCATACTAACTTTGGCAATGTTGGCAATACATTCTAATATTCTGGCTTCTTCTCATTCTCTGGCTCATTCAGTCTTCACCTATGTCTAGTATGTTCTCTCTTTAACCTGTCTCTGTAAGACTGTACCAGTAAAACTGCCTCACTCTTCTATACTGCCCCTTAAGTAAGTTCTCTTTCCTCTCTTGTCATGACAGTTGGGCATATCCTATTCATATCAACTTTTTCTTGGTTCATCACTTTATCTGCCACACAATTAGACATCACTTTTAAACATGGGTACTCCTTTCTAACTAACTTTACCTTCATTGATTTTGACTAAAGCTGTGCACGAATGGCTTCTCTGTATTCCAGCCAGAGGGAATAAAGGTGAATGCTAATGGCTGAGTCACACCACTAGGAAGACTGTGAGTAAAACAATCTCGGGGATTTTGATGTTGTCAAATATCCTGCAATACATGTTCTATTCATCTGTGAAGAAAATAAAACCACAAAATCATTAGGTAAATGGATAGAAGTAGGATATGTACTATGTGAGGTAAACCAGACTCAGAAAGACAAATGCTTCATGTTCTCTCTCACCTGTGGCTCTTTAGATATGAATATATAATCTGGTGTAACCTCAGAAACCAGAACAGTGAAAGAGATTGTTGGGAGCAGGGAGGTAGGAATAGTAGGACACAGGCACTATAGAAAAGGAAGTGGAGAGAAGCCAGGAGTGGAATATGGAGGAGAGGAAAGGAGAGCAATACTGAGCAAGACAGAGGGAGGGGAGGAGCTATAAAGATATAAACACTAAGGATGGTTGGATAAGCCTCAGGAAATCATATTGTTTTACTTAAAATTGTGTGTGTGTGTGTGTGTGTGTGTGTGTGTGTGTGTGTGTGTGTGTAATTTAAATAAAGTTATACTACTGGGGTGGGGGTAACATTCATCTTAAGTGTAGATATACCATCTAGCAAAATCTCCAGTTCCATGCATGGGAAACCTCCTTTTGAGTCATTGGTCAGAAAAATCCAAGAGCCTCTCACAGTAACATAAGCTATTGGCATTGCTTCACAAAACTTGAAGGTTATGACCTTTTCACTGAAGACATCATGCAATTCATTCACAGCACTTGAGGGAAACCAGCTGGAACTGACCTGGAAGCCTCTTCCCTGGGGACTACCCAAAGGTGCTATGAAGCTGCCACCCAGCTCTAGATCTTAGTATGACAATTATTTTCTGTTGCTGTGACAAAGCTCATGAGTAAAAGGAACATGGGGAGGACATGGTTCATGTGGCCTCTACATCCTCATCTCAGCATAGCACAGAAGGAAGCCTGTAGTAAAAATAACTGATAAATCCTGGCATGAGGCTTCTTCCTGCCTTTGACCATTTATGTTCTCATATGAAAGACACATACAGCTTTTATATTTAAATATGCCTTCAGCAGTACAACAGCTGGGCAACTATCTAATCTCTATGCTGTTTTACTACTTTGTTACTACTAACTCTAAGTTACTATTTACTAATTTCTGTGTCCCATCTTGGCTGTTCTTGGCCCAGTGAAGCAGCCCTCTGGGCCATGTTCTCTTGGCCCTTTTACATGGTGGCTCTCCTTCTCCCACCTGTACGATCTTCTTCCATGGTGGCTCTTTCTCCCACACATTATTAATCATGCATGGTGGCTTCTCCTTCTCCCCCTTTCTCCTTCTTCTGGTCCCAAACCTGGGAAACATAAGCCTTGCCCATGTCTCTTCTCCCCAGCTATTAGCTGCTGGCATCTTTATTCACCAATAAAAATTAACCTGGGGGCTGGGTTCCAAAGGCTACTTGCAGACTCCAAATGTTTGAGGCCAGCATTTATTATCAGAATATGAGCAGCTTTAGGCCATCCTACTGCAGAAGCCAAGTGAGGAACTGAGGCTAAGATAGAGGATATAGTGTCACTTACTGGCTTGCTCTTCATAGTTTGCTTAGACTGTGTGGGTTGTTTGATTGTTTGATTGTTTGTTTGTTTGTTTGTTTTATAGCACCCCAGACTACCTGCCCAGCAGTGGCACTGCCTCCAGTAATCTATACCCCACCACCACCACCACCAATCATTAATCAAGAAAATTCCCACAGACTTGCCTACAAACCAATCTGATGGAGGTATTTTCTCAAAGGATAACTCAAGTTTGTATCAATTTGACAAAATACTGAGAGGACACCTAGAAACCTCAACAATGACCAGCTTGGCAAAATATACACAAGAGTGCAAGAGTGGCACTTATATCCCCTTATATCCCTGGGATAACCAACAGCCACATAATTGCACTGAAGACTTGCTCAATTATAATCCTAACCAACTACTTGTGACTGATGAGGTCATGGATCCTAGAGAAGAACCTACCACTATCATGTTCCTAAGCTAGGATAATCCTGTAAGTGAACATTAAATGCCTGTTCTTATATCCACAGGCAAGTCTGGTTTTCCCCATCAAGATTCTCTCTTTGCAGTAGATGAAGACCATCACAGAAATCCACAACTGGTCAGAATGCAAAACACAACTGTCCATGGGACACCTATCCCTAACTGATACATCTATCATATAACCCCTACATAAAAGATACAAATAAGGTTTAGAGGACACTGTGGACAAGGAGGTGAAAGGACTGTGGAAGCCAGAGGACCATGACATCTGCTATGAGTAGTTGCTTCTACATGTGAGACGATGTTGAACCCATGAATGTGATGTGTAATTATAACATGGTCATCTAAACAAGACCTATACAATGACAACACCAGTTGACATCCCAATATGCGTAGAGAACTCTCTCAAGGTCCCACCCTTAGATGAAGACCTTAAGGCAAATAGTGGCTGCCAAGAGGACAGCATGAATCTTCTCCAGAGACGAGGCCCCAGTATGTTATACAATCTAAGTGATCATCCCTAAATCTGTGTACACATATATGAGCAACACTAAGTGGACTCAGCAGGTTATATTTATATATACATATGAGTGTATACATAAACAAGTTCCAGGACAGCCTGGAGTACATGCAATAGCGTTTCACACAGTGGCAGGCAGGGAGGAAAGGAGGAAAAGAGGGAGGGAGGGAGGGAGGAAGGAAGGAAGGAAGGAAGGAAGGAAGGAAGGAAGGAAGGAAGGAAGGAAGGAAGAAAGGAAGGAAGGAAGGAAGGAAGGAAGGAAGGAAGGAAGACAGGCAAGCAGCCATCCAGGCTGGGGAGGTAGCTTAGTAAGTGAAGTGTTTGCACAAAGACCTGAGTTCTATCCTCAGCGTCCAAGTAAAAGGTTAGGGACAGTGGCACATGCTTATAATCCTTGTGCTGGGGAGGCAGAGCCAGGCACATTTCTGAACCTCAATAGCCTTGTCCTTATTAGTGATCCTCAGGTCTCAGCAAGAAACTGGGCTCTTCTCAAAATAGCAACTGAGGAACAACATTCAAGGTTGACCTCTGGCCTTCACAAGCACTTTCTAATGTATATGCACATATGTGGGTACACACACAACAAGAAAAAGAAGGAAGGAAGGAAGGAAGGAAGGAAGGAAGGAAGGAAGGAAGGAAGGAAGGAAGGGGTAGGGAGGAGAGTTTAAGCATGGAGATCTGATTTAACCCACTGGGACAAATGCCCATATAAATCTGGGCCACCATGGTTACGGTGCAATATTCATGACAGCCAAAGAGTGAAAAAAAAAAAAAAAAAAACAGTGCCCATCACCTGAAGAAGGCATGGACACTGATCCCAGGACTGAATGAAGTCCTGACATAGTCTATAACTCAGAGAGACTTGGAAACTTAACAAGGAAAAGAACTCTAGTTTGCAAGATCCCATTTATCTAAATATCTAAACTGTCTTGAGCAAGTATGCAGAGACAGCTAGGTCTGTGGCCATGAGCGCTTGGGGTAGGTATTATGGGGAGGAATTAGGGAACGAGTCCAGATAAACCCTAGTTTCCATGTAGAATAATAAAAATCATCCAATGCTGATTGTGGTAATGGGCAAATACTCCACAAGCCATAAGTAGCTCTTTGGATGGTGAATTGTATACTATATCTCAGTAAGAATTTTTGGTGACATGCTGTTTCATTATATCTAAGCACTTGGGTTTTTCTGTCTGAATGAGTAGTTACCATTGATTTCTTCTGTTATGTGTTCAGATAATATTGACAAAATACTTTCCTTGAACTAAATTAAAATGCCTTGTGACTACTTTATAATTAGTCCTATAAATTGTTTATGGTTTTGAGCACTTGGCATGTCTGGTCCTGAACTAAATGGTTTAGAGGCATGAGCTCTGCCCTGAACAAATGAGAGTGGTCTCATCTCACCATGAGGGTACAGAGACCCCTGAAAGTTCAGCCCTGCCGAGCATGAATAGAGGATCTGGAAGACCAAGCCTCCCTGGCTCCCAGAAGCCTGCTCACCATTCTGTCACATGCTCCTTCAGAGTTAAGCTGCTTTTCTTTATGCAAATTACCTCTTCTTAGATGGAAGCAAAAGGTCATTTTGCCCCTCTTGTCCAGCCCATACAGACAAAGTTAAAAGACCATTTCATGGTAAGGCTTCCTTCTTCACGTTTTCCTTTCAGTTGTGCCACTGAAACTTGACCAAGTCAACTCAAAGAGTAGAACACAGACAAAAGCCAAATGGAGGTCTATTGGGGCTGGTGAGATGGCTCTGCATGTAGAGGTTCTGTGAGTAGAATTGACAGTCTAAGTTCAATCTTATTCCCTGGAACCCACAAGTAGACAGGAAAAAAATCAAATCCAGAGAGGTGCCCTCTGAGTGAGTGTGGGCACACGAACACACACACACCCACACACCCATGCACACCCACACCCACACACCCATACACACGGAGAGAGGGGGAAGAGAGAGGGAGGGTAAGGGAAAGGGAGGGAGAGGCAGAGGGAGAGGAAGAGGGGGTAGGGGAGAGAGAGAGAGAGAGAGAGAGAGAGAGAGAGAGAGAGAGAGAGAGAGAGAGGCAGAGTCTAATTATTTTGAGTAACTTTAAAGAAAAAAGTCATACTATTCTCTCTAAAGACTGAAAGGTGTGAGGTAGAGGGGAGTGCACACAGCTGAATGATGGACTGAGGTGGTCCTTCTGCTTTAATATTATGTATATTAGATATGTGTGTGTGCACCTTCATGAGTTCATGTGCACCACGTGCAGAAGTCAGAAAAGGGAAGCAGATCACCAGGAACTGAACTTACCCTGTTAGTGCTGGGAACCAAACCTAGGTCCTCTGAATGTTCATAACTGCTGATCCAACTCCCAGCATAGCATGTAGACCAGGGAAAATCATGTCCATCCCCTAAGGTTAATCCAAACCATACTGTCACTGTCATGAAGTTGTTAAGAACTTGACTAAATAGTCAAAAAAATTCATCCAAAAAATAAAAAAGGGTATCATTTCAATAGCTGTTGTTGTTGTTGTTGTTGTTGTTGCTGTTGAGACAGGGTTTCTCTGTCTAGCCCTGGCTGTCCTGGAACTCACTCTGTAGACCAGGCTGGCCTCAAACTCAGAAATCCTTCTGCCTCTGCCTCCCAAGTTCTGGGATTAAAGGCGTGCGCCGCCACCACCACCCGGCTGAATAGCTATTTTTTACCTAGGGAAATGAGCATGTTCTATATAACATTCAGCAATGTTACAAAGCGGTGCCAACGTTGATAAAACTGTGTAACCATGTAAAGTACACATAGCCATGAGGACATCAGAGATTCCCAGTGCCCATGTAAAAAGTCAGGCATGACAGCACATGTCTGTGACCCCCAACACTGGGTGGTGGGAGACAGGAAGCTCCATGCATACATACAGCACACACAGATACACATGCATAGGTGCAAACACACACGTGGTGCTAAGAAGCACAAATAACAAGTTCAATACAAAGTTCTGAAGAATCAAATAGGTTCCAAGGTCTTAAGTAACAAGTAAAGGACAACATTTACAGCAGCCAGGGAAGGAAGGTGGCGTCATACATGAGGACACTCAGTGAAACTCACATCCTCACCAGACAAAACTTCAAAATTTCATGGAATCTGTAGATTGCTTTCGGCAGGATAGCCATTTTGACTATATTAATCCTGCCAATCCATGAGCATGGGAGATCTTTCCATCTTCTGAGATCTTCAATTTCTTTCTTCAGAGACTTGAAGTTCTTGTCATACAGGTCTTTCACTTCCTTAGTTAGAGTTACACCAAGGTATTTTATAGTATTTGTGACTATTGTGAAGGGTGTTGTTTCCCTGATTTCTTTCTCAGCCCTCTTATCCTTTGTGTAGAGAAAGGCCATTGATTTGTTTGAGTTAATTTTATAACCAGCTACTGCACTGAAGCTGTTTATCAGGTTTAAGAGTTCTTTGGTGGAATTTTTGGGGTCCCGAATATATACTATCATATCATCTGCAAACAGTGATATTTTAACTTCTTCCTTTCCAATTTGTATCCCATTGATCTCCTTTTGTTGTCAAATTGCTCTGGCTAGGACTTCAAGTACTATATTGAATAGGTAGGGAGAAAGTGGGCAGCCTTGTTTAGTCCCTGATTTTAATGGGATTGCTTCCAGCTTCTCTCCATTCAGTTTGATGTTGGCTACTATAGATTCAATGCAATCCCTATCAAAATTCCTACTCAATTCTTCACTGAGATAGAAAGGGCAATTTGCAAATTCATCTGGAATAATAAAAAACCTAGGATAGCAAAAACTATTCTCAACAATAAAAGAACCTCTGGGAGAATCACCATGTCTGACATTAAGCTGTACTACAGAGCAATTATGATAAAAACTGCATGGTACTGGTACAGCAACAAACAGATAGATCAATGGAATAGAAGTGAAGACCCAGAAATGAACCCACACACCTATGGTCACTTGATCTTTGACAAGGGAGCTAAAACCATCCAGTGGAAAAAGGACAGCATTTTCAACAAACGGTGATGGCACAACTGGCGGTTATCATGTAGAAGAATGCGAATTGACCCATTCTTATCCCCTTGTACAAAGCTTAAGTCTAAGTGGATCAAAGACCTCCACATAAAACCAGAGACACTGAAATATATAGAGGAGAAAGTTGGGAAAACCCTTGAAGATATGGGCACAGGGGAAAGATTCCTAAACAGAACAGCAATGGCCTGTGCGGTCAGATCAAGAATTGACAAATGGGACCTTATGAAATTGCAAAGCTTCTGTAAGGCAAAAGACACAGTCAGCAAGACAAAAAGGCCACCAACAGATTGGGAAAGGATTTTTTACCAATCCTAAATCTGATAGGGGATTAATATCCAACATCTACAAAGAGCTAAAGAAGCTGGACTCCAGAAAAATGAATAACCCCTTTAAAAATGGGGTACAGAGCTAAACAAAGAATTCTCAACTGAAGAATTCCAAATGGATGAGAAACACCTGAAAAAATGTTCAACATCCTTAATCATCAGGGAAATGCAAATCAAAACAACACTGAGATTCCACCTCACACCAGTCAGAATGGCTAAGATCAAAAATTCAGGGGACAGCAGATGCTGGCGAGGATGTGGAGAAAGAGGAACACTCCTCCATTGCTGGTGGGATTGCAAGCTTGTACAACCACTCTGG